>OZ022240.1:3514816-3827316 GCA_963978895.1 Erpobdella octoculata | reverse complement strand
CTGAATATCGAATCGATGATAATTTGCCGAAATCAAAAATACAGACGCATTTTGTGGCATCATCACTCTGACTTTCATTGTTTATATATCGAGACTAAGACGCTAGTGAATTACATTTATTATCATCTTATACTTCAGCTTATAGTCACAACCTAGACAAACTTCTTTATATACATTATAAAATGATCTATTAGGTATGTCACAAGTATTATACTCTTTTTTTTATATAATTTAACCCATGTCTTGCTCAATAGTATTCATATGTGCAATTAAATGCTTGTTTAAAACATGCAAACCCACACACCCACACCCACACACATCAATGGTGCTTATATGCTTGTACTAACTTTTATACACAATTTATACCTACTGATTGATCATCTCGAAACTTGTCAGCACAAACGATTGCGAAAGAATGATTTATTTTATTCTGATGGGCCCCCTGCATTACGTGATGACGAGAAAGCACAACTTAACCACACACAAAAATTCAATCCATTGAATTTATTGTCCTAGGACCTAAACAAGTTGTAGTCAAGAGCTGAATTCTTTCTACTACCATTTAAGCCTGTTTAGATACCACTAAAAACCGCAGGTGTTCTGTTTTGAGATTTAATTAAATCTGTTTATGAATCTTATAAATCGTTATTTAGTTTTAATTTATTTATACGAATTCTCTAAAATACTAGACCACAAATATACACAATTTTAGTTTCATTACATTTTAATCAAGTATTAGTATTTTTCAAGTAACCAGATCTGACTAGGATAGGACGAACGCGATAATAGAACCACAAAAATCATGTTTGTTCCACTCACTAAAGATTTCATTCTACGCCAATGAAACATTTCAATAAAATCGTCAAAAAAATAGAAAAACTCCCTCTACAAAAAAGTAAACGAAAGCGAAACTCACTGTCTTGAAAGGAGCAGGGATGGCCGGTGACGAGATGGCCGTGGTAGAGCTGATCCGGTGTAGCTGAAACGGTTAGATTAATCAACTATTTTTTTTTTATTATTTCTGCATTCTCTTAATATCGAATTATAACCAACATGTTTAATTTCCTGTGTCTGTGTGTATTTATGTATGTTATAATTTTGCGTTACGCTGTTAGGTGGCGCTGCAATTGCAAAACGATCCTAAAATGATATTTTTTTTAAAATCCGTAATTTTTGACGGATTGTCTCTAATATTTTATAATTGTATAACTTTTTTCTGATTTTTATTAAACAGTAAACAACACAGTTAGTCGAATCGAGCTGTCCGCTCTAAAAAATAACACTCAAAACGAACTAAAAGTCATAATTAGCTCGCGCAAGATCGGTTTCGCTGTAGTAACAGCGCTTTTCCCTCCGCTCACGTTCACACATACAAGCCATCAAGTTGCAGATTCGATTCCAACTTCTAACAGGTTATTAGAGTGGTTGTTATGACGTCATCAACATTGCATCAGTCACGCAACGCTGGCTCTGCCTTTAATAATCAGTTTTCATATCGCCGGCCAGTCTCTTTCCCTCTCCGTGTGCGTGTGTGTATGTGTGTGCGTGTGTGCGTGCGTTTGGCTATGTGTTTGTATACGTGTTCATGTTATGTGTTTATTTGTTTGTTTGTTTTGTTGTCTGTATGTGTGGTCATTTGTTTGTGTGTGTGTGTATGTGTAGACGCGATTTTCTCTTAAAGAGAGAATTGATTTATAATGGATCAGTTGAAACCTTCATCCGAACACAAGAAACCTTAAAGAGTCAACTATTTGAAAAGAAAGACATAAGCAGATTGCCGCGTAGTTCGGTCCAGGGTTTGAGACCTAATTCACTTGAATTCACTTGAATCAGGCTCAGGCTCAATTGTTGCATTTCGACTAGATAAGAAGCTATACTGAGAGCCGAAAAGAAAGACTTAAATTATAATTTTTATTTTTTTTATTTTTGATCAATGCAAAGCGCCAGTCAAGACAACAGTCGACGACTTACAAAAGGTTTGAAAAGCTGAGAACTTTTAGGCGACTGTCTTCCCAAGTCGAAATAATCGTTTAATAAGTTGACATGTGTGTCCTGAGTTCATTGACGGGTTGTCATCGCCGGGGCGCTTGGGTTCAATTTGTGCAAAATAGTTATATTGTTTGATGTATTTGTTTGTTTTTACTTTTAAACAAATTAAAAAAAAATAAGTCGAGCTAACAAACTTGATTTTTTAATTTAAAAAAAAATCTCTTACTTTTGCAGGAGTGGAAATATTCAGCGACCATGGATCTGTTGTAGTTGTAAGAAGTCAAATCCATAGCGGATCCGAGATACGATCCTTGCATGGCGAATCGGCTTATAATTAATTTCAGTTTAGCGAAAAAAAAAACAAGTTATCTGTCTTCAAGCCGAACGGCGAGGCGGCTCAGCACCTCGGCTACAGTCTCGACACTTCAAATAAACGAGGACGAAGAAGATCGGATGTCCAATTTAAGGAGTGGCTCGAACAAAAGACTTCCCAGGTTGACTCGAGAGGAGACAATTAATATCCTCAAGAATGAAGAATTGACTTTTGTGAACGAAAAAAAAAATTTTTCCGAACCGACGATGCAGAATTAATGATTGCCACAAGATTCTCTTTCTTTATCTCCCTGTTCCTATTTCTCGATTTTTATTTTTCCGCTTTTATATTTTCTGCTGACCCGTTTTTTTTTCTTTATCCCGTTTAGCCTCCTCTTCAGGTAGGTAGAGGTGTAGACGCGCAGGTGGTTGACCCGACGAGTTTCTAAAAAAAAAACCGAAACGGCTCCAACGGGAGCTGGAGAAGACGGAGACTACTGAGCTAGGCAGGCGGTCGTGGAAGAGAAGGAGAAGCAGAAGTTGACGAAGAAGAACAAGAAGAAGAAGAAGACTCCTGCAAAATAAAATCAATATCTCCGTGAGCGCCATTATGAAAATGAATATAATAGCCGGCCGGGGAGGAATACTTCACGTAAATAAATTTCCGCATTATCCGCGAAAAATACAAAACCTCCGACAGAGCGTGTCGTCAAATAGCTGGAAAAGTTAAAAAAAAACTGGAGAAGGGAAAAGTTAAAGGGCACTGAAGGGAAGGACATGCTTGAACGCTCGGTTGGAGTCGTTTGAGAAGAAGAAGAAGGAGGGTGGACGAATAAATAGATACGAGTTGTTGCTAGAATGCGATTAGCCGACTGCGAACTTCCGCATTGTTCCGCTCATTCAATACTCTCGCTTTCCGCGCCCGCACTCCTACAACCTTTCTCTGTAAAAGTATGATGGAAAAAGTCTCGGGGAAAAAATTCTCCAGGTTCACCCAGGGAGAGCTAGCTGTATCGGCTACGTTTTTTATAGTTTCCGATTGCTATTCATCTTCGTTTTTGAAGCACTTTCCAGTATTGTCGTTCGTTTTGATCTTTGTTTCAAAACCAACTCAAGCAAAATTAAGTCAATAAAAAAAAAAAAAATTGAATTGGGTCGCATCGCTGCTTTTCCGTCCGTTGCCTTCCCGCGCGAGCTCGGTGCAGCGAGCTCGCCTTCGCTGCCGAGTTCCCGCCCTGCGCTTGTCCCCACTGAGAGAGGAGGACCGCGGTGTGACAACCAGACGAGCGCCTCGACCGCAGCCGTTCCGCAAGCTCGGAGGCGTTCGAGACGCAGGACGTTACGCCTTGTTCGGCTCGTTTTGCGCTTGTGATTAACAACGAGCCGAAAACGTGTCAATTACGTAGTCGATTGAGCATGGCCGCTAGACAGCCGGCCAAACTATCAATTGTGGCGCCCTCCAAGCGTAGCGGGTACGTTGCTCTCCGCTCGACTGAATAAGACCACAACACGATGAAACATGCGATAGCCCGTGACCGGGCCAGGAGCCGTTAAAACGACGACAATTGGAAACCCTCTGCGACAACGCCGGCGGATTCGGAATCGTCCAGGTCTCAGCGCTGAGCAGGGCGAGTTTCTCTTTCCGTCGTCGCTTTTTCTCTGGAATTGTTTTTCCAGAACTCCAAGAGGACGAATTTTACGGTTGACGGAAAAAATGGAGTCGCTGGAGCGCATCCGAGAAAGAAGGTAGCTCCTTTTTAACTCGTGGCGTCACAGCCGAGTGAATGTACTTCCATTGTTACTATATACGCTTCTTTTATTTTTCTCAAACATTTTCTTGGAAACAATGCAAAAAAAACATTTAATACTACACTTTAATACGTTGAATTCGAAAGCGAATTTAATAAATGGAAAACCCCGGAGTCGCGACGAAAAAAGTTATAATAGAAAAAGAGTAGAAAAAACACAGAACGAAACAAACCGTTGCGCGCGCGTCGCTCGCTCGCTACCGGCTCAGCGTAGTAGTACATGCGCTCACAATTGCGGTCAGCAGAGCGTTCGTCCGTAACCAAGAACTTCTGTCTATTGCGGCGTTAGAAGCGACTTTTTATAGTGGCGCGGCATCAGCAAGTAAGTGGAGATGTGTGCGTTAAAACGCACGGTCACAAGCCCGCGGAACCGCAAGCGGGTCAGTTGTTGACGACGAGTTGACGTTGTTTTAGTTGGAAAAAAAATTATTTTAATTTTAAGATTTAAAACAAAAGTGGAAACGAAAGATAACCTTTGAACTGAAACGATAATCCGTTTGTTATAATCCAGCGAGTATTATAAATTTATCCAGATTAATCTCCGATGTGTACACACTTCCCGATCGCTACTTGAGCGTGAAGTTAGCTAGTTTTATCGAGCCTAGAGCTGTTAACTTTAAATTCTAGCCTAACAGCCTACTTCTCATCTCTACTTTAAACTTCTCCAACAACCATCTGATTATGCTCCAGCAGTCTTATTAACTTATCACTTACCGCCTTTCACTTTTTCTAGCGAATCTTGCATAAATTATCATCTACTTAGCATATTTTGCTGCTCGGCCAACCATATCCTTCAAAAGCGCGCTGACGTAATTCGCAACGGACCAATAGCGGTCTGGCCGGGTGCGAAACGCATCACTAGCGCCATAGGATAATCTCATTGGACGTCACGGATTGTTATCTATTGCATGGGCGGTTCTATATTTAACTCATCCATATTCTTCTTCTCCCTTTGGATTTGATTAACGGGGGTTTTATCCACCTCTTCCACCGTGCACGAGAGTGAGGTGCTGTCGGTGTGTGCGTGTTTGTGTGAATGTGCGTGCGTTTATCAGGAACTGTGTGTGTGTGTGTGTTTTATTTCGTCTGTCCACTTTCGCTTGTATGTCATTGCAAATGGTCAGACCTTATTATGTGGGTGGGCAAGATGTAGACTTACGGGTTTCGCATGTGAATTAAACACATTAGGTATGTGTGGATTTTGTGCACAAAATAGTACACTGAAACGTGAACGTTTGTTTTTCAATTTCAGAAATTTAACTTACTAATTGTTTCTACAACGATAAATGTTCCATTAATGTAAGAAGTAATTAAATACAGTTTGTGGGGTGGACAGTGGACACCCGGGTGAGACACCCCCATGGTGCTGTGGCCTGTTTCGCCATTAAAGCTCCATTTTAACTTTCAACAACAAAATTAAAACTGCGCTATAGAAATTCAATATTATTTAATTTTAGCTTTTAACATAAAAATAATTGCAGTTCGTTACAATTTAAAATTTAAGACAGTGCGATTGAAAATTGAAAACAAAAGATTTCATGTCTTCCACGAAGCTATTTTCCTTTTTTCATCAACATTTTTTCTTGAATTGATTTTTATTCAGTTAAAACCGAATATATTAACTACATCCAATAAATAAACTTTTGTTTATAAACCCAATATCCATTATATAAACCCAGCAGAAATAATAAAAACCGGATATATAAGCCCAATATATAAACTTAATATATTAACCCAATATATAACCCAATACATAAACTCAATATATAAACCAATATATAAACCCAAAATATAAGCCGAATACATAAAAATCCAATATAAAAACCGAATATTTAAACAAAATATATAAATCCAATATATTAACCTAATATTCGAGCAAGACTTGTCTTGGAAAAGGCGTTGTGAAAGAGAAAAATTATATAAACTTATAAACTAAAGCCAATATATCAGCCAATAATTTCTTTTATTGATTACTTTTAAGCTTACATCCTATATTCAATTGCAAAAAGCTAATTTTCGATGATTAACCTTAATTAACCTTCAGAATAAATGAAAATTAAAATAAAATAAAATAAAACATTCGACACGCACACGCAAACACACACACACACACGTACACATTCACACGAACAACAACAAAACAAAGTCGTTAAAGGAGTCGTTAAAACTCTAAAATTCTCCGAGAAATTTTACACAGAACGATTATTAAAGACCGTGAATGGTTGTCGCCACCCCTGAGACATCGGTCCCCCTCTCAAACAACGGCTCCTTCATCAACCCACCTACCGTGTACAAATTTTCTAATCGTTTCGTTATGCTTCGGGATCAAACGAGGGCGAAAAATTACAGTTACAACCTGAACCGTCTTGAACTTTTGGAATTCTAAAAGTTTAATGTCTTATTTCGACCGCCCTTTTCTTCTGGGGTTTCTGATTGTTTAACTATTAGTGACCGTCGATGTAGGTAAAGATAAAAAATACAAAATGTTCTTTTGAAGCCGCCTGACATTTTCGCGTTCTGATGTTGGATACGTCATGTCATGGCTGCTGACATTTGTCGTGCCAGTTGAAATGTAGGAAAACGTGTTTTTTTGGCGGCTTTTCATTTCGCGAAGAAGAATGAGTTGAAAATATGATTACGAAATTATGAAATAACGAGTTAAAAATATGATTATATATGGTGTTTGTTCGTCTTCAGTGTACATATATAGTTCGTCTTGAAGTATTTCTGGTTGTATGTTTACAGTATAATGAATTTCTTGCTTATTTTCACTAACACAAACGGCATACTACACATAAACAATGTCCATGATTTAACACAATTCATACACTAACACACACACACAAACACACACACACTTAGACACACCGACAGATACGCCAAAGCAGGCAAATCAACAGACAAACTGTTATAAGCAGAAATCGAAGCAACCTCCATCCAGACGCAAATGCATCATTTCGGAAGCCTAAGCGGTGAAGCACCGGTCTGCGAGTGGGAGATAATTTTTGCCGCAAGCTGAAAGTACCCCCCGGGGACTGCTTCCGGCCGCCATGTTTTATCGTCGGACTCCATCTTGATTGTCTTTCACCTTTTCATTACGCATGCGCACTACACGACAACACGCGATGATGACGAGGAGTTAGTCGTACTATATATATGTATATATATATATATATATAAGTGCGTGTCATCATGTGTGAGCCAGCTAGCCAGCTAGCCAGCTAGCCACAGGGACACAGAGAGACGAAGTTCTTCTGCTTTTGAGGATACTGGAGGAGAAAAAAAATGACAGGATGAAGTCACGTGATCGCGTCGACTTTGTTTACACTTGCTCAAAAACGGTTCTACGGAATATTATTGTTAAAAATAATAAGAACGAAAAATTGCCAAAACGAGGGATGGTAAATTGAAATTGACATTGAAATTCAACAAACAGTAAAACTAAAATAAAAAGCAATATCAAACGAATTACGGAACGAAAACACGAAAAAACAAACAGACAGACAGACAGACGAACTAACAAACAACCAAACAAACAAACATAGAATAACAACAAGAAGAAGCAACAACCGGACATCATCATCAGCACCCATCGACCCTGTGTGTGTGTGTTTGCGTGTGTGTATGTGTGCGGGCACACCTCAGAATAGAGAGCATTGCAGTTCTTATCAGTTTTAGTCCATAACACTTCATGTTCGAGTCTCGATGGCGAAATGATTGGTTTTATTTCTTTGCTTGCGGAGGCGATGCTGATGTTGATGACAATGACGATGACCACGACGACGACGACGACGACGATGATGATGACGATGATGACGATGATGACGACGACGACGACGACGACGACGACGATGATGATGATGATGATGATGATGATGATGATGATGATGATGATGATGATGATGACGACGACGACGACGATGGTGTTGTTGATGTTGACGTTGATAATGATGTTGGAGATGTTTGTGATGACGGTGATGGTCTTGGTAATGATGATCGTGTGTGTTGTGTGTGATGATGGTGATGACGATGACGATGACGGGAGTGCTGATAGTGATGACGACGACGACGACTTTTCCATTGCAGGAAATGCTGCTGGAAAAGTCTGAAATTAACTTCATCCGGGTCTACTAGCGAGGTTTTCAGATTTCAGAGATGTTTTGTATATTGCAACGAAATAAGTTTATTCTGTCTATTTCTTTATCAATTGCCTGAAAATAATATTCAAATAATGAAATTATGGCCTTACAAATTAAGAGAGAAACTGTTTTTTTTTCTATCGCTGTGCTGTCAGATGGTCCTTATCGCAGACCTACTGTCAGCGATTTCAATTTTTTTGTCACTCAAAATATCTCTCGGCTTTTATAAAAATATTTTCTTAAAAAAATTAAAATGTAACGCAATAATAATGGTATCACCATATATAATATCACCTGCATTAAAATAACCATAATATAACAAAATTATTCACACAATATATCAATATTATACCAAAATAAAAAAATATTATACACGCAATATATCAATAATATACATACAAAATAATATTATTATATTCACAATATATTAATATTATACACATATTATAATATTACATTACACATAGTTTATTAACACAACTAACACACATACTGAAACAATTTAACACACATAACATAATAGTATAATAGCCATATGCCTTTAGTGTAAAAATATAATACTAAAAAATATTTGTATTTTTAAAGCAAAATATCACAAAAAATTTAAAAACAAGTGGGTCGTAAAAACCAGGTTTTTTCACAAATCCATTATATTTCAGGATTTGCCGGTTTTTCATTTGTTGCAAAAGTGTTTCTTTTATAGCGACATTTTTTAAAATTTATATATGTAAATATTTATTTAATTGTATTTAATTTATTTACGTTTTAAAATAAAGATAATTGTTATTTTAATTAAATTTTTTTTAACTTTTCTAAACTTCAATAGAATGCATTGTCATATGGAGCGAGTCTATATTTCAAATTTCAGTTTGATTGGACGACGGGAAGTTAGTTATTGTTCAATTTCAAGGTCTGCAAACATTCAAGCAAGCAAGCAAGCAGGCAGGCAAGCAAACAAGCAAAACCAGCGGTAAAGTTAATATGAGGGATTAAAAAAAAACAGTATCTTTTTATTTAGAATCTCTCAAACAACTCGAGTGTCCTCTTTTCCAAGACCCTCTGACCTCTGACCTCTTGTCTAAAACAGCAATATAATAATAAGCTGCTCTGCTGCTCTGCTGGTCAGTGATTCGAAAGTTCACAGGACAGGTGAATCTTGTTTACAACGTCCACGAACAGCACCTGTATTAGCGTACATGTTCGTTTAATATAGATGTGTTACAAACCGTTCGATTTCTCCTTTGATCTTCTAATATATAAACAAAGCAATGATTTTGAAACATGGCTTCAGGGACTAACCGTCTTTTTTATTGTAATTCACAACGCCGACCGACCGGGTGCGGGGAGGGGGGATGCTCGCAGCGTTTAAGAAACTCGTCCAGAGTCCCAGAGCACGTTTCACGCATTAATTTGGAACGCCGTTAAGCAAGTACCTAGCGGTCTTTTGAGGAGGGTATGACGGAATTGGGTTGTTTACAGTTAAAAGTTAATTAGATTGTAAGCGGGGTTGAGAGAGAGAGGGAGAGAGAGAGATCATGTCGATATTAAGTCGACGTGGTGTCGCGGGCGAGGGAGGGCGAGGGAGGGGATTGTAGTTTCATCAATTTCTAAACAGATTTTGGCCTCGATTTTATCATGTAACCAGCTCTATAATTTGTTTAGCCTTTTATGAAAGTCAGAAGTTGAATTAAATAATAATAATAAGATTTAAAAAATTAACAATAATGATGGCAGTATAGAAATAGCTGGTCCTCCCCTCGTTAGCCGAATTGGCCTTGAGAACCCGGGAGTTTTCTTCCCGGGTAAAAAATAGTAATGAAATATTAACCAGATTTAACCATTTAAAAACGATGTTCATCATCCAGCATAAACCAGCAAGCAAATGGATGGTCTTGTGAATTAATGACATTGGCACAATATTTTGGACCTTAGAAATGGTTTGATTAACTGTCGCATGAAATTTGAACTAGCAGAAATGTAAACACGTCATACAATTTTTCCCAAGTCGATGAACATTTGTAAGTTAGTTATTTTTCTTTAACGCCAATGCATAATTATTGTCCCATTATATAAACAGCAAGACAAAAAGGATAGCAACTTATAAATATTATATTATATATATATATATATATATATATATAATTGTATATATATAAAATATTAAAAGGTCGTTCAATTACTCGGCCATCTCCCATGGGATCGGGAACTTCAATAAGTGATGGGACGCCTCTTTTCCATGGGTTTCTAATTAAAGCATCTTCTCGTTCCGCTTTATTGAACACAATAAAACGATACGCCCACCCACAAGCTGATCAATTGTATTTTTTTCATCGCTGTCTTATTTTTGAAAAAATTGATTTAAGCAGTTTTTTTGGAGAAGCTGAAATTATTGAGACTTGCAAGACACAGTGTCGTGTATGGAAAAACAGTTGATGTGGTTATTCGTTGACGGATTCAGGAAATAATGAAATCTTCATTTCATTGCTGTGTGTGTGTGTTTGGAACGGCTCAAAATTATCAAAACGGTGTAATGGGATGTCCTACCATGGAGTTGGTTGTGTGGTTAGAGTCGCTTGTTCCCAGATTGTTCAATTTTGACCTAGGACAGTGGCACAGTTGCGTTCACGTCTGAAAATTAATTATACATTTTGATGAAGTGCTGAGAAAACATAAACATTGAAAGTATATAAACTAAAAGTAAGACAATAATTTTAAAAATCTCTTTTCCCCTTTCTCTCTCTCTCTCTCTCTCTCTCTCTCTCTCTCTCTCTCTCTCACACACACACACACACACACACACAAATGAACACACACACATGCACACACATACACATCGCACATATTGACACATCTAAACGAACAAACAACTCATTAACGTGAACAAGTTAATATACTTCAAGGAGATGTTTCCACTTTCAACCTGCTAGCATCCGAGCCAGTTGACCGATCACAGTGATGGATAAATCAAACCGGCCGCTCTTCACAATCTGTTGTTCTGCTGCTTATCTCTGCCTCATTATGCTTACATGCCATCTTGCATTTGTCTAAATGTTTTTGTGCACATGCGTTAGCTTATGTGGTTAAATATGTTTTCTTATGTGTTTGAATGTGTGTGTGTGTTTTGTCTAAGCAGTTGTAAGTTAAATGTGATTTCTACAAAAACTTACGTTTGGCTTATTTTGTACACAGTTTACTTCAGATGCTTTGGCATTTTTTCACTAGACGACAAATATTTCGTCTGAAACACACGTTGAAATCGCTTTTCTCAATAAGACTTCGTAATGGAATGCAATGCAATATAATATAATACCAATAAACATAGACTTTTTACTTACAGTAGTTAAAAATTAAAAAATTTAGAAGAGAAACGCCGTGCTTGATTGGACGCACAAGACAAAACATTATTGAAACTAACTGGAATAACCGGCGTTGTCCGGGTTTTTAGTGATCCTTGGCCATAAAACGAACCAGCTTGTTGGCAGGTTTTTCGACAAAGTTGACAAAACCCACCGAATATTGATCCTCCACAATTGTAACAAGTTTTAATAAAATCCGTTCAGGTGTTTAAATTTGATGGATATAGATACAAACATGCATAAGTATACATACATATAAACATTATAAATATATAATGTTATATATATATATATCATACATATTATTAAAAAAATACAAATCAGTGATTTTAATCTCAACCAAGCATAAACTAATATATTTTGTTTTCTTTTTTAATTTTTCAGAGACGAAATCACGCCAAAGTTTGATTAAAAGATTTCAAAGACGAGTAAGCTAAAACATGTTGTAATACTTTTAATAAATTTGATCACTCGCACATGGACGGATACTGAATCAAAGCCACGATGAAGTTGGAAGGTACTGGAAAAATAGGATTCCATCTTTGATGTGACGTGGTGTCTTGTTATTGCGAAGTGGATTTATGAAATACAGCTTATTAGGTACTCCATGTTGAATTACACGCTGGAAGAATGCTACTGTGCTTTTCCAGTTGATTCAGTTTTATTGTCTCTGTTGATAAATTCTTTAGAATAAATCAGTTTTCTTTTTTTTTTTTACTAAAGTTGTTATTGTCAAGAATGATGGATTACAAAAAATCAACATATGTAATTGTTATCATTGTTTTGTCATTGCAGCGCCACCTAACATACACGCATACAGACATGGAGAATTATGTATGTTGATTTTTTTCAGGTTACATCCCTGATCACGAATATCAATTCTTGTCATGTCAGATCAAAATGGCAAGGACGTCATTCGATGGGGGAGTCACGAGGAATGAAATGTAGTTTTATAGCCACCCTCTCTCCCTAATTTGTATCCGTTGTACCAAATTTTATAAAAAATCTTGACCCCGTCCTTATCGTCAGACAATTTTTTGATTCATGCGGTATACACTAAATATTTCCCAAAGTGAATTTTTTTTCCTAAAATTACACGCAACTTCAATGTACTTCTGTAACTTGTAAATTTGTGGTAAATTGTAATTTTTACAGAATGTAAAGCTGCTGCCGGAAGATTTTCTCTTTAATTTAATTACCGAAGCTCTTTGAACCGAGTCAGAAGAATGTTCGAAGCTTGAACTTGGAATCTACAGGATGAAAACATGACGAAAACAAAAATTCCCAGTTTCCCACTCCCTTGTTACCAGTTCTTTCCCATTTACTAACAATTCAAAGCTCACATACAAACACATGTGATGGTCCCGTCTGAAGACAAGCATTCAAGATAGATGTGAGCATGGTCGGAAGCTTGCAAGTCATGCGCAACTTTCGATGGAGAAGGAGGAAAGGGAGAGACGGGAGGCTGGATGGAAGAGACTGGAAATGTTCAGGAGATTCATTCCGAGCCGAGTAATTAATTGCAGAGAACAAACACGCAATATTGCTTGCTTTTTCGTTTCTCTGTGAATTTCTGTAAGTCTGTCTTGTGTTTCAAAAAAAATGTTGAAATTAAACAATTCAGTGAGATAGGAGACAGGTTATCTATTTATGTTCTCAATTTGGCAAGAAAGATTAAAAGAGAAAAGGAGGAAACAAAAAGAGAGATATAAAGAGATAGAAAAAAAGATAGAGAGAGAGAAAAAGGAGAGGGAGAGAGAGAAAGAAAGACGAGAGAAAGAGAGAGAGAGAGAGAAAGAGAGAGAGAGAGAGAGAGAGGAGAGAGAGAGAGAGAGAGAGAGAGAGAGAGAGAGAGAGAGAGAGGAGAGAGAGAGAGAGAGAGGAGAGAGAGAGAGAGATGAGAGAGAGAGAGAGAGAGAGAGAGAGAGAGAGAGAGAGAGAGAGAGAGAGAGAGAGAGAGAGAGAGAGCAGAGAGACAGAGAGAGAAGAGAGAGAGAGAGAGAGAGAAGAGAGAGAGAGACAGACAGACAGACAGACATAAAATCGAACAAGAATAATCACTTTGAAGAAACTTTTTATAAACCATAATCCTTCAACATCCACCAACGACCAAACAATTTTTTTTTAAATAAATAAAAACCAAACAGGCAAAAAAAATGATAAATTGAAAATAAAAACAAGAAATTCAAGGAAAGAAAATCTCTCTTACCGCCGTCTCTTTAATTTTATTATTTTGTTTTTATCTGCCGGCGACTTTTGAGGCAATAACTACCGAAGCCCCTTCACAGTCCCCCCCCTACCCCGGTTGAACGCTCCGCGGGAGCAGATACATTGATCTATGCTTCCCCCCTGTCTTTTGCGCTAAATAAAGAACATCTTTTTTCGCTTTGCACCATCGTATTTATGTCTCAATCCTATTCTTTTTGTTTGCTTCTAGGTGGGAAATATTCAGCGGAGAAATATATATTTTAAATATTAAAACTTTGAGGGAAATTTCTTTTTCAGTTTATTTATAAAAATATATTTTTTGAGAGTGGAGCTGGGGGTGAATGAGATTCATATCTCGATTTTCGGGTTGATTCCGTGTTAATATTTGATCGAAGGATTCTTCAAAATCCATCCAACAACTGCCGATGAATGTTTTTAAATTGAAATCTTTGAACACAAAAAATGCAAACCCACACCCCCCCCCCCCCCCAGGAATTTATGGATCTGACACTGGTTGGATCGAATGTGACCGCGCCCGACGTATAACCGCATCGAAACGTACAAAGAGAAACATTTCCAAACAGATAAAAGATACACCCCACACCCCTAAACAAGCTGAATGTAATCAAACATTCCTTCTTAAAAGAATTTAATAACGAAGTTGTAAACTCTGAAACGGTTAATTCTTGTTAAGGCATCCACTGGGAATGGTAGTCTTTCTAGGGTGATGATGATGGTGGTGATGATATGGTGTTGATGATGATGGTGGTGAAGATGATGACGATGACGACGAAGACGATGATACCAAAAACTCTTACTAGCGTTTTGATGTGATATTTGTTTGTATTCGACACAATATTTGTTGTTGACGCAATCTATTTGGATGTCGCCTGGTTTGTTCGTGTTTGTCGTCAGTCGGTGTGTGTTTTCGCTGTGTGCGTGCGCTGGTTTCTGTACGTGTTGTTCTTCATGGATTTTTGAAGTTAAAAATTCAAGTCGCAAAATCGATCAAATAAATTTACGATGGAGTTTTCTTTTCGCTTCCTCGGATCGAAAAAAAAGATTTGTTAGTGATAATATGTAATCAATAATTTGTCAGATTTATGAGACTTGCCATCTCTGGATAATGCAAATAATGTTAAAAATATTAAAAATAAATATTAAAACAAGATTTTAACAATAATTAGAAATTAATATTATTATGTTAAAATAAATTATTATTATAGAGCGTGAGAGAGAGGGAAATAGATAAAAAGGAAAAAGAAAGATAGATAGAAAGATAGAAAGAGAGAGAAAGAGGGGGAAAGAAAAAGAGAGAGGGAAGGAGAGAGAAAGAGTTTGAGTAATTCAATTGAGAGAGTTACATTGAGTACTGGAAATTCTTTGATGCAATAAACTACGATGCCATGTTACCAGGCTCACTCTCCATCGGCAGACGAAAATATTCCACGACATGGCACACCAGAAAAGTTTAAGCGGGTGAACAAGATAAGTAAGGTATTGATGGATGGATGGATGGATGGATGGATGGATGGATGGATGGATGGATGGATGGATGGATGGATGGATGGATGGATGGATGGATGGATGGATGGATGGATGGATGGATGGATGGATGGATGGATGGATGGATGGATGGATGGATGGATGGATGGATGGATGGATGGATGGATGGATGGATGGATGGATGGATGGATGGATGGATGGATGGATGGATGGATGGATGGATGGATGGATGGATGGATGGATGGATGGATGGATGGATGGATGGATGGATGGATGGATGGATGGATGGATGGATGGATGGATGGATGGATGGATGGATGGATGGATGGATGGATGGATGGATGGATGGATGGATGGATGGATGGATGGATGGATGGATGGATGGATGGATGGATGGATGGATGGATGGATGGATGGATGGATGGATGGATGGATGGATGGATGGATGGATGGATGGATGGATGGATGGATGGATGGATGGATGGATGGATGGATGGATGGATGGATGGATGGATGGATGGATGGACGGACGGATGGATGGACGGATGGATGGACTGACGGACGGACGGACGGACGGATGGAGAGACGGACGGACGGACTGATGGATGGATGGATGGATGGACGGACGAACGGACGGACGCATGGACAGAGGGACGTATGGATGTATGGATGAAAAAGAACTGTATGGTTCAACTTTCATCGGCAATCACAAAACCGCGTCTTCGTTTTACAGAAGCGACCCTCTTCATTTCAAGAACAAGATTGCTTAGCGCGCGCGCCTAGCTGGAAATCTTGATGCTAATGTGTTTTGAAGAAGACGATCCAGGCGAGCTTTATGCGCTTCTTGTAATCCAACTCATCAGATTCTCCTTCATAATGCATGCTTCTATCAAACTCTCGGATTAACGCTGCTCTGTGTCCGAGTCGATTCGACGCCTGGCGAATGATTTATCTGCCACCTACCGACTGATTACGTAAATTTGAGATGAAATTAAATTTTTATGACTGACGCCAAGAGAAATTAGATACATTGACTCCGTTCAAAGTCATATTTTTAAGACAAAATAGCTTAATAGAGTTCTTTTTCAGTCACTCTAGTCCACCAGGTTTCAATCACACCTCTACGTAAACTCTGATTTAAAAGAAAAGATGCACGCAATGAAATAAAGACTGATCTCTCGAATGTTTACGACGTCAAGGATGAATGTAACATAAAAAAGCATCGACTGGAAGGCGGAAGCAAGAAGAAGATAAGCTAATGACTGCTGGCGAAAGTAATGGCCAGTTATTAGATATGACCTCGCGTGGTACTGCCCGTTCGACGGCAACTTCATCATGGATGGATCTCGAGAAACTTGTCTTCGTGAGGGAAGTATACAAGTATGTACACGTTGTCGGCCGAGAATGTGTTTTCTCTCGCAAGTGGAGTAGTTTAAAAAGAAAAAAACATTTCAATTATGGTAAACCTTGTTATGCACCTTTCATAAAAATATATAAATATATATTTTGGTAATTTAAATGCGTATTTTTAGCTTTAATATCACTGATGGAGCAACGATTGGCGTACACTCCTCTTCTTCCCAGCGTATACAACGGAGAAGCACGCTTATACCTCGGATGTACTTATACGTGTACATCTGAAGAAGTACACCATAGCAGGCGCATATAACGATGCAGATCAGTGACTCGAGAAATTAGCCGCCAATCTCTCGTCTGCGAAAACCCTATCAATCCTTGAGAATCTCATCCCGTCGCATCAGTTTCATAAGCTTGCGAGGATTAGATTCCAGCTACATCATGCAGACCGTCTTGTCTCGCGAGCGCCACCGCATGTGGAAGAAGTAAGAAAAGAGATTTTAGAACACGTGCAACGAAAATGTTAACGTTTAAAAACCATTTTTCTATCTTTTTATTATTGTTAATTCAATCAAATGTACCTGGGCAGCATAGTAGGAGTTTTGTTTTCGATCAGCTGTAAATTGAACTGATCAAATTCAGTAAAATCTTGGATGGAACATGTTGAAAAGGCCCCCACGTTCCTCTATTCTGTATTATGATGCAATAATAGAAAAAAACTAATGGACGGTGGAGAGAGTAATCGGAGGTAGTTTCCCGAAAAATTTCCAAGAATTAAACACTTTTCCAGCCAAAAAAAACTCATGACATGGATGTATTTTTCAAAATATATCATATATTATATATTATACTAGCAGTGCCCGTAGCGGCTTCGCTCGCATGAAATTAGAGAATTTGAACCGTGCATCCATAGGTGTCGGCTCTGCCCGTTGACAACTTGGCCCAGCCCGTTTCAAAACCAAAATTCCTGGCCCGGCACGGCCCGTCTAATTTGGGCCCGGCCCGTTTTTACAGGCCTAGAAATTCTATATACTTGATGAAAAACTTCGGCCCGTCCCACCTTGACTTCAGGTTTGGCCCGGCCCGTCTGAAGACCCTAAAATCACTAAAATGTCTATATGCTTAGTGAAAAACCTCGGCCCGTACCACCTTGATTTAAGGTTTAGCCTGGCCCGTTAAAAGACCCTAAAATAACGGCTTGGCCCGTCCGGTGATAAACTGGACTCAGCTACTTTTAACCGGCACAAAACCTCAAAATACTAAGTTTTACATCTGTAATGCTTGCAGTTGTTGAGTAGCAGTTATTTTAAAATCAAATAACCCTTATTTTGACCCCACATTTGAAGTCATGGAAACCAAAGTTTTAAAAAATGGTGAAACACGTATATCTTTTTTTTGAGTAGATACTAAATATTAATTTTTACATTTGTAGCAATTACAGTTGTTGAGTAGCAGTTACTTTAAAAACCAAATAACCCTATTTTCCACCCCACATTTGAAGTCCTGGAAACCAAATTTTCAAAAAATTGTGAAACACGTATATCATTATTTTTAGAGTAGAAACCAAATACTAATTTTTACTTTTGTAGCATTCACAGTTTTTGAATAGCAGCTACTTTAAAAACCAAGTAATCCTATTGTCCACCCCACATTTAAGCTCCTGGAAACCAAATTTGTAAAAAATGGTGAAACACATATATTTTTATTTTTAGAATAGAAACTAAATACTAATTTTTACATCTGTGGTATTTACAGTTTTTGAGTAGCAGTTACTTTAAAAACAAATAACCCTATTTTCCACCCCACATATGAAGTCCTGGAAACCAAATTTTCAAAAAATGCTAAAACACGTATTTCATTATTTTTGAAGTAGAAACTAAATAGTAAATACTAATTTTTACTCCTGTAGCATTCACAGTTTTTGAGTAGCAGCTACTTTAAAAACCAAATAACCCAATTTTCCAACCCACATTTGAGGTCCGGGAAACCGAATTTTCAAAAAATGGTGAAACACGTATCTTTTTATTTTTCAAAAAGAATCTATATACCAAATTTCAAAATTTCCTCATTTTTGGTTTTCGAGATATACATTGTTTTAGAAAAAAGTTTGTTTTCCAGTTTTTTCCCCTCAGAAGCAAAATTTTCAAAAATCCTTTCTTAGCGGATGTATACGCTATAAAAATAGTATAAGTTCCAAATTTCACGTTCCTAGGATGAGGCGTTTGAGCTCGGCGTTGATTATCAGTCAGTCAGTCAGTCAGTCAGGACATGTTCTTTTATATATATATATAGATATATATATATATATATATATATATATATATATATATATATATATATATATATATATATATATATATATATATATATATATATATATATATAATTATATATATATATATATATATATATATATATATAATTATATATATATATATATATATATATATATATATATATATATATAACTAATTTTAATTTCTATTTCCTAAAGTTAAAGGTATCAATTTGTGGCGTTGGATTTATCTTATTTTTTAATAATACCGAAAAAATATTTTTCTCAGATTTCAAGATGGTTATTGAAAAAGAAAATACCAGCGAACTAAAAGATATAGTTGAAAGATGCGTTAAAAAACTTTTTGATTCGAATCGAAAGGTCATAGCGTCTACAGCTTTCGATTACTTTCTGAGAGGTTACGACCAGGAAAAAATGTCACTCAAGTTGACGAAACTTATAAGAACTTCTCAAGCAAATGAGCTTACACAGAAGATATTTTCTGCGGTCAAGGAGCGCGAATCTTCTAGAATTAGTACAAGCTCAAGTCGCAAAAGACCGTTTGAAAATGAAGACGAAAAGAGTTCTAGTGTCAAAAAACCAAGAATATACGACGAAAAAGAAATGAATATAAAACAAGAGATTCGTCCTACAGAAGGTTCTGAACCAAAAATGATAGCGAATGATCAACAGTTTACTCCAGAGGATCGCAAGTCTTCCACAATCATAACAAGTCGTAAAAGGCCACTTGAAGTTGACGACGAAGAAATGCCTTTTATCAAAAAAGAGAAAATATGTGAAGAAAAAGAAATATCCAATGAGCCAGGAATTCCTGCAAAAGAAAGTTCCACAAATGATCAAACTGCCGAAATGATAGCCAATATTAAAAAATCAATTCAAGAAGGCAGTAAAAAACTTGCTGAACTGATTGCACAAAATAAAACAGCAGGACCAACTGGTTCTATCGCTAGCACCTCAACTGTGACTGGTCTAACTTCAGTCCATTTTGATGAGCACGGACGGACAATAGATGCAAAGACTGGCCAGGTGATCCTAATGGAGTCACGTACTCCTAGTCTAAAAGTCAACATTCGAGTCAAAAAAGAAAAAGAAGAAAAGAAGAAAGTAGTACCTCACGAGTCTCATAACGATATAGATGACGAAATCTCCTCTCGGTTTTATGACATGAGAATCGCCAGTAAGAAAAACAATCGCCCAAGTAGGAAATCGTTCAATTTCATTGAGCCGGGTCATTATATCAAAATTAGCAAACTCCAGAATGCTCAAGCTAACTTGATGAAACTTCAAGCAGAAATTTCAAAAAATGCAGAGAAAACAGGCATCAAAATGGCCACCAGAGTAGCCTCGATCCATCTAAAGGAAGAGTCTCAGGACGAAGCAGCTATACCGGACGTTGAATGGTGGGATAAGGTTGTTTTGGAAAATGAAAACGCCAACCCAGAGGTGTTCAACAGTGAACATGGTTCGCCTTTTTTAACAGATCCTACAAGTTACGATTTGCCGTTAGCATTAAATGAATTTACTAATCTGATTCAACATTTGACAAAAATCAGCTGCCCAGTGGAGACAGACAAACCGACAGAGATTAGGGTCATGCTGACGAAGGAAGAAAGAAAAAAAATTAGAAAACAAAAGCGAAAAGAAAAACAACAAGAAAATCAAGAGAAAATAAGACTCGGCTTGATGCCAGCGCCGGAACCGAAAATAAAATTGGCCAACATGATGAAAGTGCAAGGCACCGCAGCAGTGTTAAACCCTACACAAGTCGAAGCTAATGCTAGGGCTCAAGTGGCTAAAAGACTAAAAGCCCACCAAGATGCTAACGCTGAAAGACAACTAACTAAAGAAGAGAGAAGAGAAAAGAAAATCAAGAAGATTAAAGAGGACACCTCAGCTGGAGTAGTCGTTTCCGTTTACCGTGTCGATGACCTCTCAGATCGTTCCTTTCAGTTCAAGGTAGTGAAAAATGCCGCACAGCTCTACATGACCGGCATAGCTGTTCTCCACCAAGACTGTAACGTCGTCGTCGTCGAAGGAGGTCCGAAACAGCAGGAGAAATACAGAAAGCTGATGATGAACAGAATCAAGTGGAACAAAGGTAAGACCAGTCAGAGCATAGCAGACGATAGCGGCGATGAAGACGACGACGGAGAGCACAAGAAATCAAGCAGCATAGGATGCAAGCTCGTCTGGCAGGGGACAGTTAAGCACAGATCGTTCGGAAATGTAGAACTCCACACTTGCCCCACTGAGGCATTCGCAAGAAACGTCTTTGAAAAGCACGGCGTGGCAAACTATTGGGACATTTCACTTGGTTCAACCGTCCTAGAAGCTATGACATCATAATGGATGGACCTTGTCATTAAAGAAGAGCCTAATAGGATGTACAAAATTTATATTTTCTTTAATAATTTTATTTGTAGCTCAGCATTTTTGCGCTAAGCAGCACAACAGTGCTTACAAATAGCTTTTTTTTTTCAGCACAGCTACAATTCAATTGATGTTTTTTTTCCAATAGAAAATTAGAGCAAAGTGAGTTTACAATTTTAATTATATTAACTAAAAATTCAGGTTTTGTGTATTTTCATAACTGATAATAAACAAAATAATTAAAAACCTAAAAAATTAGTTTAAAAAAATTCTTTATCTTGGAATTTGACTTTTTAATGCAAATCAGCCTTTATGATGAGAATTCGAAATTTTTAAAAATTTTTTTTGTTTTACAGAGCATACAAAAGTTGTTCTATGAACTCAAAGTGTACAGAGTCGATGATAGTGTGTTAAACCGGATAGAAAAGTTTTTAACTGGCAGAAAATATAGAGTGAGAGACAGTGAAAGCTTCTCCGAATGGCATACTGTCGAAAGTGGTGTACCACAAGGTAGCATATTGGGAACTTTGCTTTTTATCATACACATTAAAGATATGATAGAGCCTGAGAATAAAGAAGAAAATATTTTATTGTTTGCCGGTGATTCGAAGTCAGCGATGTCAATTTAAGATATTTAAAAAAAATTTATTAAAGTACTAAAACAATCTATACTGAAAAGTAAAATATCACGTCAATCAATCAATCAATACTGGTCAAGAGAATACAAGGCAGGCATAAAATGCTGTCCCAGTTATTGTGTGGTCAGTTGGTTTTCAGCAGCCTCTAATTAATTAATTAATTAAGTACTGTTATTCAGTTTTCTGAATGTTATGGTAATTAATTAAGTACTGTTATTCAGTTTTCTGAATGTTATGGTAATTAACGTCTCGTCTGATCTCAGGGCTGACTACGTTTACCACCGCGGTCAGTTCCTCGTAGAGCCTCTCAAATGTTGGCCTTCCGCAGGGATCTTGCGTCCAGCAGTTCAGCATCATAGTGTAACTGAAATTGAAACAACAACAAAATTTAATAAAAAAACGTGTTTTTAGAAGTTCAATTTTTACGTGTTGATCGTTCAGTGGCTTTACAACAGTGATTTTATAAGTATTTGATTAAATTTAATTTTTTTTTAAACAACTAATAATAACCATTTCTGGAATTAAAATGAAGAAAATTAATATCACAAACTTACACGATGTTTGGACAAAATGGCGGTTGTTCGAGTAAGCAAGCATTTTGCACGAGAGAAGCCACTTGCCAGTTTTCAGCATCAGGGTAAGGCACTGCACCTCTTGTCATCAGCTCCCATAATAGTACTCCATAAGCCCACTAAAAATAAAAATAATAAAAATGATAATAATAATATCTTATTTAAAAAATTGAATAAAAATTTATAAAAATTAGATTTGAAATTACCACGTCACTTTTGGTCGTGAAAATTTTCGCTTCAAGGCATTCCGGTGCCATCCACCTAATGGGAACGGGATCTTTTCCATTTTCGACTCTGTAGTAATCAGAACTGATCAGCTGCCTTGACATTCCAAAGTCCGCTATCTTCACCACGCCCGTCTCATTCACCCTGGATTCAAATTACAGATAAAATATTGTTTGTTTATAACATTCGCATAAACTGATGTTATTACTACGCTTATTGCTTATTCTATCTCGCTCTCAATTATTGCATTGATGATTTCATCCAGGAACTCGGCTTTTCATAAAACTTGTAAATCTAAATTGAAGAATATTTGTGCTCTTTTAAAGATGGAGTTTCTAGTTTGTCATAGAAAAATGTGTGAATGCTTTTTTTTTAATAATATTTTAGATTCTACTTTGAACTATTTCTGCTTTCATGCTCGTAGTTTTTTTATATTTATTTTATTCATTTATTTATTTCTCAAACAGAATGGCCCGTAGGCTACTAATATCGTTTGGATGAAAAGCAAAACAAAAAGGCTATGCGAATGTTCAAAACATTAATATCTTCTCGAAAACATTTCAGCGGCAGCCTTCTCTGTAAAAAAGCGCTATTTAAACACTCTGTACTTTATAATACATATAACAATTTCTTGTTCAATGAATTTAATGAGTGGTATTTAAATATAAGCAGAAATTGTCTTCAAAAATCCAATTTGCTTAAACATTTAATTAAATTTGATAAATAAAGTTCCTGTAAATGAACCAATTCAGTAAATTTTCATCAATTTTAAAAAGTAAAAAACTATGAATAATAATGTTTTCTTATTCTATTTTACATTTTATTCTATTTAACATATGAATTAAAAATAAATAAATTAATTAAAATTGTGTCATCTCACATGCAGTTCCTGGCGGCCAAATCTCTGTGGACGAAATGATGCTCAGACAGGTAGACCATACCGCAAGCAACTTGCATTCCCATCATGAGCAGGTTTAAAATTGTTATGTTCTTTGAAATAAAAAAAAGAAAAAAAGTTTTCAATAAATTATTTTTATTTACTCAAAAACATTTACCGATCATGAAAACAATTTTGGTTACTCCAGGCAATACTTTCACAGGAAGCCAAGACTGTAGCCAGAATTGGTATAGGGTCAAAACCACTCAAATTCTGAACAAAGGTTCAACAATGGGCAATAAAATTAGGGTAACATTTGATATC
The DNA here is from genome assembly GCA_963978895.1 of Erpobdella octoculata. Taxonomy (NCBI): domain Eukaryota; kingdom Metazoa; phylum Annelida; class Clitellata; order Hirudinida; family Erpobdellidae; genus Erpobdella; species Erpobdella octoculata. Next base: position 3,803,340 of record OZ022240.1, on the reverse strand, counting down.
AATAACCACAAACAATTTTTCTATATCAACATCACTAATATCTACGAGATACTCGTTTTTTGAAACTCTCGGCTCACCAGTTCAGGGTTAAGTATATAATTTCTCAAGTCCCCGTTTGCCATGTAAGGCAAAACAACCATCGGGGTGGCATCCTCGGCAAAGGTGATTCCCCGAATGCCAAGGACGTGCTGGTGTTGGAAGTCTTTCATGAGTACTGCCTCTTTGAGGAAAAGTTCCACCATTTCAGACTCTTCTGCTTTGTCTTCAAACAAATTTTGAGTTTTATCAGAAACTGAGAAAAATATAAAGTTAAAATTTACCGACGAATAAGCTTCGTGCGTTTCATAATCGATATCGGAATTCACTTTTTGTTTGCTTGTATTATAATAATAAATTTCATTTCACAATATATGAAATAGTGAACTTTAATATAGTAAAGCGTAATTATTGTTACTCTGCAATTTGTATGAAGATTAATTAAGGAAGTTATGAAAATAGAAATTCTAACATTTCATAGTCTTGACAGCAACAACCTCTACTATCTGCCTTCCGTGCATAAACGTTGCCAGATAAACTCGTCCAAAATGACCTAAAAATAATTTTTTTAATAATAATTTGTATTATCAATATATTAAAAACTCTTTGCCTTATAATATATAAATACTTTTATAAAATAAATATTTACTAGATTATTATGACATTAAAACAAAACAAGAAAATAAAGTTATACGAGAAAACGTTCATTTGATAAAAATTTAACCATTTCCAATGCACTTCTGAAGTTCAAGACTGTTTCTGGGAATGAGCAGGGAGCTGATTATATTGATCAGATCTTTCTTCAGAGGATGTCCCCCATCTCTACTCGAAGTAGAAGTCTCAAAAGAACCGACTGTCGAACAGGTTTATTGATCAATTTATCTATAATACTAAATTAATTTATTAATTAATTTGTTCATTTGTTTATTTGATAGTTAATTTTTATGAATAAAAACACTTAGGAATTATTCAGAGCTCTGAAATCTCTTTGAGTAAATTATATTTTTGTAAACCTGAATTTATTTATAATATTAAATTAATTTATTTAAAAAAAAATATCGATTGGGTGTACACAAATTAAAAGGATGGGCGCAGCTGTCGTATAACGCTGCTGCCAGACGTACAGCCGATACCTTTTGCACATCTGAAACTCTGTACAACTAACTAGAAACGGCTTACCATCAGAACACGACGGCTTGTGCATGGACATCTGAGAGTACAGCATTTCAGATTTTCTACTCTTCTGAATAAACTTCTTGTGGGACATGAAAACAAAAGCCAGAAAGATCATGCCCAACACTGCACCGCCCACGATCATGATGGACAGCATCCACCACATATTACCTGGTAATGATTATTAATATGTTTTAAGACATTGTAACAACATTAAAAAAAATCATAGTGTGAGAAATATCAGTTTTTTAAGAATATAAAAATAAATATTTTGCATCTCGTAGTTTTGGTTTTCATTTATTTATTTAAACTTCTGATAAACATTCACATATTTATTTCTAATTTTGTGTTAATAAACTTGAACTTTGAAATATTATTTAATAGACATAAATTTTAATTGAAATTTACTGTTAGTGCTAAGAAGTGCAAAAGTACTTTAGAAGAAAGTATTTTAGTTTTATATTCAGCTTTTTCGCTAAACTCAGTTGAAAAAACACATTAATAGAAATAAAACAATAAAAACTATTAATAAGTAATCCTACCCTGAAATAAGAAGTGCTGCTTCTGAGCAGACGCCAGTACGATCGGCTTAGGAATGATGGAGAAACTGCTCCTATTGGTCGATATTCCATTCGATGCCAAACAGGTGATTACAAAAGTAGAAGTTAATTTGTAACAGTTGAAAGTAAATTCATCATAAAACGCCTTCGTAAAGCAAGTCTTTTCCGCGTCTTTTCCATCTCCGTCGCCTTCCCGAACGGAATCAGCAGCGTCATCTTCGAGGTTCCTGGGTACGACCGCGCGTTCTACGCCGTTTTCAACAATCTGGTCGTTGACTGACCATTTGATGTTCATATCGGTCCTCAGATCTGTTTGGGCTTCACATCTCAGTGTCCTCGTAAGTCCCTCATCCCTGCTCACGATGATGTCTGGGATCGGCCGTATCGTGGTTGGTTCTGTCGTGAAAGAATTTGTGAGAAATAAATAACAAAATGTCGTTTTAAAAATTTATTTAACTTGAAAGATTGATATTGACAATATTTTTCTTTTTTTGGCTTCATCATGTGAATCAACTGCTTTGGTAAAATTCAGCTACCTTGCTTTCATTAATTTAAACTCTTGATGGTTTCTGTATTTTGCTTTTATAAAACTTCTTCAGTAAAATAATTAAACTTTTATTATGACTCTTGAACAATAAATCATAATATAATTAAAATTATAAAAAAACAAAAAAAAACAATTTATTAAAATAAATCATTTTAATTTTTTGTCAATTGATTTATTTTCAAAGCTTCAAATTATTACAATTAAAATGAACCACGCAGTAATATATTAAGCACATGTTTTATCTCAAAGTTACACGCACGCTATTGTTCAACATTCACTGTGTCCGCACACTGTTTTCTCTTGAATAGTTATACAGACAAACACACACACACACACACACACACACGGTAACATTCACTGTGATCAATTAATAAATCATTACATGGCACACAAAAAATCGTCTCACTAGACTGCCATATAACAGATAATAACAGGATAACAGCACAGTTCTCTCAGCTAATCATTATTAGTCATTAATATCATAAAGCATGCCAAGCCATGATAATGAACTTGAACCAAATAGTACTAGTAGTACTTATATGATTCACAACATACAATTAAGCTTATCTTTTTTAAATCTATATGTACTTGAGAAAATTTTTTATTTTTTTATTTTTATGAGTGTGTGGCCCTGTTGTGTGTGGGCTGTCTTATAAGATTATATAACTCAGCAGCATAAAGTCTCTATCTCTCATGAGCCATCTCTCTCAATGAGGTCTTTGTACCCAATTTATACAGTTTATTATCTGGTGGGATGATCTCCTCCTCTTGATAAAAAAATTTCTCAGCAGTTCACTGTAAATAAGAGCAAAAGAACTTAAAAATTCGTTCGACTTACTGAACACTTTCAGGTAGGCGTAAGTGTGGATCTCTCCGTAACTGTTCCGCACAATGCAGCAGATACTGGAAGAGTTCGTAGTGACTTCAATCAACGTCAGTTTACTCTTACCGGGTTCTTCAGCGATGCCGACACCTACACCTAAAATGGTTTTAATATTGTAATTATATTTTTAGTGTATTACAGAGATGTTGCGCGTACTTATGGTGCGAGTACGAGTACTTATGGTGCGAGTACGAGTACTGTGGTATCGAATCCGAGTATGAGTAATTAAAAAACGTACTCGAGTTGTACTCAAGTACGAGTACGAGTACCAAGTACTACATCTCTGGTTTATCATCATCGTGACTAAAAAATTGTTGAACGACTTACAGTACTCAAAAATATAAAATAAGTATGAAATGAAATTGATTCACATCAAAAGTGAAAATTCTATAAAAAAAATGTTTAATTTATAAAATAAAGATACACATCGAGCTTACTCTCATAAACTACTTGCCCATTTATCAACCACTCTGCCTTTGGAATGGGATCCCCTTTGTAGGAACACACGAATGTAACATTATCTCCCTGAGTGACATTTTGCGAATTCATGTTTCCATCAAATGTTGGCTTTTCTGAACATTTTGAAACAAATTTGGTAATTATTTACGTTTTTTTAATTAATTTATAAATAATGATTACAGACAACAGACATTCTACAACGTGGTTGTGTTTCTTAAAATTCATTCAAGACTTGTTTATAAACATCATTTACATTTACTAAAATCCCATTCATCCACAAAAACATCATTTCACATCGATTCCTCCACACTATAATCACATTCATTCACATAAACATAATTCCCATTCTATTCATCCACACTAAAATCCTATTCGTTCACATAATCATCAATAACAACGTACTGACGGTGACGATAATGATAATAAATTAGAATAAATTATGTTAACAACAAAACAAACCATAATGGTGACGATAATGATAATAAATTAGAATACATTATGTTAACAACAAAACAAACCATAATGGTGACGATAATGATAATAAATTAGAATAAATTATGTTAACAACAAAACAAACCATAAACAACAAGATCTATCTTCTTAAATTCCGTCTTGTACTGAGAGTTGAAAGCTTCGCAATTATAAATACCACTGTCCTCCTTTCTCACCTGGTCGATTTTCAAGGTCATATTTCCGTTGCTAAATTTAAGTCTCTCGTCATCCAGATTTGACATGTGGTTTAAGTTTAAATTCAAGTCCGTTTTGAACCACTTCACCGTTGGTCTGGGTCTAAAAAAAACGTAAACAAATATTTTTGTTTAGCTCTATTTATTGTCAACTTACATGCTCAAATTTCATTATTGAACAATATATTCAGATTGTATAATTAAATTTTATTATTGAATTATATATTCAATTTTATTATCAAATAATATGTATTCAAATTAAATTATCTTAAATAAAATTATATATTCAAAATTTATCATTAAATTATATATGTAAAATTTATTGTCAATTTATATATTGAAATTTTATTATCAAATTATACATTCAAATTTCATTAGCAAATTATATATTTAAATTTTATTATCAAAATATACATTCAAAAATTTAAATTTTTCACAACCCACAAACCTTCCATAAAAGAGACACTGCAGAACCACGGAATCATCGGCAACGGCAACAACCGAGCTCTGAAATCCGTCGCTCAGAGACATGACTGGCATTGGTGGAAGTTCAGTACCGGGTTCTGTCATCAGTAATTATTTAATCGCATATATTTATTCATTAATTGGTTGTTAAAAAAACTTGTATGTTTCCGATTTTTGTGTATTTGCTAATTTCAGTATTTCTTTATTATATTCAAAATATGCACTTCGGAATAAAGAATGTTTAGAATGCAATACATTTTTTCAGCATTAAAAATAAACAATTTTAATTGTCATTTTTTTTAAACGTCATCAGTACGTAATAGAAGAAGCAGTTCAAACCTCTTTCTGAGACGGTGACATCGGTCGAGCAGTCGAGATTCGACGCCATGATGACATCGTTGTAAACTTCAAAGTTGTATTTCCCAGAGTCGTTTCTGGCGACTTCGTAAAACATGAGGCTGCCTGGTGATAGAAAACAAACAAACTTTTTCATCCTCGCCTGCCTGCCAGCCAGAGTTGATTTAACATCAAACACCAGCCAGAGTTGATTTAACATCAAACACCAAACAAACGGTTTCACATATCCTACGAGTATCGAAATTTACACCTTGCGATCACGTCTTGCACGACGTCAAAATTTTGACAATTTTCAATGTGTTTCTCCAAGAGATAACCAAAGAACAGACAATAAGAAAAAGCCATCCACAAGTAACATCTACAGTTTTTCATTTGCGAACTGATAGTACTGATATCTAGTTAGAATTACCGAAGGATTTTTTGAGCATTTGAAACCTATCATGATTTAGGTACGGGTTACAATATAAGAGAACTACTTTGTCAAATACTCATCGGCAGCACCAGGAACAGCTCATTCAATGGCTAAAAATATTTCAACAAAATATTCGGTTAACATATTATATTCATATTACTTGTGAAACATCAAAATAAACAAAGATTTCTTCAACGCTCAACGTAATTCGATACCTTCTCAATACCTCCCCGGCGTATGTTGAAGATTGTTTTTAAATCAAATCGAAACTTAAAAAAAAAGATCTACAAATCAAAGAAAAGCTGTAAAACCGTCAAGAGTTTGGAAGCGATTATCCGTGGTGATTAAAGCCTTGGGATTGCTTTCTATGAATTTGCTCCAACCGTTGTGGTGCGGTTGTGCTTTCGGAATGCCGCTCTGTAAATTGCACTTTATGAATCCGAACTCTCCTTCGTTCAGCCGTGCAGACTTTCGTTCGGTGTTTCGATTTTGAACTGAAAAAAAAAATTAAATCAATCGTTGAAACTTGTTTTAATTTTAAAATCGCTTAAATTAAATGATAAATATTACCAAGGCGACAATGAACTTCTGGAAGTTAACTTATTAATAATGATTATATTAACTTATTATTCTGGAATAGGGTTGACAGAATTGAATATTTTTATTAAATACTTATCATCAATGACAACAAAATATTAACGTCATAATCAATCAAAAAATATCTTCAAAAATTTAAATACTACCTTAGAACTATTCAAGGTCTTTATTATCTTAGAACTATTCAAGGTCTATATTATCTTAGAGCTATTCAAGGTCTATATCAAAGCCTGAATACTTACAAGCCATTTTGAGTCTGAAAATTGGGGAGATAGTCTTTCCATAATCGTTCTCAATAATGGCGTAATAACTTCCTTCGTTACGTTTTGTACATGGACTTATTTCAAAGGTTGTTGACCAGTCCTCTATCTGAACGCTGTGGTCTGTCCAATTGCCAGCCTCCCAGCACCATGTCACTCTTGAAATAAAGTGATTATGCATGGTCAATCATTAGAAAATGAAATATTTCTCTTTAATTTAAAAGAATACTATTAGATGTGGAGGATTCATTAAAATACAGAAAATTTTTAGCATTGAAAAAGTCTTTGAGAGTAGAAAAATTTAGCTTAGCATTACATCAGCTTAGAAAGCTCTTATTTCTAAAAGAAACATAAGACTCCAAATTAATTTATGATTTGGATGTAATGTAAGACATTAAAGAGTCACCTAGTTCAAGCTAGCTAAAGCAATTAATAAGTTGAAAACTGTGTTTTACTTAACTATAACTACTACCACACACTACCTTTTCTTGGAAATGTTTTCTGTGAATGTACATGTAATGACAACGTCTGTTTCATTCTTAAAGGCATATATGAATGTGTTGTCCATTCTATACATCAAGGCATTTTCCCTTCCTCCTATCTCTATTGAGCAGTCCGATATCAAAGGGGGAATGCCATCTGATGATAGAAGATAGAATAATATTTATAAGCGATAAGCTGCTAATGTTTTATTAAATTTAAAGGTAAGGTTGATAAAAATTTAGAAACTTACCAAAAACATCTTGCGTAGATATGTAATCAAACCGTGGTTTCGTTTCGTTTGAAGAAACAATTCTTGAGCAGACTGTTACGCTCCCCAAAAACGATGTTGACTCATTAAGCCAGAACGTGTGTGAAAACTGCTAGACAGTAAGTATATCATAAATAATTAAGATCAATGCCTAACTTAAAATTTAAATTCATACAAACAAATAAAAGTTAATTTCAAACTATTTTTTGTATTTCTAATTTTCACGAAATTGATGACAAAACCTCTGAGCTGTTGTCAGTAGGCGGATTTATTTGCTTCAAGTAGACTGCCAGTGAAGTATCACACGATTTGTCTTTCGACAATTTAATTTCGCATATTATTTTACTCTTGATTACAGAATATCCATGGTCGAACTGGCTTGCTAATGTCACTCTTACTACATTCCTAGCAAGAGAATCTACTTTTAAAATTGAGCATGCATTCGCAGCGGAAGCTGAAAAAATAACATTTCATTAACAAAATAATAATGTTAATAATATAAATAAATAATTATAAAAGACATTCTTACATATGAGATTTAATGCCAACAACAACAACAGAAGAAGCCAGGTTTCCCAGAGAAATAACATGATAAAGGCTAACTAGTGATAAATTAAAATTAAGGTACAAATATAATTTAAAATAAAAAAAAATACACTTCTTTAATGTCTCTCCATATCGGCAGGTGAACTATAATGCAAACTGTAACAGGACGATATCGTTAATAGCAGGATTCTGAAATTGAAATGCTTATTGCCTAATGATTAATGATTTAATTGCTTTTTAATAATGATGATCCTGCTCTGGTAGCTTATTCTAATGACGCTTATAGCCTGGTTGAAACAATGTGCCTATTACAATTACAGTATAAAGTAAACATGGCTTAATTTACGATTTAGATTACCCATTTTTATGTTTTTTCACCGTTTTCAAAGAAACACAACACCAGAGATGAAAAAAGAGAAGATGATTATGATCAAAGATATCTTGATATAACAAGATATTGACGATATCCTTGATTATGACGTCAACGATTGCGTAATTGTAATTTTATGTTACAGTATGACTGAGTATGACCTCTATCGTAATATTATGTAGGTACTAGAGATAAAGCCCGTCAAAAATTACGAATTTTTTAAATCTCATTATATATTATTTTGCGATTGCAGCGCCACCTTTATTTATCTTTAGGACTGACATTGTACAATTGCATAATAACTTTTATTACACGCCTGCGCGCACTTATTTTTTCAACTGCTGACCACTGCGGCCACCGCATTATGCGAAATTTCTAACATACATAAATACATACATACATACATACATACAGGGGCGCTACTAGGGGACAGGGGTAGCAAGCCCCCCCAGGCCAAATTGGAGGGTCCTGCAATTTTTCCAAATTCTATGAGTTTTTTTTGGGTAGGGGGGGGGCAATTGACCATGAGACGGTCAACCTCGGTTTGTGCCTGCCAGCAAAAGTGCAGGCCTTATATTTAAAGAGTGCATATACATTGTAAAACGCAAAGATAACTTATAGCATCTTTTTAAGTGTACACGCATATAACGCGCTTAAGTCATACTTTTAAAATTTTAATTTTGGCCAGCCTAGCAATAACTAGGGTTGGTCTAGTCCTGATTCACACAAATATATTATCACACGCTTGTTACTCTATCCACTTACATTTGTTTTTATGAATTAAAAAAAAAGATATTTGTTTTTATAACTTTTTTGGAAAACTTTAAAATGACTTGGGAATCCTCAGCCAATTTCTCGAGAAATGTTTTCCCACGCTTGCGAGGGCTGATGATTTTCAAAATAAGATTTTAAAATAAATTCATTCTTCAATTTAAATTATATCAAAGATATGAAGGAAGGAGTCTCTAAAGGAATGCTATTTTTTACCTAAGGAGAAACGACAACTAAACTCCAACTGCCAACTGGTTCCTAGTTTGGGGATTCCAATGGTTGAAGGTTGATGCGAATGAAAAAGAACAGACAGGTAAGGATACATGGGACGGTTGACCCATGAAATGAAAGATTTTTGTACAAGACAAGTTTGAAATTAATCCTGTGTATTATAGAAAGCTAATTCGAGAGGTCAGCAAGCAAGCAGTTAGAAGTTGACTTCAAGACTGGAGACAACTCGAGTAGAAAAATGTTCAATTCTTTACAGCCTCTGTGTCCTCCTAGATGCAGTGTTAGATGTTTAAAGAGAATTCGGTCAACCAAGACGTGACTGAACCAGAACGTCCACTAAATAAAAGATGCAATGATTTAGAAGACCATTTCATCACCTGACCAATAACTGAATGTCATGTTGCACATCATTAAAACACAGTCAACTAACCATAATATTCTAAACGTCTTAGTGTTTAGACAATGCGATTCACAATCATTCAAGCAAATGTTCAATCCGTACGAATCAACAGAGCAAAGTGAAAGCAAAAACGATTGCATCCGTGTTCAAGTTCTGCCTTCCACAGACGAAATTTTTTAAGGATAGAAGAAAGTAAATATCAAATGTTCATATAAGTAATAAGGTCGTCAAAACATTTCAAGATTAAATATAACGTAATAATCGGCAGAACGTTTCATTCAAGTTTGAAGCGCAGAAAATTATTGACACAAATTGAAAAATGAAAAAAAAAATTTTTTTTTAATTTTAAAACCAACAATAAGGTCGACGCAATGAATTACGCAACAATTTACAGAATCCGTCATCGTCGTCACCTCGTTTTGCATATATTTTGGAAAAAAAACATTAAAACTAAAACGAAAAGAAACATTTCGATTACGTCAACGGAAACACACGCGAGTGATCAAGGCGTGCGAAGATACTTTAAAAATCAATCGGGTGCTATACGTACGTTCTCAGTTGTCTTCTAAAAAATTTAGAAAGAGAGAGAGTAACGTCAAACGCATCCTTGACAGCAAAACTCATCGGCCGATCGGTGGCCTGTTCAGATGTTCTTGATAGAATCAAACCGAGGAGCTGGATTCCTGGATTCTGTGGATGTGAGCGTAAATCTTCAAGGCGGGGCCGAGTTTGAACTTCATGCCACTCAGGACATCTGGTCTGGTCAGTAGTAAAAGTGCTTTGCCGTCAATTTCCTGTGAAACGTTAAAAAACGAATCTTCCTTTTAATTTTTGTCTACAACACCGAAATGAAAACCTAATATAAATCAACAACATTTTGCCAAGTTAACAATACAATTACTCAACCGTGAAGACCAACAGCACTGAAGCTATTCACTTATCTCACCAACAAAATTGCATGCTGAATATTTCAAAATAATAGTTTACTGTTGTTTTCTAATTTCATTATTAATTCATAATGTTCGTTATTATTTGAAGCTTGAATATTCAAATATCAAGTCTTGATAACAAGTTTCAGAAAAATAATTCAAGTTTAGTCATTTATTTTCAGGTACAAAAAAATAGAAAGTCAAGTAAAAGCTTCCCCCGAGAGAACAGAATATACTAAAATAATATAAACAAACCTCATTCTTGAACGTTTCGGCATGTTGTGCAAATCCGGCTCTTATGAAGTATGTATGAACATCCTCCACGGTCCAATTGGTTGCATTTGGTGGATCTCCGGGAACCGACAGAACCAGTTTCGGCAAAAGTGGATAGTCTATAGATGACTCGTTGGGTGGAAACCTGATAAAAATTGGCGATTCATGTCAACCAGACAATTACTAAATTGAACTATATTTTAAATTTCAATTCTTAGAATAAAATTTTTTTTACAAATTCTTGTTAGCCTCTTCTTCCGTTTCCCCGATTCTGGATGGAGAGCTGTTCGGCGTGGGCAGTAGAATGGGATTTGCAGCTCCGTTGTCTGTTTGTTATTACAAGACGATATTTTATAACGATCGATGATTATAATTTCGAAATGACAAACCTCTAAATGATGATAACAACTCTGAGCAAGGTTGACTGACTTAAGAAAAAAAAATTCAAAAAATTCAAAAAGCATCAATTCACACATGACACATGCTTTCATGACAACAAAAAATATATAAATCTTACTTCCAGCTTCAGACGTAGATGGCTGAAGGCTTCCAACCGATTTATTGCTTCTACATTCAGAAGAGGACCCGCAGTCATTCTGAACCGCCCCGCCATTGGCGGTGGTTAAAATCTTTTCTGCGTCACTCAAGTGTTGTACTTCAGTCGGGTTTCTGACCGTAACCTCTTTGACCGAATGACCGTTGCACGAAGAACATAGCCATTCGTCTAAAAAAAGAAGAACCAAGAAGAAACATCTTGAGTTTAATACATCAACTCAAGAATTATAATATATTAATTTGTACAAAGACACAAGTAAACAAGAAGAAATGGTCCTCATATTCCTTATCAAAATATCAATCTTACATTTTCTGGCACAATCCTCAATTTTTTTCTTACAATAAACACAAAATACCAAGAATTTTATTTAAACTTAAATTAATATAAATATACTCAAGGCAAGCAAAACCTTTTGCATAATTACCCTACTGTTAGAAATAAACATTATAAAACAAAACAGTATAATTAAACAACATGACTGTTTTAAATTATTTTAGAATTTTTTTTAAATATGTTAATTTAAATACCTGCTTAAAATTAATTTAATTAAACAACATCCTAGTCATAAATACACTGAATTAATTTTAAACTTTAAAAATAAACACATACAAAATAACTTGTAAATTTATTCAAATCAATTTAGAAACAATTGATTATTTAATTAACAAAAACTCCAATTTTAACAAATATTATATTTAAAAGTAATCTTATTAAAAAAAAATTAAATTTAAAATCAACAAACCGGAAGAAGAATTTTTGTCACTGACAGGAGGAACGTGGCACTTCATGTGATAACCTCTGTCACACGAGTCACATATCAACATGTGCTCCTTGTTTAAATACATAATTGTGTATAATCAACAATTTTGAATGCAAGAAAAAAAATTATAAAGATACAAAATCAGATCATTCATCTGCAACAAATACACAAAATCAAATCATCCATCTGTAATAAATATACAAAATCAATCATCTGCAACAAGTACACAAAATCAGATCATCCGTCTGCAACAAATATACAAACTTATAGCATGCTGCTCTTACCTCTTCAGTATCTCCACAAACAACGCAAGTCTTACACGAGGCACACTCCCACTGAAACTTTGAAGCTCTTGCGGCCAGTTCCTTTGAGTATGAAAGGCAGGATGGATGAACTAATTGGGAATATTAAGAGGTTATTATTAGTAAAAAATTTGAGTATGAAAAACAGTATGGATGAACTAATTGGGAAGATTAGGAGGTCATTATAGGTAAACAATTTTTTTAATAGCATTAGCAAACTGAAGCATGCCAAATAATAAAATAAATATAATAAATGCATATCTTATAATAAATATAATAAATGCATATCTTATAATAAATATAATAAATGCATATCTTATAATAAATATAATAAATGCATATCTTATAATAAATATAATAAATGCATATCTTATAATTTCTTATAGTACTGTACATATGATATTCTAATTATAACTTGAAGCATTCATAATAATTTTAGTTGCGGTTTCATTTTCAAGTAAAAAAGATTTGTCAATTATATATATATAGAAAATCTAAGTCGAATAAAACAAAGAATTTCAATCAATCAATCCTCCACTAACAACTAATACGGCATTCTTTACAGGTCAACAACGGTTCGGGCATCCCGAGCAAGTTGCAGTCCGCTGACAGCTCGCAGGTACCGCAGAGTGTCTTCTCGTTCTTGATGACGACCAACGAACCGTCCCCGGAAGTCACCAGCCTGACGTCATCCCCGTTTTCTACTTTGAATTTTTTCACCAAACTCTGGTGACTGGGACTTGCCAAGGCCTTTCTCTAGAAAGAAAAACCCGCAAAAAAATATTGAAACAATCTTAAAAAAAGTAGAAATAAACAAATATTAACAAAAAAGTATAAATAAACAAATATTAAAAAAGACAACAGTAGAAATAAACAAATATAAAAAAACAACAGTAAAAATAAACAAATATTAAACAAGTAAAGAAAAAAACGAGTTTTTTAACACAAACTTTGATTTCAAATACACTCGATGTGTGTCTGTGTGTGTGTGTGTATGTATACGAAAGATGTTCAAATTACGTTTTTTTTTTTTTTAATTGAAATATGTATTGTCATCAAATATAAAGATATGCTGAAAGTTTCAGCTTCCTAGCTAGTCAAAAAGCTGGTTAAATTTCACTTGCGTACAGAGAAAACCACACACACACACACACACACAGATTGTAAAAAACAACAGTAGAAATAAACAAACATTAAAAAAGACAACAGTAGAAATAAACAAACATTAAAAAAAACAACAGTAGAAATAAACAAATATTAAAAAAGACAACAGTATAAATAAACAAATATTAAAAAAACAACAGTAGAAATAAACCAATATTAAAAAAGACAACAGTATAAATAAACAAATATTAAAAATAAACAACAGTATAAATAAACAAATATTAAAAACGACAACAAAACCTTGTTTTCTCTGGCAAAACTGGAAAGAGAAGATTCCTCGTCGACGGGAAACTCCATCACAGAATTATCTTCGCGTGTAAACAACGGCAAAGACTCCGAGTGAATGAACGAAGAAGCGTCTTTCATCTTCGGCCTGCCAACCACACCACCACCACCACTTCCGTTGTCCGAGCAGCCGGCAACGGCGGCAGCGGCTTCCACGGAAGCAGCCGCGGAGGAAATCTTACTCGATTTGACATTCTTGATGCCGCCTTTCCAGTTCTTCAATACGTACTTTTTATTGGGAAGAATGACCAGACGTCCGCTGGCGACTTCCTCGTCTATGGCCGTCTGTATGTCGGGCACCTCAGTCTTTCCGTCCGACCATTTCCGTTTGAACCAGGTTTCTATCTGCTTGTAACTAATCCCTTCTTCTTCTGCCGCGTTCTCAGCTACTGGCTTGACCTGAAAGAAATAATACTTTTAATAATGATGATCGCATAATTAAAAATTCCAAATATTATTATTATATTTATTTAACATGCTCTCTAAAAGAAAAATTTTTCAGAGCAATATGTGGTTAATTTACGTAAAAAATACAAATAATGAAAATCTGAATTATTTCAATCTGATTTCTACCCCTATGAATAATTTGTAATTTTATTTCTTAACTACCGGAAACAAATTTAAACCCGATCGGTCCATCCGTGAATTCAATAAGACATTCAGATATAAAAAAATATGTAAGAACTTCCAAAGAAGGTTGAAAAAACTCATCAATAAAAAAATACTTGTGCTAATTTAATGCATGGCATACGCACACAAATTGTTCAAGCAAACGCCATTCAAAAAAGACGCCATTCTACCGTAAAACGGAACATTAGAATACCGTTTTAGTACAAAAAAGACAAAACATTTCAATGCAACTAACTCAAAGTTATAAATCATTAAAAAAAAACCGAGTTAAGTACGAAACCTTGGGAGGTCTTCCTCTGCGACGTGGTTTGACCTGAGAAGTATCATGTCGTTTGCTCAATATTTTGAGCAGGCTTCTTACGGTTTTAAGGACTCTTCTTCTGGTTTTGTTTCTTTTCGGATTCGTCTCTTCCGAAGCACCGGGCTGTTGAACCGCTTTCCTGCGCATGTCGCTCGTAACTCTATTATTGCTCCTCTGAATTTACCTGAATAAAAAAGCGATGAGAACAATGATAAACAAGCTGAGAACAAAAAAATAATAAACAAAAAATCTCCTGCGTATTAGTTGCAGTAATCATGGTTTTCGGTGTTTGAAATTATATATATATTGAATTTCCTTTATGGAGAATATTAAATAGAAACTGTATCAGGTACTATAATTTACTTTAAAGTAATACCGAGTTTAATGGTTAATGCTGGTCTTACTGTCTATATCGTACACAGCACAATGTTTTTGTTTTAGTTAAAATCATTAGATATAACACCAACTGGATAATTTATCTGCACCAGGTTGTTAAGGCTCGAAAAATAAACACCGATTCAACAAACATTTCAGGACGTAAATGAAGTTTATTAGTTCACGATATAAAATCTTGACATCTGCAGTCAGTTGTGTACTCTTGGTTCATATACACATAAGAAATTTGATAGCAAACACATAAAAAACACAAAAAGAATTTAATGGCCGACAACGGGCTGCGTACTTTTGGTTCTATGACATGCCGCAACTCTAGACAAAACACAAAGCAGACTGTGACAGCTGGTGACAAAAACTGTCATAAAAACTAATACCGTAAAGCAACAGCCAAATATGTAAATCAGACATTTAATCAGAAATCCTTTACTCTAGTAGCGAAGCATAACGTCCCGGGTCGATTCCGATAGGAAAATAACATTACTTTGACAGCAATGAATCAGGCAACGATTTCTATTTTCGAAAAACAACTGTAATATAATATTATAATAGAATAGAGCTAATGCTAAAACTAACTTTTTCTTAAAGGAAATTTTCTACTGAATTCAAAAAAGTATATGGCGATATTTAAAAGTATTATATTATAAGTTAAATCAACTGAATATTATTATAAACAGGTTGTTACTAAAAAATCAAAATAAAATAACTTCTAGTGCTAAAATTCAAAAATTACTCAAGAAATTACTTTAACGATAATTATAATGTGATTAATTGAGTATTAAAAAATTAAATTAAGTTTTTCAAGACAGTGTTTTGCTTTTTTGTATTTATCATTTATCGCTTACTTTTGCTCGTCCAAACCAAACCCAAACGCAAACCGTTTCTTCTCAATCTACCAATTTTTTCCACGCTCTTTACAACACAAGGTCTAAATTCAATTGATTGAAATTGAAACAAAATTAATCATTTCGGGTTATTTGTCATTTAAATTAAGATAATAAGAACAGAGGAAAGAAAACAAAACATGTCCGACTTAACATGAGAAAAACATATCTTAGCAGTTTGAAAAATAAAACAAAAATTAGAATGGCACCACTAACTAAACTAAAAAAAAGCAAACGTAGAAGAAGATTGAATATTATCCTTAAAACAGCAATCAACCCAACATGGACGCGCCACAAACAGTTTTTGAGCGGAGCGAGAGCAGGAAAATCTTGACTCGCGCTCCCATTGATACTATGTGGTACGTATCTTTCTTGTAAAATTATTATTCTGGTTATTTATGATCGCCTATGTGGCAATATGTGGTTATTAATGATACAACCATAATCTTTGTGATTTATTTTTGAGAGAGGGGGGGGGGGTTTTCGGAGGTACATCTTCCAAAAATTTTCTAAAACTTACTCCTTATTTATTTTATAAAGGTTACAACTTTTTTCTCGAAAATTTGCCGTCCATAAAAGTTTTGCCCTGTGGGGGGGGGGTGGACTTCTCCCCTACGCTACGCCAATGCATATGATGATAGAAGATAAAGATTTATTTGTTTTAACTTGAGCTACTGGAAACAGCTTGCAGAGATAGGAAATTTAGAAGATCTTTGTCCTATTCTGTTACTATAAACTACTATAGAGGTAAATCAAAAACAATTATTTATCTGTGCGTCTGGTAGCGTGGCCGAGCGGTCTAAGGCGCTGGTTTAAGGCACCAGTCTCTTCGGAGGCGTGGGTTCGAATCCCACCGCTGCCAGTTTTAATGAATGACATTTTGTTGAATTTGTAAGTGAGCGAACAAGTTGGTCAGGTTTAGCTCGAATTGGGTTACTATCAAGTTCTTCAATGGCTAATTCATAGATAGATATTTCTATGAGTGAACTATATTAATTTCTGTGCCTATATAATCGTGTTGTTTGGTCTTGTGGTACCTATATGGTTTTACAAGAGTTGGAAGAAAATGGACGTTATGGATGTTTTTGAAAATGTCCTACGAATGCCTCTCGGCCCAGAGTGTTTTCCAGAGATCTGATTGCTATAGTAAGTCGGTCCTAAATAACCAGCTTCTCGATTTCCTAAACCATTCAACTCTCTCCCTAATCGTGTGACGTAATTTATGGACGGTCCCTCGCAAATTTACTAATTCACAATATTGATCCGTTTTTGCTTCGGACTCGTAGATCATACGTGTGTCAGTGTGTCCCGTGCCAAACTGTGTTGTGGTAAACTGTTAATAATTGTGTAAACATGTCTAGAGCAATGAATTTTTGTTTATACAAGTCTGATCAGTACCAACTAAAGCTAAGCACCTAAGATGCAATGTAAGTAGTCAAGTCACTCGTTCAGACTGCAATGTAAACATTTTCCAACTGTGCCACACTTTTACTGGCCGACTTTGGCCAGTTATTCACACCTGTTGCGCAACCTGTTGCGCAAATAGCTATTATTTAATTGAACGGTTGAAAGAGAAATAGCCTGACAAGCTTAATCTTGTTGACACTTTCTTTGATTCACTTGTCCCCGGTACTCAATTAAAATATTAAAATGTACATTTGTAGTTGGCCAGTAGTAAAACCTAGATGTGATGGTTCATCACAACATGTCGGGGTTGGTTGTGGTAGCAGATGATTGTATGTGAGTGCCCGTCTTCTATGAGTGTTTTCTTTACATAGACGGGCCGCTGTGCAATGAATATTAAATATAAAAATAATACATTAAACAATCTAGAAGATTTGGTAATTAATGCAGCACATAATACTACGGTAAAGCCAACTATTCAAACAGAATCAGATGCCCGAGGCGTGGTTCGTATGAAGATTATTATTATTCGTTTGGATTTCAGTTAAGACAGTTAAGTTATAAAGAGATCTTGACTTATGTACTGAAAAAGTTATTGTTTTAGTTTATAACGTATTATTTTTTGACTACTTTTAGTTTTAGTGATGACGTTCTTTGAATATTTTTAAAACTAAAAACTAAAACTATAGGCCGTGTTTTTATCGATAAAAAATGTAAATATTGTCAACAGTTATATTCAAAAAAGTAAATGAAGAATTAACAATCAAGCATCAATATTCTATTGTTTTACATTCTGTTATGATCAGATCAGTGGAAAAAGTTGATCTTCAATCTTGTCTTGATGGATCCTTCATATGAGCAAAGGCTCCTTCAAGTCCAAAATGGTCAACCATCTTTGCAAAATTTAGTATGTTATTACAAAATACTATTTTGATAGAAAGATATTTTTAAATAAATTAATACATTTTAATTATTTTTTTATAATTAATTCAAAAATTACAAAGTTGCAACATTATTTAATTACTTCTTACAGTATTATACAATATATAACAAAGTGTGAGCTTACTTTCCAATGTTTCAAAATAAAATATTTATTTTTTAAGACTTCCCACAAAATCGCCAAAGATTTTTATGGAGATCGATTCATTCCAGCCAGAAGCAGAGCAGTTTGGAACATAAACTTTGATGTAAAACCTGTATGTTCTTACTTTATATATATATTTCGTTTTCATAGAAATTTTCATTTTCCAGATTTTATAATACTCATATAGGATATTTACCCCACACTCTATCTAAAAAAAATACTATGCAAGACTTGTACTGCTCTAGTAAATTTTCTTTCATTATTTATACCAAATTATTATTATTGTCTTTTTAAATGAACAAATGTCTAAGAAAAAAATAATTGAGTGTACTCTTTCAAACTTGTAAGAATTATTCGTTTTTTGTTTTTAGGACTGTAAATCACCTGCCACAGCTTCAAATTTGTGTAACACAACTACCGTGAAACCATCTCTAGACAGCGGCAAGGACAGTTTGGCATATGCTTGCCTCCTTAAGAATGAACTTCTTGGTGGGGACATCGAGGACATCAAGGAAACACAACCGGAAGGACACCGGCAGGCACTTGCACCGAAAGAAATTAAAAATTTATTCCAGGTTTAGTTTCTTTTTAATCTTATTTGTTAAAAATAAATTTGAAAATGTTATTAAAATATTTTAATGTTGTAATTTTTTCCATTGAAATTTAAAAAAAAACACTTTTTAAGAGTTTGCCATGATTCTTTACAATATATTTTGCCATATTACAACATTTAATAATGAGTTTAAACAAAAATCATGTTAATGAGACTATAGATATAGAATTCGTTTTTTTTTCAGTATCGAACTCTTTACCAATCCAATTCGTTTTACGATCCCTCACCGTACTCTCTATCACCCGTAGGGTGCAAAAGTCAAAGGTTGCTAAAGTCTCCTCGGAAGGTGGTTGCTATGACATCGTGTTTCTTGTTATTTAATTAGAACATAGTTTGGTATGATGAATTATTGTATATTATTATGATTATATAATATACTAGCAGTGCCCGTAGCGGCTTCGCTCGCATGAAATTAAAGAATTTGAATCGTGCATGCATAGTAGAGTACTGCACGGATCAATTTTTTAGGACTCGGCTCGGCCCGTCGACAACTTGGCCCAGCCCGTTTCAAAAACCGAAATTCCTGGCACGGCCTGTCTAACAGGGACGTAAATTGGGGGCAGGGGCAGGGAGGGGCATTTGCCCCCCCTGATTTTCAAAATTAAAAATTTTTTACTTAGAATTTACTATATATTTGTTAAATTTTAACTTTACTCAACCTAGTGATGATTCAATGTGTATTGGAATCCTTCTGGCGTGTGTAGACAATTTGTCCCCCCTGTTTTCCAAAATTTATTTTTTTTTAACCTAGAGTTTACTATAGAAATTCCTGGTGAGGAGATGCATTTAAGAAATTTCAAAAAAACCGGTGAGGGGTAGTAGTAAGTATTTTTCCAATTTTTAAAAAAAAAGTTCCACTTTCTCTTACCAAAAAAGCTACAACCAATTTCCAAAAAACAAGTATTATACCCAAAAAATTTCAATTGATACTATAGTGGGGGGATGCATCTTTCCACCCCTCCCTACTTGTACCTATGTATTTATAGAGATATTAAAGATAATGTGTGTGTGAGAGCATTCGCTTATCACATCCAAGCCGCAGGAGCAATCTGAGCAACATTTGACATGCAGGGGAGACTTCATTGATGAAAAATGTTTGAAAAATTAAAAAAATCTGTTATTTATTTGACGTTCCATTAGCAAAAAAATAAAAAAACTAAGCAAAGAAACCCGGGCAACACCGGGTAACCCTATTAGTATTAAGCTATAAAATGGCGGAATAATTTTGCCCCCCCCTGGAAAATGCTGAATTTACGTCCCTGCTGTCTAATATGGGCCCGGCCCGGTTTTACAGGCCTAGAAGTTCTATATACATGATGAAAAACTTCGGCCCGTCCCACATTGACTTCAGGTTTAGCCCGGCCCGTCTGAACACCCTAAAATAACTAAAATGTCTATATACTTGGTTAAAAATCTCGGCCCGTCCCACCTTGATTTAAGGTTTGGACAGGGCCTTATGAAGACCCTAAAATAACGGCTTGGCCCGTCCGTCCGGTGATAAACTGAATTCATCTACTTTTCACCGGCACAAAACCTCAAAATACTAATTTTCACATCTGTAGCACTTACAGTTTTTGAGTAGCAGTAATTTTAAAATCAAATAACCTTTTTTCCACTTCACATTTGAGGTCCTGAAAACCAAATTTTCAAAAAATGGTGAAATACGTACATCATTATTTTTAGAGTAGAAACTAAATACTAATTTTACTTGTGTAGTATTTACAGTTTTTGAGTAGCAGTTACTTTAAAAACCAAGTAACCCTATTTTCCACCCCATATTTGAAATCCTGGAAACCAAATTTTTAAAAAATGGTAAAACACGTATATCATTATTTCTGGAGTAGAAACTAAATACTAATTTTCACTCCTGTAGCATCTACAGTTTTCGAGTAGCAGTTACATTAAAAATCAAATAACCTTATTTTCCACCCCACATTTGAGGTCCTGGAAACCAAATTAAAAAAAAAAATGGTTAAACACTTATATCTTTATTTTTAGAATAGAAACTAAATAATAATTTTTACATCTGTGGTATTCACAGTTTTTGAATAGCAGTTACTTTAAAAAACAAATAACCCTATTTTCCACCCCACATTTGAAGTCCTGGAAACCAAATTTTCAAAAAATGCTAAAACACGTTTTTCATTATTTTTGGAGTAGAAACTAAATACTACTTTTTACTCCTGTAGCATTCACAGATTTTGAGTAGCATCTACTTTAAAAATCAAATAACCCAATTTTCCAACCCACATTTGAAGTCCGGGAAACCGAATTTTCAAAAAATGCTAAAACACGTATTTCATTATTTTTTGAGTAGAAACTAAATACTAATTTTTACTCCTGTAGCATTAACAGTTTTTGAGTAGAAGCTACTTTGAAAACCAAATAACCCAATTTTCCAACTCATATTTGAGGTCCGGGAAACCGAATTTTTAAAAAATGGTGAAACACGTATCTTTTTATTTTTCAAAAAGAATCTATATACCAAATTTCAAAATCTCCTCATTTTTGGTTTTCGAGATATACATTGTTTTAGAAAAAAGTTTGTTTTCCAGTTTTTTCCCCTCAGAAGCAAAATTTTCAAAAATCCTTTCTTAGCGGATGTTTACGCTATAAAAGTAATATAAGTTCCAAATTTCACATTCCTAGGATGAGGCGTTTGAGCTCGGCGTTGATTATCAGTCAGTCATCAGTCAGGACATGTTCTTTTATATATATAGATATACATATATATATATTTTATAAAATATTGATATTTATTTACAGAGGCGTGGATTCAGCAAAATCTTGGGGGGGGCAAAGATTTTTTAAATTAATCTAGAGAATCTTCGAACTAAAATGACCATGCCAATATACACTAGTATGTTGTATTTTCATGTAAAACATCATACTAATTAAAAAACAGTATACAAAAATGTTAACTTTTATTTAATATTGAACGCAGACAAAAAAAACGTTTAAATTATTAATGTAACAAAGGGTATCGACGTTCTTTCATTTTTGCAAAATCGTCCACTAAATCATCAAGATCAAATGTTTTTACTAAGTCATGTTCCACCGCCATCAGTAATAAAAAATTAAGTCTTTCGTCGCCACATGTTGATCTTAGATAAGTCTTCACACGTTTTAAAACTGAAAAAAACCGTTCATTTGATGCAGTGCTAACAGGTAATGTCAGCACAATTTTTAATATTTTTAAAACTTCTGAATAAGCACATGGAAATTGTTCTAATTTGTGATGTAACTCAGCAAGGTCCAGAAGCTTTCCTTCAGACTGACGACAGGTTTCATGAAAAGATTTTGCAGCTTGTATTTGTGATCGGAAAACTACTTCATCAAAATGAAATTGGTACAAATTGGCAAGAGTTTCGCATTTTTCAACATCTAAAAATTGTTTAAAGTTATGATGGTCAAAAGCTTGAATAGCATTGAAAAGCGATCCATTTTGTGCAAAACGCCTATTAAATTCAGCCATAAATCTATCTAAAATACTGTAATAAGATCTTTTCATTTGTTCAGAGAAGCTAACTGGTTGACTTGTTATATTTCTTTTTCCCATCGTGCTGTTTGTTAAATAGTCTTTCAAAAATGACGAGATTTTTGTTGATCGTCTTGGTAGAGCTGATGCTGCTTCTGTACTTGTATCAAAATCAATTTCGATTTCAACAAATTTTGTAAATTCTCTTGTCTGTTTTAGTAATACACCCCATGCAGTTTCAGATCTTTCGGCTTCAAGATCTTTTTGGGTGGCAGCTATTAATTGATGGGCTCGCAAAAGTGTCAGGCCTTCTTCTTGAAGTAATTCTGACAAAGTATTAGTTTTTGATAGGACCCTTTCCATCATGTGCAAATAAAAAATAAAAGATGGCGATTCTAGTGTTTTTTTGTAACCAATTGCCTCTGATGATGCAGCTTTATCGGATTCAATAACTCCTTCAAGAACAGCAAGTAAAGCCTGATAACGAAGTTTGATTTTATTAATTGATCTGTACCAGTATAACCAGCGTGATGGTGCTGTCCTCTCAAGCGTTAACACTTTGTCATTTCCCAGATGTTTTTGAGCAGCCACAAACATTTCATGTCTAGTGTTGCTGTTTGAAATAAAATTATAAAGACTTTGGGTAGTGGTAAAGAATTCTGAAAGTTCTGTCATATCGGAAATTGTTGAAATTAATATAAGATTCAATTTGTGAGCGTGGCAATGAATATATGTAGCATGGGGCACTCGTTCTTTAATCTTGGCTTGAACCCCATTAGCCCAGCCACTCATAACGCTGGCACCGTCATAGCATTGAGCAACACAATACTTCCAGTCAATATCTAATTCACATATTTTGTTATAAATAAAATTTGCAAGTGCGTCTGCCGTTAAAGTCTTCATGTGGTATGTTCCAATTGCTCTCTCTCTAATCTGTCCCCCATAAAAATAACGAATAATTATTGCTAGTTGTTCTTTTTTAGAAATATCTTTTGTTTCGTCAACAAGAACTGCAAAAAACCGCGAAGATTTAATTTCTTTAGCAATTGTTTTTTCAATTCTTTCACCAAAAACTTTAATTAATTCATTTTGGCTATCATTTGACTGGTAATGTCCATAACGACGTTCTAGTTTGACCTTAACATCATCATCCATCTCCGCAAATTCACGCATTAACTCACGAAAAGGTCCTTGGTTTGTTGATCCTTCGGTTTCATCGTGGCCACGAATTGAAATACCCAGACAACCGAGAAATCTAGTAGTCCTAAGTAGTACCTTAACATGTTTTCTATTTTCTTCTATTTCCTGTAATCTTAAGGTTGAAACACTTGTTGCAATGGATTGTTGGAGGTTGCTTGAAATTGATTTCCACTCGGTCCAGGATAACATTGCATTTTTGTGACGTGTACTTTCGTTATGCTTCTCAAACAACGCTTTCATATCTTTCCACTTTGAAAATCCAGTATCAATGAAGGCCCTTGATCCATCTGTCTCACCTTTGAGTATAACACTACCCGCAAAATGTCTACAGGCAAAACAAAAAACAGCATTTTTTTGAATGCTGTATTCAATCCAGTCGTGTTTTTGGAAATACATAACAGAAAAACGTCTTTTTTTAGTATCAAATGGATAAACTTCTAACATTGGCTGCATGGGTTTATCGTATTTGGATTTACTAATATCTAAACTTATAGAAAATAATGGTTCAACAGTACAATTACTAATGTTACCAGAATTATTTTCCTGTTCGATGGTTTTAACTGTAAGAGAGCTACCACATATTACGTTATCTTCAGCTTTTTCTGATGATTCGATCTCTGTGCGTGCTCTTTTGACAAATGCAAAATTCTCCAAGCTAACCTGTCTTTTTTTGCTTATGATTTCCATTGTCCAGTATTTCGTAGATGTTGGAAAAAAAAGTCGATTTTTTATAATAAATAGGAGACAAGACGAAAAGTTTTAAAATGCGATTAACCAAGCTATACTAGTTCACGAAGTAACGATACACAAGAGATCGATCGATGTAGTCAAAGCTTCAGCAACTAGAAAAGATATGAATATGCAAATAGTTCATCAAGCTAGGGCGTACACGCGAGGCTAAAGTTCATACGAGTTCGATCGAATAGACTGAAGGCACTAAAAAAAGTGAAACATATTAGCAGTAGCAGAGATTTACATAACTAGATTTTATTCAACAAGTGTGATAGATACTGTTTTTATCAACTAATTTATATACTTGATCGTGTGTAAGCTAATCAAAACAATTGACAGTTTATTGGAAGAAATCTTGGAAAGAAAGTTCAAGCAACGGGGTAGGATAAGAATATGTTAATTGTCCGTCAAGCTAAGGCAGACACACGAGGCTAAAGTTCATACGAGCTCGATCAGATGGACCGAAGGCACTAAAACATTGAAAAATATTAGCAGAGATATGTGATATAACTAAGTAGATATAATTCAAAAGGTATGAAAAATACTCCGTTTATTAACTAATCAAAATACTCAATCGTGAGTGAGCTAATAAACATATTTGTTTTATTTGGTGGAAAAATCTTGGGGGGGGCCGTGGCCCCCCTCAGCCCCCCCCAATCCACGCCTCTGTTTATTTATTGTGTTTTCGCAAATATAACGCGCACCCAGAAGTGCCAAGAGAGGTTATAAATAAGTATGTTTATCTTTAAATCAGACAGTGTCAAGGTTATGTGATAGGAAAGGTAAAACATAATTGAAAATATATTAAGAATAAGTTTTACCTACATTTATTTTTTGATTTAAAGAGCCATATCTTTTATTTTTTAAACCTTTCCCGGCATGTCTAGGTTTGTGTCATATTAGCGAAAATATGATAAGTATTTCTTCTTTACCTTAAAACACTGGTGTTTCATCATCATCATTGTCATCGGTACCATCATCAAAATTTATTTTTCAACGATATTTTTCATGTCAATTCATAACTTTAGAAAACTTTCTATTTCTACAATCGCTATTTCAGGCGCTGCGCAAAATATCAAGAATACCGTTTAAAGTACTTGATGCCCCGGAGTTGCAAGACGACTTCTATCTAAACCTCGTTGACTGGTCACAGCAGAACACACTTAGCGTCGGACTTGGATCGTGTGTTTACCTGTGGAGTGCTTGCACCAGTCAGGTAGGTTTGGTGCTAGAATTATTGCTTATTATAAAAGTATTTTTGCAATCTATTTATTTCAAAGTAATTTAGTGTATTTAATTTACTTTGTAGTTATTTATTAAATGTTATATCAAAGGCTACGTAGTTGTGTTTATTATAAAAGTATTTTTGTAATCTATTTATACTAAAGTAATTTAATTTAGGTTTTAGTTATTTATTAAATGTTATATCGAAGGCTACATACTTGTGTTTATTATAAAAGTGTTATGTAATTTAGTATATTTAATTTACTAATTTACTTTTTATTTTTTTACTAATTCAATGTCAAGGTTACAAGGCTCTGTGATTTGTCTGCCGACACTGATTCTGTAACGTCGGTTTCTTGGAGTGAAAAGGTTCGACATGATTATTTCTAATAGTTTTTTTAAATAGTGTTTTTGATAGAAAGGACAATTTTAGTTTTAAGAGGGTTGATTAAAAAACTACAAAGAGTTCAAAGTTCAAAGGGGATTCCTTAACTGGTATTTTTTGTCAGGGTTGTTTCTTTAATATAATAATAGGTTTCATTACATGTGCTAAAATTATTTTGGACTATTAACAAATAATAATTTATTGTTAATAAATAATTAAATGATAATCTAACATTTTATTTTATTTTGTTGCAGTCGAACATGCTGGCAGTTGGCACGCACAGGGGTCTGACCCAAATATGGGACGTGTCCGTCAATAAAAAAGTGTCAACCCTCTCCGGCCATTCGGCAAGAGTCGGTCGGTTGTGTGTTTTTGTGTTTTTTTTGTCCAGCAATAAGAAGTAGTGATAAGAATTGAGTAATTTAATGATAAGAATTAATTAATTTTAATGATAAGAATTAATTAATTTTAATGATAAGAATTAATTAATTTTAATGATAGGAATTAATTAATCTTAATGATATGAATTAATTAATTTTAGTGATAAGAATTAATTTTAATGATAGGATTTAATTAATTTTAATGATATGAATTAATTAACTTTAATGATAAGAATTAATTAATTAATTTTAATGATAAGAATTAATTAATTAATTTCAATGATAAGAATTAATTAATTAATTTTAATGATAAGAATTAATTTCAATGATAAGAATTAATTTCAATGATAAGAATTAATTAATTTTAATGATAAGAAACATGTAAGTTTGATTATATCAGCGTGAAACTTGCTTAACAGTGCACAGTTTTTTCAGTGCCAAAATGATTACTATAGTTACACTTCGCTGTGGCTTGGGACGTGATTGGGACTATTCTTATAAGGTCTCCAAAGACACCTTTTTTTTAGAAATTATGTCTTGATATCAATCGAGGTAGAGTTTCCAAATGGAACCAATCAGTTCCAAGTCTGGATAAAAAATAAAAGGGAAAGTACATTGAATCAAAATCGTGATGTCCGAAATATACTATATACTGCATACTGCCACCAATTCAGTCTAAAAAAAATGTTTCAGTTACCCATGGGACAATAAACATGTAAATCATGTAATGGAGGAAATGAGAAACAATTTTGTGAAATTTTTAATTTGTTTGTTTATATTCTATTAATCATTAAATTTCAAAATTACCATATTAATTGAATACAATTGAAAAGGTTTTGAATTGTATTGTTTTCTTTACATGAAATTAAAGGTTTACTGGAGATTAAAACAAAAAATAGATCAAATGCTGGTGGTACGATGATATTGTTTTATACTAAGAAATAAAACAGATGATTTATTTTTCGTCGTTCATAGGAGCGCTCGCGTGGAATGCCGATCTCCTTGCTTCCGGCAGTCGGGATCGCCTGGTCCTCCTTAGGGATACGCGAGCTCCTTCGTCCACAACTGATAGAAAACTACCTAGTCACAAACAAGAGGTCAGTTTCCGGTTTCAAATATTTATGGGGGGTGTGAATATGATGTTTGCGCTAGTATTGATGAGTGTGCTGTATCATCGTCATGATATATATGTCTAGGATTTTGTTTTAATGTTATATTATTTTCAGTCACATTTATATTATTTTCATTCACATTTATATTATTTTCATTCACATTCGTTTCATTTTCAGCTACATTTGTATCATTTTCAATCACATTTGTATCATTTTCAATCACATTTGTATCATTTTCAATCACATTTGTATCATTTTCAATCACATTTTTATTTTTTTTCAATCATATTTGTAATTTCATTTGTATTGTTTTCCTACATTTTATTTATTAAAAAGTTATTTTCAGGTCTGTGGTCTCAAATGGTCTCCAGACTACCAGCACTTGGCATCAGGTGGTAACGATAACAAACTTTACGTTTGGAATACTCGAAGCTCTGAGCCTGTCCTCACTTACTCTGATCATGTCGCTGCTGTGAAGGTTGGCAAACAATTTACGAAAACGAGAATTTAGATTTTGTAAAGTTTTTTTTTATCAATTACTTTAAGTTTCATATTTCAGTTCATAATCACACAGTAATCGTGTCGGTTTTATAAACATTTCACAAAATAAAAGAACTATAACATCGTGTTTTTTTAAATCTTTCACTTTATTCAATCAATCAATGATACATACTTATATTCAACAATTAAAATAAGTAAACGAACCTACATGCCCACCAGGCGTTGGCATGGTCACCACATCAGCACGGGCTTCTCGCCAGCGGTGGGGGTACGGCCGATCGAAGGATCAGGTTCTGGAACACGATAACGGGCAGACCTCTCCAGTGTGTCGATACCGGTTCTCAGGTTTGCAATCTTGCCTGGTCGAAACATTCTTCAGAACTTGTAAGGATGAATTCTTTGGTTTTTGTTTCATCATATTGTTTCTAAAGATAAACATATTAAAAGTTCAGCTAATATCAAAAGTGCTTTTCTGTCAAACTCAAGCTTTTTTTTTAAATTTTAATCAGTGTAAATAAAAATTTAGTTTTTATTGAAGAAACCAAATTTAAAGTTTATTTTGAACATATTAATGGCAAATTAGTATTTTTCAATAAATTAAAGGCATATACAAATCCAATTATTTGCTACAACTCATATTTAGGTTATTACAGCAAATAACTGTGTGGTTCGCATAGACGGGGGGTGCTGGCAGGGATTTTGCCTTGTGTCTCCACTTGGTGTGACCCTACTATGCAAACAGTACTTTAATCATATTGGAAAATTGCAGCTGCTTTTGTTTTTCTTCTAGAAAAGTTTTTGCAAGCAGTGTTACGTACAGATATATATTCCTGCTAGAGCAGTTGATTTGGTCTAATTTCGGTTTTTCTAGAGTAAGTTAGTTTGCTCCCCATTCATTTCCCTGATTGGCCCGGCGTTTTTTTTTAGCTATTCTATTATTTTATTATTTAATTCATAGTGTTTTATTTTGATTTTCGTTTTTTTATTTTACGAGGTGAGCACGCACGGTTACTCGCAGAACCAGATCCTCGTGTGGAAATATCCGTCTCTCGTTCAAATAGCTAAACTCACCGGGCACACTCTACGGGTTTTATATCTGGTCTGCTCGATTTATTTCATTTTTTAATAATAAAATGCTTTTAAAATAATTTTTTATTTAAGATCATTGTGGATTTTTGTAATTAATCTGTTCTGCAATCATGAAACTTTATTACACAGGCCATGTCACCAGATGGCGAATCCATAGTTACGGGAGCAGGAGATGAGACACTTCGGTTTTGGAATATATTTAACAAAATGAGGTCTACTAAGGTTTGCTATATGTATATTTGTTTGTATTTATTATATATATATGTATATTTATATATTTAATAATATATATATATATATATAATTACAAAATATTGTATCGTGTAAAAAATATTTAAGGAATCAAACTCGGCTCTAAATCTCTTCACGAGGATCCGATGACTGGTTTTATCTCTGACCTTTCTCTCTGCCAGCGAAGTATTTTCTTTCCTTTGATGAGAAAGCCCTGCGAATCTGGGATGTTTTTTACCATCATGTTTACTTGTTTCCGATTCTACAGTTCCTCTGGCGTACTTAACTCCTCTGGGAATTTCCCCTTCCCATCTCCCGTGGTTCAATATTTCTTCACTCCGAGAACATCAAGCTGCTCTAACTAAAGGAGAGAGATTGTATTTTCAGTTTTTATATAACTAATATAATATTGTATTTTTTATAATCAATATATAATATTGTTTTTGTATAATTAGTATAATATTGTTTTTTTACTTGTTCTGTTTCTGTTATGTTTTTTTTGCCTAAACTCTATCGCGAGAGTAAAGTCATTAACCTGCAAGACAATATGTACGTTTTTTAACAAAAATTTGAGCTGGATATGTAATTTATTATAATGTATATGTATGTATGTATGTATGTATGTATGTATGTATGTATGCATGCATGCATGCATGCTTGGTGTTCATTTTGGTGCTGTACTGTTTATAGACTTTTGGTATTGAAGAAAATTGATTTTGGTTGCTGCAAAATTATTGTTAAATTGCATCGGATTTCAAAAATTTTTGACAAAATTGTATTTGATCTTTTGACCGATTTTGAAAGCATCTTTCTTTCTGGTGAATCGTATGAAGTACTTTTATTACACACAGCATTGAGTGGGAACCAACATGGTACACTTTCCCAGTTTCTTTATACTTCTAATGCAGAAATTTCCAAATGTGCTCAGCATTTGTTTTTCGTTCTTAGTGAACTTTTTATGCTTGTTTAAAAAAAAAAGTCAGCCAAGAAGGAAAACCAACATCAAAATTGTTTGTGAAATATTGATTAAAAAAAAAAAGAAAACGACAACATTAAAAAACTATTGGAATTGGTGATTTGAGTTTTTTCAATCTTTGATAAGACGAATGTGGCAAGAAAGTGGTAACGATATATGGGAGATAAAGAAGTGATAGCAGGGTGATGGCAGGGGCGTCATTTCAAGAACTCCATGGAGGGACAAAGCAGTTAGAAAACCTTGTGTGGGGCAAAGTTTTTTAAAGACCCAAACATTGCAAATATTTTCCCCACTAAATCCTTAGCTTTTTCTCCAATATAACTGATGAACGGGGGGGGGGTTGTCAGAGGTGGTTTTTCCAAATATTTTCTAAAACTTTGCCCGCCCAATGATTCCCCTGAGTGACGGTGGAACGACACTCTATTTAACATAACATAACATAACGTTTATTTAAAGTGAATCAGAACAATTAATTGTGTGTGAGATCCACCATCATACATTTAAAAATCATATTTATATATAGAACTCCGCCTTGCTTTTGCAAGCCAGTCCCAAGCCTGGAGAAAGGAAGAGGGAAAAGTTGAAAGGATCAAATCATGATCCACGACAGAAAGTACTAGTACTTAGGTGCTTCCAACAAACAGCCATTACAGTCTTAAAACACCTGGTGTAAAGGACTATAAACTATTAAAAAAAAAAACATATTTATATAATTTAATTTTAAATTCTTTAAGATTTGCAGCATTCACGACTTCATTCTCCAATTTATTCCACTCATTCGTCACCCTTGCACTGAAGAATCTTTGTTTCATTGAACTCTCCCTTTTTCTTGTATAGCTTAAAGTTGTGCCCTCTGGTACCTTCATATCTCGATCTTTCAAAAAATCTTTTCGGATTCAGGTCAACCAATCCGTTCAATAATGTGTACGTCTCAGTCCTAGTCCTTCTCTTTTCGAAAAAAAATAATATTTCGCCATGTGTAATAAGTGATAACTTATTCCGTCTGATTGAAACGGTTCTAGTACTTAATACTACAGGTTAGCAGGCCCGTAGCTAGCGGGGAATGGAGGGCTGTAGCCCCCACTAAAAATTTAAGCCACCCACTAGAATTTTTGGCAGGTTTCTCATTTCAAGCTACTACAAATCCATTCATGTTTTACACATGAAAATTGTCATCAGTTTCATAATTCGTGCTTGGACTTAGTCTCACAATACTATAATAACTTCAATCTTACAGTTTTAGACAGAGAAAGAAGCTAATTCAGCTTAGCTGACAAATTTTGGCTTTTGATTTCTGAATGACTCTCAATAATTCAAACTATTTTCATAATTTAGTATTTCTTAGTGCTAGTCTGATAGTGCAATACTATTAACTATTAACCCCAATATTGCTGAACTGATTAATTTGAAGAAACAATTTATAGCTTACGGTCAAACCACACAATTTTTATCTTCTATATATATAAAAATCTGGTGTCATAGTGTTTGAAATTGAACTCCTCCGAAACGGCTCAACCGATTTTTATATTTTTTGTTTTTTGTGTACATTTGGTATGTCTGAGGATAGGTCTTAGGCTATTTAGAATATTTTTTTAAAATTACCTAAAAAAGTTATTTTGGAAAAACAATAAGGAGCAATTATGTCCTTTTATAAGAAAATGCAACAGATACACACACACACACACACACATACATACATACATACATACATACATACATACATACATACATACATACATACATACATACATACATACATACATACATACATACATACATATATATATATATATATATATATATATATATATATATATATATATATATATATATATATATATATATATATATATATATATATATATGTGTGTGTGTGTGTATGTGTGTGTGTGTGTGTGTTATTTTTATCCTTATTACAAATGTACCGTTTCCTTTAAAAATAATTTAATCAAATGTCATAACCTAAATTACTTTCATCCAATATCAACTTAGTTGTCGTCACTTGCTAAATAAAACTTTACATTAAGGATAAATTGACGGGAGAGCACGCGGAAACGGGATAGTAGGGGAGAGTAGTACCAAATGGCCACACAATTTTACACTTTTATTCAAATCAATCATACAAAAAACTATAAGTGATAGAAATAAAAAAATTTCACATAATGAAAGCAAAAACATTCCACTACTGAAAACTGCTCATTAAAACTTTTCAAATTATAACAATTTTATAAAAAACGATAAATAACGCAACCTCTTCCAAAATTTCTGGCTGGCCATTCAGTACAACCTGGTAGTATTGAATGGCCACCCCCAAGTATTCAAGATTGTGGATAACAACAAGCATACTGTTATTTGACAAAATTGTCTGTGAAAATTGTTAATTTTTTTTATTACGAGCAACAATATTGCAACTCTTAGAAAACCTAAAATCACATAATAGGATATCCAAAATTGGATGCCATTTTGTGCCAAATGCTACAAAATGCTTTGGCGAATCTCCTTATCGCGAGGGGCTTCGCACCTTTAGCGCTTGCGTTTCTTCGATGCCCGCGTTAGTCAGTATCCCCCCTACTACTTTTCATAGCTCCCCCACTCACTAAATCCTGCCTACGGCCTGCAGCTTAGAAGTTATTCTCAGCTTTG
Organism: Erpobdella octoculata; assembly: GCA_963978895.1. Lineage (NCBI taxonomy): Eukaryota > Metazoa > Annelida > Clitellata > Hirudinida > Erpobdellidae > Erpobdella > Erpobdella octoculata. Next base: position 3,770,307 of record OZ022240.1, on the reverse strand, counting down.
AAGTGTCTGATGACGTAACTCCGCAGCACAATAAAAAAGTGTCTTGCAAGATTTGCGTACAGAGAAAGACACATTATACACACACAAACAGAGATTGTAACCTAAATACAAATTTGTAATAAAAAACATTGTTGTTTGAATTCAAAGTTTGAGCATAAGAGATTTATTTTACAGCAAGAAAAGGTAGAACACATTTACTTCACATGTGTTGCTTTTCAGTAAAATTGATGGCTTTGGCTTTTTCGACCGCTTAGTTTCCCAATGACACAAAACAGTTGAACACCGAGTGCAAAACATTTTTTGAGGAAAAGCACCACTCTAATCGGCATGTTAGCTACTGTCTTTCACTCTAGATATTTTCTGCCAATTAAAAACTTTTCTATCCGGTTTAACACACTATCATCGACTCTGTACTGTACACTTTGAGCTCATACAACAACTTTTGTATGCTCTGTAAAACAAAAAAATTTAAAAAATTTCGAATTCTCATCATAAAGGCTGATTTGCATTAAAAAGTCGAATTCCAAGATAAAGAATTTTTTAAAACTCATTTTTTAGGTTTTTAATTATTTTGTTTATTATCAGTTATGAAAATACACGAAACCTGAATTTTTAGTTAATATGATTAAAAATTATAAACTCACTTTACTCTAATTTTTTATTGGAAACAACTTTTTATTGAGTTGTAGCTGTGCTGAAAATAGCAAATAAAATTATTAAAGAAAATATAAATTTTGTACATCATAGGCGGCTCTACTCTAATGACAAGGTCCATCTATTATGATGTCATAGCTTCTAGGACTTTTGAACCAAGTGAAATGTCCCAATAGTTTGCCACGCCGTGCTTTTCAAAGACGTTTCTTGCGAATGCCTCAGTGGGGCAAGTGTGGAGTTCTACATTTCCGAAAGATCTGTGCCTAACTGGCCCCTTCCAGACGAGCTTGCATCCTATGCTGCTCGATTTCTTGTGCTCTCCGTCGTCGTCTTCATCGCCGCTATCGTCTGCTATGCTCTGACTGGTCTTACCTTTGTTCCACTTGATTCTGTTCATCATCAGCTTTCTGTATTTCTCCTGCTGTTTCGGACCTCCTTCGACGACGACGACGTTACAGTCTTGGTGGAGAACAGCTATGCCGGTCATGTAGAGCTGTGCGGCATTTTTCACTACCTTGAACTGAAAGGAACGATCTGAGAGGTCATCGACAAGGTAAATGGAAACGACTACTCCAGCTGAAGTGTCTTCTTTAATCTTCTTGATTTTCTTTTCTCTTCTCTCTTCTTTAGTTAGTTGTCTTTCAGCGTTAGCATCTTGGTGGGCTTTTAGTCTTTTAACCACTTGAGCCCTAACATTAGCTTCGACTTGTGTAGGGTTTAACACTGCTGCGGTGCCTTGCACTCTCATCATGTTGGCCAATTTTATTTTCGGTTCCGGCGCTGGCATCAAGCCGAGTCTTATTTTCTCTTGATTTTCTTGTTGTTTTTCTTTTCGCTTTTGTTTTCTAATTTTTTTGTTTTCTTTCTTCGTCAGCATGACCCTAATCTCTGTCGGTTCGTCTGTCTCCACTGGGCAGCTGATTTCTGTCGAATGTGGAATCAGATTAGTAAATTCATTTAATGCTAACGGCAAATCATAACTTGAAGGATCTGGTAAAAAAGGCGAAGAATTTTCACTGTTGAACAGCTCTGGGTAGGCGTTTTCATCTTCCAAAACAACCTTATCCCACCATTCAACGTCCGGTATAGCTGCTTCGTCTTGAGACCTTTCCTTTAGATGGATCGAGGCTACTCTGGTGGCCATTTTGATGCCTGTTTTCTCTGCATTTTTTGAAATTTCAGCTCTAAGTTTCATCAAGTTAGCTTGAGCATTCTGGAGTTTGCTAATTTTGATATAATGACCCGGCTCGACGAAATTGAACGATTTCCTACTTGGGCGATCATTTTTCTTACAGGCGATTCTCATGTCATAAAACCGAGAGGAGATTTCGTCATCTATATCGTTATGAGACTCGTGAGGTACTACTTTCTTCTTTTCTTCTTTTTCTTTTTTGACTCGAATGTTGACTTTTAGACTAGGCGTACGTGACTCCATTTGGATCAGCTGGCCAGTCTTTGCATCTATTGTCCGTCCGTGCTCATCAAAATGGACTGAAGTTAGACCAGTCACAGTTGAGGTGCTAGCGATAGAACCAGTTGGTCCTGCTGTTTTATTTTGCGCAATCAGTTCAGCAAGTTTTTTACTGCCTTCTTGAATTGATTTTTTAATATTGGCTATCATTTCGGCAGTTTTATCATTTGTGGAACTTTCTTTTGCAGGAATTCTTGGCTGATTAGATATTTCTTTTTCTTCACATATTTTCTCTTTTTTGATAAAAGGCATTTCTTCGTCGTCAACTTCAAGTGGCCTTTTACGACTGAAGCTTGGTATGTTTGTAGAAGACTTGCGATCCTCTGGAGTAAACTGTTGATCATTCGCTATCATTTTTGGTTCAGAACCTTCTGTAGGACGAATCTCTTGTTTTATATTCATTTCTTTTTCGTCGTATATTCTTGGTTTTTTGACACTAGAACTCTTTTCGTCTTCATTTTCAAACGGTCTTTTACGACATGAGCTTGTACTAATTCTAAAAGATTCGCACTCCTTTACCGCAGAAATTATCTTCTGTGTAAGCTCATTTGCTTGAGAAGTTCTTATAAGTTTCGTCAACTTGAGTGACATTTTTTCCTGGTCGTAACCTCTCAGAAAGTAATCGAAAGCTGTAGACGCTATGACCTTTCGATTCGAATTAAAAAGTTTTTTAACGCATCTTTCAACTATATCTTTTAGTTCGCTGGTATTTTCTTTTTCAATGACCATCTTGAAATCTGAATAAAAGATTTTTTCGGCATAAAAAACTAAGATAAATCCAAAGCCACAAATTGTTACCTTCAACTATAGGAAATAGAAATTAAAATTATATATATATATATATATATATATATATATATATATATATATATATATATATATATATATATTTGCGTAAATATATATATATATATATATATATATATATATATATATATATATATATATATATATATATATATATATTTGCGTAAATATATATATATATATATATATATATATATATATATATATATATATATATATATATATATATATATTTACACACACACACGCACGCATGCACGCACGCACGCACACACACACACACACACACATACATACATACATACATACATACATACATACATACATACATACATACATACATACATACATACATACATACATACATATATATATATATATATATATATATATATATATATATATATATATATATATATATATATATATATATATATATATATATATGTATGTATTAGAGAGTGACACGGTAATACCGACCGCGGTAAATACCGTGGTTACCGCGGTTATACCGCGGTAACGGGGACAAATTTCAATAATTTCACCATTACCGCGCGGTAACGGGGGAAAAATCGGGGGGAAATTTGCGGTAATGGGGAAAATGTTGACGGTAATTCCGCGGGAACGGTAATGAAGTTTTAAACTAATTTTAAAAAAATAAAAAAAAAATTTTTGTACTTTGTTTTATCGTCTTTGTACTTTGTTTAGCTAATTCTACCGGACTATCTTTCTTTTTGTATTTCATTTCGGTTGAATGTCCTGGTCTTGAATCGGTTTAATTTCAATAGTAAATTTTCGCTTGTAGTTTTAAATAACATGGAAATGGGAAAATGCGACATCAAAAAATTAATTTCAATTAAAAGTGAACGCTTGCGATTCGACAAATGTCAAGGCACTCATGGATTGAAGAACTAATATTTCTTATTTCATTTAAAACATAACTATTTTTCTGCAAATTTTTTTAATAATTAACTTCAAAATAAACTTGCATAAAAATTTTAAATGCGGGGACAATGAGGGTTTGGGAATGATAGCTGCGGGGATGGGTAGGGGATGGGGACAGATATTGTGGGGATGGGGACATGGGGCGAGGGGCGAGGGGACAGTGAGGGGACGGGAAGAAAGTTTTCTTTGCGGGGTGGGGATGGGGAAGAAATGTTGTCCCCGTGTCACTCTCTAGTATGTATGTCTGTGTGGGTGTGTGTGTGTTTGGGTGTGTGTGTGTGTTATTTTTATCTTTTTTTTTACAAATGTACATAATCAAAAGTAACATAATCAAATGTCATAACCTATAATATATATATATATATATATATATATATATATATATATATATATATATATATATATATATATATATATATATATATATATATATATATATATATATTAGCTGCCACAGCAAACGTTGTTTTGCCTTTTAAATTATTTTGGTTTTTTTTTACTAAGAGTTCAATGTACAAAATTATGACAATTTAAAAAAATCAATCTTGAAAAGCAATCGAGTGTACAATGCCCGGGGTTTTTGAAAGTTTTTTTCTTATATATATATATATATATATATATATATATATATATATATATATATATATATATATATATATATATATAATAAATACAAACAAATATACATATAGCGAACCTTAGTAGACCTCATTTTGTTAAATATATTCCAAAACCGAAGTGTCTCATCTCCTGCTCCCGTAACTATGGATTCGCCATCTGGTGACATTGCCTGTGTAATAAAGTTTCATGATTGCAGAACAGATTAATTACAAAAATCCAGAATGATCTTAAATAAAAAAATCATTTTAAATATATATATATACTAGCATTCCCGTCGTGGCTTCGCTCGCTTGAAAAAGAGAATACGCAACCACAGTAGCCAGCTGCACGGAGCGATTTTTTACCGCCCGACTTGGTCCGGTCCGTCGACAACTTGGCCCAGCCCGCTTCATAAGTAAAAATTTCAGGCCCGGCACGGCCCATCTAATTTGGGCCTGGTCCGTTTTTACAGGCCTAAAATTTTTATATACTTGGCGAAAAATCTCGGCCCGTCCCACCTTGACTTCAGGTTTGGCCCATCCGGTCTGAAGACTCTAAAATTACGGCCTGGCCCGGTCCGTGCAGCACTCTAATCCATAGTGCCCTACACGGATTTTTTTAGTCCATTTCATAAGCAAAAGAGTCGACTGTCGAGGCCTCGACTCAACCAATTTTAACGGTACAAGACCTCAAAGCTTGGAGACTAATTTTTCGAAAAAATAATGAAACACGTATCTTATCATTTAAAAAAAACTGTAATATTGAATATTAATGTTTTTACATTTTCAGTTATTGAGTAAAATCGATTCGGTGGAGAAGGAACAATTGTCAGTAGGTTCAGGTTCACCAAGTGCCCGTTTAATGAGGGACAATTTAGTCACGAGTCTGTAAATCTGCATTCTTGTTTTAGTTGGAAGGTTGCCACTTAACTTTAGAACTTGCGGGGAAGTGGGAACTATCAAATGAGTTTTTTTCTTTAAATATAAAATTCAAATTTAGTTTTTTTGGTTATCGCTAGTTGATCTTTTCGGTATCCTATCAAAAGAGCGAAAACAAAAGGGCGAAAACAAAAGGGCGAACATAAAAGGGCGAATGCTAAAAAGATCGCACGATAATAAGAGCGAAAATGAAAAGGGCGAAACTAAAAAGAGCGCACAATAAAAAATGCGAACGTCAAAAAAGCGAAAACATGAAATATTATAATTTATAATTTTACCCACACACTAGCAGCACAAACCAACTTTCTTTCTTCTGCTATCTCGCTTTCACTCTCTCTCCCCAGTGAAACGCATGGTACTTTATTATTTGTTCCTCTCTCTTTTTTTCTCTCTCACTCTCACTCTCGCTCTCTCTTTGTCCTTAGTAAAATGCATGTTTCTTTTTTTCTCATTCTTTTTATTTAATGTTTCTCTCGTTATAATTTTTTATCTATTGTCTTTTTTTGTTTTGTTTTTCTCTCTTTTCTTTTCTTTTCTTTTTTCTATTTGTGTTTTTCTTCTCTCCTTTTTCCTAAATGATAATGATATTGTGGTGCGGGTGTTTTAAATGTTTAATAAATATTATAACAGTTAATCGTCTCATTCTCTTTTTCTTCCCCTCGCTCTCTCTTTCTCTCTCATAGCTTCCCACGAAGATTCACTTATGTGAATGTTGCAAACACATTAAAAACACATTAGTGCTAGATGCCAATGTCACGGTCAAGAAACTTCCTACTTAATTATAGTTCAAACTTGAATTTATAGATAAGTATGTTTTGTACCAATTTGGTTATAGGAAAATTTGCTCATTTAACTTTAGTTCAACTCTACAGTTTCTGTACAAATAGTGATGCACAAATTATATCCAGCAGTGGAGAGTTATAACAAAAAAAAAATAATATTATAAATTACATTGATAAATTAAACTTTAATAATACAATAATGGGTTAAAATAACTTTGGACATTTTAACTAGAAACAATTTGATCGCGGACATTGTACATAGCGCTAAAAATTGAAAAAAGAAATGCAAATAAAATACACGTTTTATCACTGTTCTGTTGATCATGGAACCGAGAGAATGATAGAGAAAACTTTATTTGTTTGTGTGCGTGCCTGAATGAAAAAGAAAATAAAATTCGTGCGCGCGTGCGTGCGTGTGATAGAAAGAGAACCCGGTAATGGCAAGTATCTGAAATGGCTAAATCTAAAATTACTAACGGGGCTGCTTGGAGTTTTTAGAGGTTTTCCCATCATTTTTCTCTCACCTTTTCCCTCCCTCTGTTTCCTTTCCTTTCCTATTTGTTTTCCCGTTCTCGCACACACGGTCCCTGAATGCCCCGCTGCCACTCGCTCTCCCTTTCCCGCTCACACTCTCACTCACTTGCGCAATCCCACTCGTTCTTCCGCTATCCCTTCATTTTTTTCAATTTTTTTGCCCATAAAACTTTAAATAGATTTTTTAAAAATTTATTGAAACATAGATAATACAAACTTATTTTCGCCTTTTTGATGTTCGCTTTTTTATTGTTCGCCTTTTTTAGTTTCGCCCTTTTCATTTTCGCTCTTATTATCGTGCGCTCTTTTTAGCATTCGCCCTTTTTAGTTTCGCTCTTTTGTGTTCGCCCTTTTGTTTTCGCTCTTATGTTTTCGCTCTTTTGATAGTAAACCGATCTTTTCAATGAAATTGTTCGTTTCAATTATCTTGTGCGACACCTAACGAATAATTTTATATCAATACATTTTTAACGCGTTATTTCGGCTAATTAAATCAGTTTTATAGCGTTATTAAATCAAAGTATAATAAAATAATTTTAAACCATTAAAAATAGAAACCAAATTAATGAATGCGTCAAAAATTAATAAAAAAAAGTTCAGAAAGAGCAGCGAAGAACTTTTGAGTTTTTGATTAACTGAGAAAACAGTTTTTTTTGTGTTTGTAAATAAATAAATAATGTGAGTCAGATGCTAAGAGACCAATTTACTTTTCTATTAGTATTATATAAGTGTTATAAAACTAAGCGCGGTTATTATATTATTATATTATTATATTATATTAATAAAGCAGAGTTAGTAGCGCGTGGTTTTAAAAGCTTAGAGAGCTAAAACTTTGTAGCTTAGTTGACTTATAATTTATATCTTATATAATATAAGTTACGAAGTATCTCTTCAAACTGTAAAGTAAAAAAATAACTGTTATTGTACCGAGTGAACTATATAGAGATGCGAGAGCGCTTTAAAATTTAAACCGATAAAGATGATGATGGTTAATAGTTAATATGAAGTGCAAATTACCTTCATGGAATCATTGAATAATATGATGTTAATTAGCGACCGTACATAATAAAAACATAAACTAAGAAAGAATTATGATATGTAGGAATAAGATAAGGCGGTAAAGTAGAGGTAAGGAAGGTATTGATTCCATCGGCAGAATCAAGAGATTTCTGAAACGTGAGATAAAATTAGACAAGTTGACAAAAGTTATCTAATAGAATCAAAGGAGTTGTCAGAATCAAGAGATTTCTGAAACGTGAGATAAAATTAGATTGAGTCAGTGCGCAAGAAGTACCAAGCCGGAATTATAATTCGAGAAATATTGTGCTATAAATAACTTCAAGCTTTAACGTTAGGAATCGCTAGCGAGCTAATTCGGCAACGTTTACACATGGTACGATCATCCGACATAGCCATTCTCTTCGTCATCAAAGCAGATTTCGTTCAAAAATGACGGTTGTTTTTACCACAAATAAGAAATGCACTTTATCCAAAGTATTTATTTGAAGTAAGAGAGGAAATTAGAAAAGTACCAGTAGAATTGATGAATAAGTCAATGCAAACAGGGAAACATTTTCAGGACTGATGTCCTGCATTATTGCATTAAAAAAATTTCCCTTTAATACTATGAACATTTTTAAATAGAATAATCTTTTATTTCTAATAATTATTGCGATAGAACAATCAGAAGTTTGAAGTAGTCAATATTATCTCAATCAAGATCAGGTGACCAGAGCTGGAAGGATTTGTCGTATGAAGATGTGGCAATGTACTTGTCATTCGAGGAGACATCAACACACATCAGTCTAGATTCATGGCTAGAGAGAACTTGAGAGGGAGACCAGTTAGGGTGGTTCCAAATCTGAAATTGACGAAAAGTGGAGTCAAATATTAAACTGATAATTACTAAGTTTTAAAACGAAATTCCTATTAAAATATGAAGTCCCTGTTGATGCAATATAAAGATTTAGTCATGAAAAATTTAAAGACTCCTGTTAACAAAAACATAAAAAATGTATCACCTTTGCTGTTTTGTCGAACGAAGATGACACAAGATAAAGTCCATTTGTGGCTGGAAATTATTTAAAACAAGCAATTGTTAAATACCTGAAGTAACTTGAACAGTAACATCCTAGCAATTAATTGCATAACTGTATGCTGAAGCAAACCTATTGAATTGATAGACTAGAGTATACTCACGTTCGAATTTTACTTTTGACACAAGATTTGTGTGCGCAGGTATGGTATACACACAGCTTCCTTGTCTTAAATCCCAGATCTTTATTGAATTGTCCTCACTGCCTGTCGCCATCTGGAAGCTGTAGAGAAAAAAATGCTAAATAACTCACATATTCAAATGCAACTTTTCTCCAATCACATCATATGAAATGGTCTATAGGTACAAGCATGCTCGGGTATTCCGAGACACCCCTGGTCTTTACTAGTTATTTTTGAGTTAAAATAAAATCTTGACTGACCAATTAGGAGAAAAATCCACAGATAAGATGGACTTGAGGTGACCAGCAAGAAAAGATATACATTTTCCTGTTCGAAGGTCCCACACCCTTCCATAGGCATCCTCTGACCTGCAGCAATGTATAATAAGGTATTTTAAGAAATAGTAAAATGTTGTAAAAATCTGTAAATCTTTAAAACAAAAAAAATAAAGATAATATCCACAAACCCGGTCAAAGCCAATGAGCCATCAATCTGAAAAGCTATGTCGCACACTTCCCTGCTGTGTCCCTCCTGATGTAATATTTCTTCCTTTGCCTCCAAGTCCCACAATCTCCATGAGTGGTCAGAGCTAGAAATAAAGATATAATTACATAAATAACAGATCAATTTTCTGACGATTTTCCAGCAAACCATTCCAATGACATCTTTTCACACCTCATTAATAATCTAAACATTACTTTTCGTCAGACGAAACGAAATACATACGACAATTGATTTTCTTCTTTTAGGAAGAAAATCAATCAATCCGAGTTTCGGCCAAAAATCAAGTTTTAGCGGCAGTTTCGGTTTCGGCCAATAGTTAATATTCGTTTACTGACTTTAATAATAATTATTTTATACCCTAATAATAATAAACTTTCCTATCTCTTAATCATAATTGACAGACTTTCTCTTTTACTATGCTCTTTACTTATATCTTTGCAATAGTTATTATCCGGTTACTGACTTCAATATAACTCCTCGAATTTGGAAAAATTGCAGGACCCTCTGATTTGGCGCCCCTGATTTAAATTGACTGTTTCCTATAAAAGAAACTCTTGAAATGTAATTGTTAGTGTTAATTATTAATAACTTAAAAAGTAATTTTATACCAAAGTGGGGGGGGGCGATCGCCCGTACCGCCCCCCCTAGATCCGCCAATGCAGACTTGGGCTATTATATAATATAATTAACATATAATATAATACTGATACACCCCAGTTTGACGACATAGGGTTAAATATTGCAGTCCATTTGGCATTTAAAACTTTTTTCAAAATCCCTTCCAATTGTTTTCGGTTGTTCTTAACAAATTAAGAATTTTCCAAATTCGAGGAGTTATATTGAAGTCAGTAAACGGATAATAACTATTGCAAAGATATAAGTAAAGAGCATTGTAAAAGAGATAGTCTGTCAATTAAGATATATATATATATATATTTTAATGGTATAGGGCCCCAACATATGGCTCTAAGATCGATGAATACACATATACATTGATGAATGATGAAAAATAAATAGTTTCTCTCTTTTATAAGCACAAATCATTATTGAAAAATATCTTATTTGAAATAACCAACTTACCAGCAAATTCCTAAGAACCTTCCAGATGGATGAAATGCAACATTTGGAACTCTATACGGAGCATGGCCTAGTTCTAAAATGGGCAGGTCACTAGAAAATTAATTAAATATTCCTTAAATAATATCTGGAGTACTTTTAAACTATTATTAAAATGTTAGTAAGAGCATACATGTGCTTACAGATCAGCACAGAGAAAAAAAAACGTATACACAAAAACAATTTTATATCAAATCACCTTTTCAAGCTCCACAATTTGACGCTACCATCTCTAGCGCAGGAAGCAAGGTTGCAAGCATTCTCATCCTGTGTTAGGGTTGCCTGTGGGTGGAAGACCACACATGTTGCTGGGGCTGCATGACCTGGATAAGGAAAAAAGGGTCATACTAAAAGTTTCATTTAAGAAATTATTCCTTCATAACCTAAAATTTATATGTGCTATCATTATTATCAGTAACTAGCCGAACTAAACAAAATGATAAATAATTAGTCTAATAAAAAGTTGCAATACCTCTCAGCCTTAGGATTTCTTTGCTATCCGGTATTTGCCAGAGCTTGCACACTCCACTCCTGAAATACAAATCATTAAAACACCTGATTGTTGCAGTTCTAAACAATATATTACCAAACAAATTAAGTAAATATTATTATTACATAAGAATTACATTAAATAAATATTAGTAATTATAAATATTAGTAATTATAAATATTAGTAATTATAAATATTAGTAATTATAAATATTAGTAATTATTTCAAACAAACCTTGATGCTGTGGCCATCATCTGACCATTTGGGGAGAATCGACAACAGGAAACAGGTCTTGTGTCTGCTATTTGACTGTACAGAAGAGAGGTCATCTGAGTGGAATTTCATTGTTTCATTCATAAAATACACGTTAGAGCTATTAATATTTATTTGGTTCGTCATCAACTTCACTACTAAAAATAGTTAAACTATCCATTAATATTTTAATGTAATGCAATGTAAAATCGAAAATTCATATAGTGCAATGGATATACAATGTTATTTAAAGGGTGCTTTACAGAGTCAAAAAACTCTATATTGTTTAATCCCCACAATCAATAACATACATCATCAATGGAATCATTACAACAAAACAACTAGTATTATCTTACCAGTAATGTACTTGAGTAAATTTTTACAGTACTTATTGAATAAGTACATTTTAGCCTCTGTCTATTGTAGAAAATCCATGGTTCAGAGATGTGACCAAGGGAATTAATCACAAAATCAAGGTAATATATACAGAAGCTTTGAAATGCGGTTTACTATGATGTTTGATATAATGGCCGGCAATTTAAATAAGACGCTACAAGACTGTATACTAGTGTGTACCACAGTCAACATTTGGACTCACCAGAGTCAAAGTTATATCAGTGTTACAAGCCATGTGCTAAACAAATATGATTTTGGTCAGAACAGTGAGGTACATGCTTTTTGACGATTCAAAACATCCGTGGCTGTCAAAAAACTTCTGTCAGGCTGGGCTTATACTAATTGCTCAGCGTAATAGACTCATCATCATCATCATCATCATCATTTATTCTTGAAACGTCCCTATTCCACGCTATGCTAGGGTTGGACGTTTTTCCATATCAGGCCCCTCCACAAGTCACGATCCAGGGCAGACTGCCGCTTCAGGCCGAGCTCATCCATGTCTTTCTTCACACATTCCCACCAAGTCTTCCTACTTCTACCTTTACTTTTCACTCCTACAACATCCACATCTCTAATTGCCGAAACCCAATCCTCTGCACTTTTGCGCTCCAAATGTCCAAACCACCTTAGTCTTCCACGTCTCACCACATCAGCCACACAAGGAACATTCAGAAGGCTATACAAATCCACACTACGTGCACGATCATTCAACGAAACACCACACATCCATCTAACCATCATACGCTCTGCCCTTTCTAAACTTCTTAGATTCTCCACCTTCATAGACCATGTTTCAGTGCCATAAACAAGGACACTTTGAATACATGCCCTATACACCTTTCCTTTCACATGAAAGAATGCACCACGGGTGGTCAAGATAGGAACTCTTTGAATTTAGCCCAGGCAGAACGCACTCTAGCTCTCACCGCCTCTTCTACACCTCCTCATGCACCTAATGTGTCACCTAGGTAACAGAACTTGGTCACACACTCCACCTTTACACCTGGCTCAACCTCAACCTCAACCTCGCCCAACAACTCTTCCTGAACAGAACCACCAGCCACACACTTCATGATTTTTGTCTTACTCGCATTCACTCTAAGGCCTTTTGCTTCCATGCCAATTTTCCAGATCCTTAACTTTTCCAGGAGAGAATCTTCTGTCTCAGCTATTAAAACAAGATCATCAGCATAGAGCAGTTCCATTGGCAAGCCTACTCTGAGCTCCCATGATAAGGCCTCTAAAACAATGATAAACAACAATGGGCTGAGAACTGAACCCTGATGCACTCCAACCTTAACGCTGATAGCATCACTGTCCTTCCCATTCACTCTCACCACTGTCTCTGCATCATCATACATAGTTCTTATCACGGAAACTAACCATTCATCCACACCTAGACATCTCAGAGCCCACCACACTATCTCACGAGGTACTCTATCAAATGCCTTTTCAAGATCAACAAAGGCCATCCACAGATCTTTGTTCTTGGCAAGATACTTTTCCTGCAGCTGACGAACTATGAAAATAGCATCGGTAGTACCTTTCCCCATCATGAAACCAACTGCATACCATCAATTTTCACAATCTTCCTTACTCTTTTTTCAATAACCCTCTCTAAAACTTTCATTGCATGTTCTAATAGTTTAATGCCCCTGTATGAGCCACACGCTAATGCAACGCCTTTTCCCTTGTAGACATTCACCATCCAGCTCTTATTCCAGTCTACAGGGGTTTTACCATCCCTTACTACTGCATTACACACTTCAGTCATCCACACTATACCAACAGTTCCAGCAGCTTTCAACATGTCTGCCACCACTCCTGAAGGTTGGATTACTAACTTCCAGAGTAGTTAACTTTTCACTAGGTCCACAAACAGGACTTACATGAGTTAGACCATTTGCATCCCAAGTGAACTCCTCATTAGAAATTCTATCATAATGCGCTCTCCATACCTCCAACAACCTACTATCCTCAGCCACAACCTTACCTTCATGGTCTTTCACACAGTTGGCCCCCACTACATCCCGGTTTTTACGCATTAGCTGCTTGGCTACCCTAAACACATTTCCTTTCCTGTCCTCCCTATCCAAATCTTCGCAAAGTCTTTCGGACAGCGTTCTTAGCATTAAAGATAGCTTTCTTAGCCATGCGTTTGGCCTGGTTGTAGCTCTCCTTGGTTGCTAGATTTTTCCCATGTTGCTGGCAATTCAACAAGTTAAATAGCTGACGTTTCTCTTTTACAAGGGCAGCAACCTCTTCATTCCACCACCATGTTTCCTTATGCCTACTAATACCTTTTGTAACCCCACACACGGCTACTGCTTCCTCAAGCAAACACTGCTTCAAATCATTCCAGACTTTCTCGACATCACCAAGACCATTCATCACCACAGCAGCTTTAGCTTGCACTCTTTCTTTGAAGATGCATTCCGTCTCTGTCTCTTTCAGCTTCCAAACCTTACATCTTTCTACAAAGCTACACATATTTTAAAACATTGCTTCTTTTAAATCAAAACAAGGAATTTTAATGATGTTTCTTAATAAAATACTTGGTTCGATGCTGTGGAAACAATTTTTTTAATCAATAAAAATTTTCCATGTACTTGAGTACTTCTACTTAAAAGCAGTGTCGGGGAGTAACGCGTTACTGTAACTTCGTTACAATTTTCGGTAACTAGTAACGTAATGCGTTACTTTTGGAGTAAGTAACAAAGTAACGTAACTTAGTTACTTTTTTTGAGTAACTGTAACGTTTTTTCCGTTACATTTTTTTAAATAATATTTTTTTAAAATATATTTTCATCGTTTAAAGTTAAATTTTATATTAACCTTTTGTTTCAATGGTATAGCAACTAAGCATCTGCGTTTCAATATCGTTATATCGAAATCAATCGAGATTTCAAAACGATACGGGAGATCCCGTATCGCCATTGAAACGATACAGCCTGCGGAAGAAGTCTCGTATCGAAATAAAATAGCGAGACTTAAATTTGGTTCTCGTATAAAGTCCCGAAGCAAATACCGAGATTTTAAAAAAATAAGTAAAATCATTTAATTAAATTGATAAACTACCGCATAATGCGAACTAAATAAATACTTACTATCGGTGGTAGCATTTTATTTAGAGTCTAAATTTAGACAAATAGATGTACCGAAACTAAACAAATGAAACTTAATTCAAGTTGTAAAAAAAAATTAAATTCGGTAAATTTTTATAAATTTTGAAATTTTTTAATATTTATATATTTTTTTTCAATGAATTCCTTTAATGTAGTTATTAATATTGTCTGTCGCGTATAGTTCATTATTCTCTTATCTCGTTTTATTCGAGACAAAATTTCCACTTCAGTCGAGATCCCGATATCGTATCGTATCGTTTAATTCGAGACAAATTTGCGAAATCGTATCGTATCGTTCCAAAAAAATAACGGGACGCAGAAGCTTAATAGCAACCCATGCTATTTGCTATTTCGGTCTCATTTATCCTTTTTTGTTATTGAACGCTTAGACCTGTTGATCTACGAATTTTCACATAGGGGATCCGGAATTAGCTAAATAGGTTGGTTATTTGATGGAAATTATAGCACCCTAATTTAAAAGGTTTTTGCTAATGTTTTTAAGCATATTTTCGAGAAAGTGAGTGATAATGCACAGAACAGTGCAGTTGCATCATTAAAACACCGCAAAAACGAATTACTAGTCCTAGTTAATAACTTGTTAGAAAAGTGTTGTACTTCAATTTATTGATTGTCAATGAATCTAACCCGTATAATAGCTTACAGCTCCACCAGTATCCCAAGGTAAAAAAACTGTTTTAAAAGATAATTCTGCCGTACCGTCAAGTACACCAAAATGTAAATGTATAACATTAGGGCGCTACTTCGTATAACAATTATTACCACAGCAGCTCAAGGAACTGCTTGTGCATATGGGGTCACACATTGTAACCTGCTACCCGCACAAATTCGAAATCCGAATGTACCGAACCCTATTACACCCCTGTCGTGAAACAGTTGAAAGACTTTTCAGCATGGGTGGTCAGATTTTCTAGTGATGACACGTTTGAAGAACAGCTTCTTTTAAGAAGCCATAAAATAAATTGGCTTTATTGTGTTAAACAACTTTTTGTGTTTCTTTTGAAAATTAAAATACATCAATTTTTGATTGCCATTTATTACATTATTTAGTAACTTGTAACTAGTTACATTTTCAGCAATTAACTAGTAACTGTACATTTTCAAAGTAACCTCCCCAACACTGCTTAAAAGTACAATTGAGAAAAATATGTACTCGTACTTGAGTACATTTTCTGAGTAGCTATGTCAATACTGTATCTAACCCTTTTTCTTTTGAAGAGCTCCTGAAGATGAGAATTGATGACAGATGGTGGAGTTTGTTTCTCTTCTTTGGCCTTCTGAATTCTCTTTTTGACTCTGAAGTGTTCATTATGAAAAAAATTAGTAATTTATCAAATTTATTGAAATCAATATAAGATTTTTATATTGGGCAATAGTATCATCATTATATTAGCTACCAAGTGCTTGAATGCTAATTTTTACAAATATTATATTTATCCTTTAGTATTTTTCATCATTTACAACGTTAAGTAGGCTTCAGCTGGTTATAGCTCATAAATAAATATGCTGTCATATTATAATTTTTATTTATTTGAAACTCAGCACGGGCAAGCCCTTCGCCGAAAAATGAAATACATTAAACAAAGTTAAAACACTAAAACTTCCAGGTCTCCCTCTTATTCTGAATACCCAATTTTTTACATCATCTCTAAGGCCAACTTCATTCTTTTTATTCTCCAATAACTTTTTACACTCTTCTCTGTCCTCTTTTGCAAGATCCTGATTTAGAATTATCATTTTGAAATCTTCACTTTTCCTCAGTCTAAAACTATTTTCTAGCACAATATTCTGTGTGCTTTGGTTCACAAACTTGACTAATAATGGTCTGTTTTTTCTGGCAGATTCCATTTTCCTTCCCAATCTGAAAACTTCCAAAATGTCATTATCCATCTCTTTGTCTGTAACTTCTCTTAATAATTTTAGAACTGTTTCCCTGTCCTTGACTTTTGAACCATCGTCATCCTCAGGCATATTGTAAACCACAATATTATTTTGTCTTTTCAATCTTTCATTGTTTACATCAATTTTACTCACCACAGCCTCAACATCTGTTTTCAGAACCTCCACATTTTCTTTAATCAGGCTTGACCACTCTTTTTTCATCAACTGATTTTCTTTGAACAAACTAGACCACTCCTTGGTTGCCCATTGATTTTCCTTGAGTCCTTGCTGAGATTATTTAATTTTTTTCCTAACCCCTGGAGGTATCCTTTCTGGTCCTCTAAAGCTTCAGCTAATTTGTTGTTATTGGTCAGAATTTCTTTAACTGCTCGAAGATCATCTGCTATACCCATTAACTGGTATTCTTTCGGCTCATCTACTTTTTTTTGCATCTATCAAACTCTTCATGCACTCCTCGTTCGTCTTTAAACAACCTTCACATAAATGGAGCCCCAGCAATTCAGCAAGTGCCGTCTGTTCCTGTCCAACCTCTTTTCTACCTTTTGCCCCAGGCATTTTTACCAAAACCAACTTTTACGTTTGTTTACGAGCCGTGCGAACAAGACTTTTCACAAATACTTTTTATAATCTATTATTTTATTAAGAAACAAAATTTTATGGACAAATAGAAAAAACTACAAAACTATAAAGAATTATTTGATGTAGCGACTTTCCGGATGACAACTTATTTCGTTCAATGTATGAAGACACCAGCATTTAATAATATATTGTTTTGTATGAGCTGATTTTACCATTATTGTAATGTAGCAATAATAATTTAAAATTCAAGACTGATACTGCAAAATGCTTCTTATTTAGTTGCTTAGCTGCATTCGTGAAAATAAATTAAATTAAAAAAAATCAAGCTCATAAACAGTTTCTAATACTTATATCATACTAGAACCAGAAGAGCATATTAGCCACCCTGACCGTGCAACTGTGTCAATATATTTATCAGCTGCGGTATCATAACCAGTGGCGGATTAACTCCGAGCTTGGGGGGGCCTCAACATTTTACAATGAAGACTTCAGCATATCCACTTTCCTGGTGATTATTAACTCCCTTCTATTTTGACCTGGACAAACGAATCAAAGCCTACTCAAAGATTGACAAGCTGTTCTCGTTGTTGCGGCGAACTGATGAGGAAGCACAAGTTTTTCTCAATGGAGTGGTAGATTACATCTCAAGAGATTTGAAGGTCTGGGCCATGTTGAAAATGAATGGTTCCAGTGGAGATAACTGCTTAAGAATCTCAAGCTTACTTCCTGAGATGCTGCAGAATGATTTCAGTACAGCCTTCTCAAACACCTACATTCTTCTTTTTCATTATTTGACACTGCCTCTGACGAACTGTGCTGAAGAGCATCAAATCTGCTCTGAGGTCAGCACCAACTCAAGAGAGACTAAACAAACTATCTCTCTTGAACATTGAAAGTGATGTACTTCAGGAGTTGGATTTTTCCGCAGTTATTGACAAATTCAGTTGAGCTAAATGTAGAAAGAGATCATCGTGACTGTTGACTCTGTTGTTGACTATCGTTATAAACAGATGGTTGGTAAGAATACCATCTGTAAATCATACTATACTGCAATCTGTAGGCCTATGTTTTTGTTGTACTTACTCTAGACTTTTATAGTTGAAAACATTTAACTGAGTAATTATTTAATACATTTCATTTGTCTTTGAATTGAAACATCAAAGCCATAATTTGTAAATTTTATAATGTGAAGGGGCCTCAATTTTCTCACGGCGCCAGGGCAGTGTTAATCTGGCATTGATCATAACTGCAATATTATTACAAAGTCCAACCTGTGAATAGAGTAGCAGGCAATCCAAGTCCTCGCATCTTTCAAACCAACGGGGCCCTCGTGGTACCATGTAACATTTTCAGCCTAGAACAATAACAGAAATTGACGAAAAATAGCAAGAAATAATAATGTATTGCAAGTATTACCGAAAAATGTGTCACCAAAAAATGAGTGTTTAAAAGGCAATAAGCAGTTATTATGTAAACATATGAAGCAGCCAAATAATCATAATCTAAAAAAATCACTCTATAAATTCTGGTTTACAATAGCAAATAATCTTTCAATTTAGATGAATGAATTATTGGTAAAGGTGAAGATTAGCATAATAAATTATTTCCGTTTTTTATTATATTTTCATTATAAAATTAATGTAATTAAAAAGAGAAATAAATTACCTATAAATAGGGATGTCACGGGTACCCGAACCCGAGTTCGGTACTACCCGGTCTTTTTCTGATACCCGAACCCGAACTCGAACCCGAAAGTGTGAAAATTTGATACCCGAACCCGAAAATGTGAAAACTTGATACCCGAACCCGAACCCGAAAATGAGAAAACTTGATACCCGAACCCGAAAATGTGAACACTTGATACCCGAACTCGAACCCGAACCCGAAAATTCATAAGCCTAATACCCGAACTCGGAGTTGTGAACAAATAAATTTTTTTAGTAAATAAATATTTATTCCAGTTTTAAAAATAGCAACACAAACAGAGTTTTCATAACTTTTCTAGTTTGTTAAAAATGAAATAGTATTAGGAACCGATTTATTAGTGATTGTGTGCTTAGCTAAACCACTAATCCGTTTGATTATCAGGCGGACCGAGCCGCGAACGAACTAAAATAATTAAGCCTTCTTTGGTCGAAGAAATCGCGGATAGCCATGACTCTAAACTTTTTACTTCAGTTATATAATCTTATATTGATTCATTCGTATACTCAAAGTTTTTCTGATATAACAAAGACCCTTTGTTATAAAGATAATCTTGCATAATCCTAAACTTTAACTGGCAAAGTCTATAAATGATCTATGCGTCACAGTCATTTTATTGGCAAATGTGTAAGCTAGAACACTAATCCGCCTGATTACCCGACCGGACGCGTATTTACAATCCCTGTATGAGCACAGGACGGACCCGATAATTATTCATGTTTACGCTCTTTCTTGCGTTGTGATTGGCTGAAAACATTGACGGGATTTTTGATATTTATTAGAAGTTTACTTTCAATGTTGTTCAATTAAAAATATAATTTTTTAAGAAAAGTTTAGAAAAAATATTCTAAAATAAATTATCTTAAAATGTTTCAGTACATACAGTCATAACTAGATCCAATTGCTAAGTACATCCAAGTTCTAGGTTAGCTGAGTTGCTAGGGTGTTAGCCTTGAATGTGAGAGCATCACGGTTCGATTCCCAGTCACTGCCTTACAATTGCTTTGAGAATAATTTTGTCAGATCTCGATGGAGCCCGTCGAATTCTAAATTTGTATCAACTCTTTTTTATTCAATTCATACACGAGTCGTTCAACAGATTCTTTCCTGCAACTCGTGAAGTTAATAGCGCTGTTAAATCCCACTAAAATTAACAAATAAACAATTTCATGCTTTGGCTAAGAACAACCAAAGTTGAGATATAACAATACACTAATATCACGTTGTTGATGCAAATTCATTATTTATCGACTGGTTTTTTTTAGTTAAATTGGTTTCAAAGTTAGAGTATATAATTTTATTTCATGAAAGTTATCCAGAAAACATTGCTACAAGTAAAATCATAAAATGCAAAATTGTTATTTTACAAGAAAAGTTTAAAAAAACCAAATGTTATGTTACAAGTAACACAATTTAATTATTTAAATTAGTCCACTACTGTGCGACTAGCATGTGGCACATTCGCGTCAATGTTTTCAGCCAATCACAGTGCAAGAAAAAGCGTAAACATGAATAATTATCGGTCCGTCCTGTGCTCATACAGTGATTGTAAATACGCCGACCGGACCGAGCCGCGAAAAAAATTAATAAATCAGAATAATTTAAGAGGTAATCGCAAGCCATACAAGTTTTGTATTATCACCTTTGCGTAACAAATAACACAAATAGGTCATTTTATTGGTGAAGTGTAAGCTAGACCACTAATCCGCCTGATTATCTGGCCGGACCGAGCCACGAACGAACTAAAACAATTGAGCCTCCTTCGGCCAAAAAAATCACATTATTTGGAAAGCTAAAAAAATAACTTGTTAGAGTTTATTCAATACGTGTAATGTCCAATGGATGAATTGATCGCTCTCGTTTGTATATGTATATACACTAGGTAAATTTAAAATTAATCCAGGAATTTGAAACCATAAGCCAGTACCCGAACCCGGTTTTTTGAAAACTACAAACCCGAACCCGAACCCGAAAACCTGAGTTTCACAAACCCGAACCCGAACCCGAAAACTCGAGTTTTACAAACCCGAACCCGATAACTCTAGTTTCACAAACCCGAACCCGAAAACTCTAATTTCACAAACCCGAACCCGAACCCGAAAACTCCAAAAAGTACTACCCGTGACATCCCTACCTATAAACTTATCCAGATAACCGTCAACTCATTGGCAAAAAACCAACTAAAGGTAAAGTTATTTGGGCGAGTTCATATAAATTATTTGTAAAAAAGTTATTACTTAATTTCAAAACAACTATAAAATATTTAAGAAATATTAGAAATTGAATCGAGAGATAATGGTTTTCGTTGGAGATGCCCGCAATGTAATTTTCGTAAAAGTATTAGGGATGACTCACATTAATCTGACTGCGTGATTAATGTTATTTCTTGTGACTCTTGCTCTTCAATGCACATAATGTTATTTCTGACTGCACTATTAATATTTTTTCTTGTGGTTCGGTTGCGCATTTGGTCACTTTACAAGAGATTTTTTTACAAAAAACTAATATACTGCTTGAATTACTAAATTGGAAATGTTATTGTATAAAAATGTGTGTTTGTTTGTGTGTGAGTGAGTTTGTCCTTTATAGAAACCTGAACCGCTATAGCAATCTTGATGAAATTTGGCAAAGAGGTAGTTTTCATACAGGAAAAGAATATAAAGAAGGTTTGGACTCCCATCCCTCGGCTCAGGGGAAGAAAGTTAAGAAGGTTTGGACTCCCTGATCCCCCGGCTCAGGGGGTGCAAATAAAGTGCCTACGTACGACCATCAAAGGTACCCGACCCGAACCAGAAGTTCGGTACTACCCGATCTTTTTTTGATATCTGAACCTTAAAATGTGACAAATAAAAACCCAAACCAGAAATTTTGAAAAATTGAAACCCGAACTGTTAAAAATTTGAAACCTGAACCCGAATTTTTACAAAATCAAAACTAAGGCTGTTCCAATATGACTTTTTGCCGATAGCGAGTATAGCCTATTATTAAAATTGCCGATACCGATTATGACACCGATTATTTTATAATTACTATTTCTTTAGTGAAAATGCTTGTTCCGAAACATACCGCCATAATACAAGCGCGTGTTTTGCTGCTTGCATGCGCTCGTGGTTAGTGGTTGTCCCCAAATTCTTTTTGATAATTTAATTTTTAAACCAGTTAATTTTCAAAACATGCCGCCCAATTCTTTGATGTCATTTTTATATTCTTTTATCAATTTAATTTTCTTTCAATCAATACTTTACTTTCATTCGCGAATGACTGAAGAATGTTTTTAAAATGCCGACTTTTCCTTTGATGTCATTTTTATTTCTATTATTTCAACTTTCATTCACTGCACAGTAAAAGATTTTTTTATTAGTTGTCGTACTTTCACTAGATAATATACGAACAAATTTTAAGCGGGTAGTTTTTCAGAAAAAGTTTAATCGGCACCGATTATATTTTCCCTTGCCGATTATGCCGGACTGACAAAGTAAATTGTTGAATAAAGACTAAAACACAAAGAATTCAAAAAGGCACTTGTTTATATACTTTTGATGTTAAATAAAAAAGAGTTAAGGAGATATTAAACTTTCAAATTATGACAAAAGTTTAACGCGACTCTCTTTGATTCGAATATCAATAAAAATGAACTCTTCTTTACTCTTTATAAAAGCTGTGTTTATATGATCACTTTGCAAGTATTTTGATGTATCAATTTATTATATGGAGCCATTAAAACGCAAACTATAAAAATTTTTGTAAAATCATTTTTGCTTATCAAAAACAATCAACAATTTGAATGTATTTTGATATATCCATTTATTATACGGAATAATTAAAACGCGAACTATACAAATCTTGTAAAATCACTTTCGTTTAACATATTTTGCACACAGGCCACTTTATTGGTACCTGTATGAGCTAGACCGCTAAGTCGTGAGATAGCCGCCGGAGCCGATTTGCGAAAGTATTAATCCGTGAATTTCTTACATAATAACTTATCTAGATACCAAAATATAACTCATGATTACTTTTATATAACAAGAACACCCTGTTTATCAGGATAGCCTTTTTGAAATTTAAACTCCAACCAAGACTAAACAACATAAATATATACTGTAGTTCATATGTTTATTATTGTTATTACAGAACTTCCCAATTATTTTGCTAATCCATTAAACCAATTCTAAATAATATATAGCCCAAAAATCACTCCCAGATGTATTAATAAAAATATGTAAATAGTACAAACCAAACTCGACCCGAACCAGAAAGTTGTTCATTTTGAAACCTGAACCCAAAATTTTGAAAGTTGAAAACCCGATCTTTGAAAAATTGAAAACCCGAACCCGAAAGTTCAAAATTCAAGAATCCGAACCCAAAAAAGTCAAAAAGTCGTACCCATGACATCCCTAATCAAAGGTAATAAAATACAAATTTAGTTTACGTAACAACGTTTGAAAGCTTCAAGCAACTTTTATCAAATCTATTTTACATTTTATAGGCTAAAAGAAGTTAGGAAAGAGTGGAAAATAGAAAATGTGCGTGAGCGGGAACAGAACAAAAACGTGAGTGGGAACGGCAAAGCGGGAATGGGAACAAGAAAGCGTCCGGGATCGGGAAAGCGAACGGGAGCGAGAAAGCAAGCGGGAGCGAGAAAGCAAGCGGGAGCGAGAAAGCAAGCGGGGAAGGAAACGGGAGTGAGAAAAACAAACATTAGAAAAACCTCTAAAAACCCCGCGCAAAGCCGGCTACCCCCGCTAGTTATAAATATATAATTATTATACTGAAAATATAAACAAAACACCTGAAATAATATATTACGCTATTCTCCACTTTTCCGAATTATTTTCTGTGAAACTCATGCAAAGTATATTGCAATTGTATGCAGTCCTTAAATACCAAAACATTTTTTTTTAGTTTTTTGGTGTTTTATAGCAAAAACAACTGATTCCAAAAGCAAAAGAATACTCTGCTATAAAACATACTTTGATTAATTAATTTCTAGCAATTTCTTAAATGCCTTCTATAGCATTCCCTTATTATTTTGATTTGTAGTACAACCAATTAATTTTTCTCAAAAAAATTACCCTATGCTAGGCAGTCGCATAAAATAAACGCTCCTTAGTGTGCAATGCCAGAAGCTTGGCCACTCATACGATCCCGTATCGTTTTGAAATCTCAATTGATTTTGAGATAACGATTACAAGACACAGATGCTTAGTTTCTACTGCGCTGCGTTCGTCTCGAATGGATTTTCCTTTATTAAATACTAGCGGAGTACCCGGCATTGTATGAGGACTACCTCCTTGCCAAATTTCATCAAGATCGCTCCAGCGGTTTGGCTTCCTATAAGAGATAGACTCACACAGTCATTTTTATATATATATAAACTTTTTTTAGACTTGTCGGTATTCTTGAACTCAGAATTTATATCTTTAGGGTTGGGGTTAGGGATCTTTCTTACGGGCCGTATGTCAACAAATTGGGTGGCCTCTACCCGGTGCCCGCATTTATGCACAAGTGCCGAATATTTTGTTTAGTTTAATTGAAAAATTCCTAAATTTTTCTGTATGACTGCCTACCCTATACCCTATTATAGAATAAGTTTATAAAATAATGATAGAAACCTCTTCCTCTTTCTTAGGATGTTCAACCTTTGTCTCATTTTTCTTTATGGCATCTTGGCCAAGCAGCGCTAAAATCTGTTTCAGCCTTTCTCTTCTGTCAGCTGGTCCTTCTCCAAAGTAACAAATAGGTTCTCCCAACTTTCTGAGGTGAGCCTTGACTTCAGTATCGTCTGTGGAGACATGAATCATACGAGCTTTCTTCTTTTTTTCATATTCTTCAAGAAGCTCGTGTTTCGCCTCTGAAGCACTGTCTTCTATTTCTTTTATATTGCCACTCACGTTGGCTTTATGATGATCATCTTCTCTGTCTCTATCGTCAGACATGTTTAGGTGAATAGTTAGGGTGTCCGTAAAACGCGAACTGCGATCATGCGATCAGCGAACCAATAAACGCAAGCTAAATTGTGAACCTATCAATAAATAGCGAACCTATGTGTAAAGGCGAACCCAAAAACAGAACCCTAGAGACAGAACGGAAACAAATAAATAATCATAGATATCTATGTAAATAATACATTTATATTAAAATGTTATAAAATCTAAAAATGGAAATTAAAACCAAAGAAAAAAATTATTACATGTCGGAACAAATAATATAAATAAATAACGAACCTTATGGCGACCCATTAGAAGCGAACCTTACTGCGATCCAATGCATAAAGGCAAACTCCAAAACAGAGCGCAAACAAATATATAATACATTAGCGGGGTACCCGCCGCTGTCCAGGAGTTTTAGAGGTGTTTCTAATGCTGGTCTCTCTTGCTCTCGTTACCTTCCCTGTTTGCTCTCCCGTTTCCGGTCGCTCTCCCGTTCCCGGTCGCTCTCCCGCTCCAGGTCGCTTTCCCGCTCCAGGTTGTTTTTCCGCTCCCGGTCGCTTTTGCGTTTTATTGCTAATAAGGTCCAATTATGTTTTTTTATAGGGAAATGATATATTAAAATATTTTCTAAAATTTATGTATGTCTCGCAGTAGACACTCCGTTATAAAACACCATTAAGCGTTTACTGATTTTTCTTTTAGTTTTGAAAAGTAACTTATTGCAATCGACGAGAATTTAAAGATAGGAGCCATAAAAAATTATTTTTATTAGGTATAAAATCTAAAAGAAAAACCAGTAAAACGCTAAATGGTGTTTTATATTTAACGGAGTCCCAGCAAACACACCCGCACGGGACCCGCGCGGGATAGAGCCGGGGAACCCAGCGGGTTCAGCACGGGGAACCCGGTGGGATCCCGCCGGGTTTTGTCAGCGGGATTTACACGGGACCCGCACGGGATCCCCAGATCATTAATCACGGGATCAACAAAAGATACCCAGCACATCCCGATTTCGGATACACGTGCGGGTGGCAGGAAACTGTGTGATCCCATATGCACGAGCCGTTCCCGGCGCCTCTGAGGTTTCACAGCACTAGAGTGCGCCTAACTAATTCTCTATTACTACTACTACTACTACTACTACTACTACTACTACTACTACTACTACTACTACTACTACTACTACTACTACTACTACTACTACTACTACTACTACTACTACTACTACTACTACTACTACTACTACTACTACTACTACTACTACTACTACTACTACTACTACTACTACTACTACTACTACTACTACTACTACTACTACTACTACTACTACTACTACTACTACTACTACTACTACTACTACTACTACTACTACTACTACTACTACTACTACTACTACTACTACTACTACTACTACTACTACTACTACTACTACTACTACTACTACTACTACTACTACTACTACTACTACTACTACTACTACTACTACTACTACTACTACTACTACTACTACTACTACTACTACTACTACTACTACTACTACTACTACTACTACTACTACTACTACTACTACTACTACTACTACTACTACTACTACTACTACTACTACTACTACTACTACTACTACTACTACTACTACTACTACTACTACTACTACTACTACTACTACTACTACTACTACTACTACTACTACTACTACTACTACTACTACTACTACTACTACTACTACTACTACTACTACTACTACTACTACTACTACTACTACTACTACTACTACTACTACTACTACTACTACTACTACTACTACTACTACTACTACTACTACTACTACTACTACTACTACTACTACTACTACTACTACTACTACTACTACTACTACTACTACTACTACTACTACTACTACTACTACTACTACTACTACTACTACTACTACTACTACTACTACTACTACTACTACTACTACTACTACTACTACTACTACTACTACTACTACTACTACTACTACTACTACTACTACTACTACTACTACTACTACTACTACTACTACTACTACTACTACTACTACTACTACTACTACTACTACTACTACTACTACTACTACTACTACTACTACTACTACTACTACTACTACTACTACTACTACTACTACTACTACTACTACTACTACTACTACTACTACTACTACTACTACTACTACTACTACTACTACTACTACTACTACTACTACTACTACTACTACTACTACTACTACTACTACTACTACTACTACTACTACTACTACTACTACTACTACTACTACTACTACTACTACTACTACTACTACTACTACTACTACTACTACTACTACTACTACTACTACTACTACTACTACTACTACTACTACTACTACTACTACTACTACTACTACTACTACTACTACTACTACTACTACTACTACTACTACTACTACTACTACTACTACTACTACTACTACTACTACTACTACTACTACTACTACTACTACTACTACTACTACTGTTCGTTCGCTCGAGTACTACTACTACTACTACTACTACTACTACTACTACTACTACTACTACTACTACTACTACTACTACTACTACTACTACTACTACTACTACTACTACTACTACTACTACTACTACTACTACTACTACTACTACTACTACTACTACTACTACTACTACTACTACTACTACTACTACTACTACTACTACTACTACTACTACTACTACTACTACTACTACTACTACTACTACTACTACTACTACTACTACTACTACTACTACTACTACTACTACTACTACTACTACTACTACTACTACTACTACTACTACTACTACTACTACTACTACTACTACTACTACTACTACTACTACTGTTCAATCATTTATTTTCTCAGATTTCAAAAATCCAATAATTTACAGCCAGGACAAAATAAACATAAGAATAAAATGTCCTATAAACTTTACAAAAATATTTCACGTCCCCACGTGGGCCTGAGATTTCCCCGAGACGATTATAAATCTGAACCATGACATTTCTACACTCGGTAAAACATACAATTTCATGCAAAAAATAATTCAACGTTTTCCAACATTCTTCAATTTGTTGCGTCGCCGACCTACTCTCCATGTACAACATTTAAAGAATTTCCAAATATTGTAAGTATTTAATAACACTGAAAGTATATAGTAAGTCAACAATTTTTTCCCGACACCAAAGCTAGTCCAAAACTTGTAGGACTTCTCTGACATCACCCCCCTCCAATTGCACACAAAAGCTGTAATGACAGGCTTTAAGTTGAGAGCCTGACCTGGGTTGTTTTCTTTCATCCATGCGTGGACGTCCCTGATATCGTACTTTCTGATTTTCCTGTCATGTTCCTCATTCAGGTTTGCAAGATCAGAAACAACAGAAACGTCGCATACAAAATATTGGTCATCCTTCCATGCACAAAGGTCCGGAATTCTCAAACCCATTTCGGTTTTAATTCGCGGTTCTACTTTTGTGATGAATCCCTTTGATTGGAATTTTTCTTCCAGTTTACGAACGATGATGTCGTGACGTTCTCGCCTAGGTCCATCACTCTTGGGACAGATTTGAATCATGTGTCCTAATGATTCAGGTATTCTGCATCCAGCGTCGCATGACGTATCGGCCAATGGTCGTCCCCGCGACGCCCTAAGCTTGTTGTAGAGAACGGCTGCACGAACTTTAATGCACTTGATGAATACATCTGATGGCACTCTGTTCACTCCGTCTACGATCCAGTCACTCAATCCTATTCCTGATGAAAAAGACTTCAAACCATAACCATCTACAGATTTATAAAGATTTTCAGTTGTTTTTAGTTGTAATGATTTTTGAGCACCTTCGATTCCACACCCAAGTCTTCCGAATTTCCTAATTTCTGACAACACAGATAGACTTTCCTGCAGAACATTCATCAAAAACACATCGTTGCCATATTTAGCCTGAGTTAATAAACTATTGAGTCTTTTTCGTCTCAGAATAGGGGCCCATTGCCTCAGCTGCAAAATTCCCAGCCCTCCGCTTCTAAGAGGAGCATGGAAGAATGGCACAGGCGTATCCTTTGGCAACCTAAGCCAGCGCCTCACAGCAGCTCTAATTTGTAAGTCGGCGGCAGTTAGTGAAGACATCGTTATAAAATCGAATGTCAGATGGTGGACCAAACTTGGCAAGACATGCGTTCTGAGAATATACATTCTTTGAAATGGTTTCAGTGGTGCTCTTGATATTGCGTGTAAAGAACTTTGAATAAAACTGGCAATTGAAGTAACTATCTTTTTTGGTCCAACTTCAGTACCAAGATACTTGTACGTTTCTTCAATATTCAAAGTTCTTATATTGGAATTTTGCACTTTTAGATATGAGTGGGGGTTTACAATCCATAGTTTTTTCTTGCTTGTGACTTCAGTTCTTAACGACGCGCATTTGCTGGGATTCATGTGCAAGCCAACATTTGCTAGAGCACTTTCAACTTGTTCCACCAGCATTTGCATTCCTACGTCAGTTGACGACATGAGAACTAAATCGTCAGCAAAAGCTATGTAATTACATTTGACAGAATCCTCGTTTCCAGAAACTCCGATTGACTGATCAACTTCATTCATTATCATATCAATCACTGCATTGAACAAGAGCGGTGACATGGGATCACCCTGTTTCACACCTCTGTTTACTGGGATTTTATGACTATTTTCTTTTCCCAGTTTCATGTGAACATAGCAACCGTTATACAAATCAGTCAAATATTTGAGAAGCAACGGAGGTGTTCCGAGACGAGTCGCCGCTCTAATAATTGATCCTTGTGAAACTGTGTCGAAAGCTTTACTGACATCAACAAACGTCAAATTCAATTTCCGTAACTGCTCTCGTTTTTTACGAATCAACGATTTAACCAACCAAATATTGTCTGCAAGACCATCTCCTGAACGGAATGCTTTCTGTCGTGGTGACAAGGGCCAGTACTGCTCCATGCGCCTGCAGAGGACGCGATGAAATAGTCGACTGATGATCGAGCTGACTGTAATTGGTCTGAACTCGGATGGATTTTCTGTTCCTTTCTTCTTTGGAATGCAGGTTACAATGCCAATTTTTAATGCCGAGGGAGGCATTCCTGTCAAAAGCCACAGTGACATGTGTGCCGCCTGACATGTGTGACTACTACTACTACTACTACTACTACTACTACTACTACTACTACTACTACTACTACTACTACTACTACTACTACTACTACTACTACTACTAC
The DNA here is from genome assembly GCA_963978895.1 of Erpobdella octoculata. Lineage (NCBI taxonomy): Eukaryota > Metazoa > Annelida > Clitellata > Hirudinida > Erpobdellidae > Erpobdella > Erpobdella octoculata. Next base: position 3,740,062 of record OZ022240.1, on the reverse strand, counting down.
TACTACTACTACTACTACTACTACTACTACTACTACTACTACTACTACTACTACTACTACTACTACTACTACTACTACTACTACTACTACTACTACTACTACTACTACTACTACTACTACTACTACTACTACTACTACTACTACTACTACTACTACTACTACTACTACTACTACTACTACTACTACTACTACTACTACTACTACTACTACTACTACTACTACTACTACTACTACTACTACTACTACTACTACTACTACTACTACTACTACTACTACTACTACTACTACTACTACTACTACTACTACTACTACTACTACTGTTCAATCATTTATTTTCTCAGATTTCAAAAATCCAATAATTTACAGCCAGGACAAAATAAACATAAGAATAAAATGTCCTATAAACTTGACAAAAATATTTCACGTCCCCACGTGGGCCTGAGATTTCCCCGAGACGATTATAAATCTGAACCATGAAATTTCTACACTAGATAAAACATACAATTTCATGCAAAAAAATAATTCAACGTTTTCCAACATTCTTCAATTTGTTGCGTCGCCGACCTACTCTCCATGTACAACATTTAAAGAATTTCCAAATATTGTAAGTATTTAATAACACTGAAAGTATATAGTAAGTCAACAATTTTTTCCCGACACCAAAGCTAGTCCAAAACTTGTAGGACTTCTCTGACATCACCCCCCTCCAATTGCACACAAAAGCTGTAATGACAGGCTTTAAGTTGAGAGCCTGACCTGGGTTGTTTTCTTTCATCCATGCGTGGACGTCCCTGATATCGTACTTTCTGATTTTCCTGTCATGTTCCTCATTCAGGTTTGCAAGATCAGAAACAACAGAAACGTCGCATACAAAATATTGGTCATCCTTCCATGCACAAAGGTCCGGAATTCTCAAACCCATTTCGGTTTTAATTCGCGGTTCTACTTTTGTGATGAATCCCTTTGATTGGAATGTGTCTTCCAGTTTGCGAACGATGATGTCGTGACGTTCTCGCCTAGGTCCATCACTCTTGGGACAGATTTGAATCATGTGTCCTAATGATTCAGGTATTCTGCATCCAGCGTCGCATGACGTATCGGCCAATGGTCGTCCCCGCGACGCCCTAAGCTTGTTGTAGAGAACGGCTGCACGAACTTTAATGCACTTGATGAATACATCTGATGGCACTCTGTTCACTCCGTCTACGATCCAGTCACTCAATCCTATTCCTGATGAAAAAGACTTCAAACCATAACCATCTACAGATTTATAAAGATTTTCAGTTGTTTTGAGTTGTAGTGATTTTTGAGCACCTTCGATTCCACTCCCAAGTCTTCCGAATTTCCTAATTTCTGATAATACAGATAGACTTTCCTGCAGAACATTCATCAAAAACACATCGTTGCCATATTTAGCCTGAGTTAATAAGCTATTGAGTCTTTTTCGTCTCAGAATAGGGGCCCATTGCCTCAGCTGCAAAATTCCCAGCCCTCCGCTTCTAAGAGGAGCATGGAAGAATGGCACAGGCGTATCCTTTGGCAACCTAAGCCAGCGCCTCACAGCAGCTCTAATTTGTAAGTCGGCGGCAGTTAGTGAAGACATCGTTATAAAATCGAATGTCAGATGGTGGACCAAACTTGGCAAGACATGCGTTCTGAGAATATACATTCTTTGAAATGGTTTCAGTGGTGCTCTTGATATTGCGTGTAAAGAACTTTGAATAAAACTGGCAATTGAAGTAACTATCTTTTTTGGTCCAACTTCAGTACCAAGATACTTGTACGTTTCTTCAATATTCAAAGTTCTTATATTGGAATTTTGCACTTTTAGATATGAGTGGGGGTTTACAATCCATAGTTTTTTCTTGCTTGTGACTTCAGTTCTTAACGACGCGCATTTGCTGGGATTCATGTGCAAGCCAACATTTGCTAGAGCACTTTCAACTTGTTCCACCAGCATTTGCATTCCTACGTCAGTTGACGACATGAGAACTAAATCGTCAGCAAAAGCGATGTAATTACATTTGACAGAATCCTCGTTTCCAGAAACTCCGATTGACTGATCAACTTCATTCATTATCATATCAATCACTGCATTGAACAAGAGCGGTGACATGGGATCACCCTGTTTCACACCTCTGTTTACTGGGATTTTATGACTATTTTCTTTTCCCAGTTTCATGTGAACATAGCAACCGTTATACAAATCAGTCAAATATTTGAGAAGCAACGGAGGTGTTCCGAGACGAGTCGCCGCTCTAATAATTGATCCTTGTGAAACTGTGTCGAAAGCTTTACTGACATCAACAAACGTCAAATTCAATTTCCGTAACTGCTCTCGTTTTTTACGAATCAACGATTTAACCAACCAAATATTGTCTGCAAGACCATCTCCTGAACGGAATGCTTTCTGTCGTGGTGACAAGGGCCAGTACTGCTCCATGCGCCTGCAGAGGACGCGATGAAATAGTCGACTGATGATCGAGCTGACTGTAATTGGTCTGAACTCGGACGGATTTTCTGTTCCTTTCTTCTTTGGAATGCAGGTTACAATGCCAATTTTTAATGCCGAGGGAGGCATTCCTGTCAAAAGCCACAGTGACATGTGTGCCGCCAACTCCTCAATTGCAACTTTGCAGAGATGGCTTTTCTTCACGCCGTCAATTCCAGGAGCTGAATCTTTAAGCTTCTTTATAGCTGTTATTAGCTCTCCACTGGTGACCGGCGATTCCATTTCATATTTCACTGCTGAAGCAATGATAACTGGTCTCACATCCACTTTAGAGTCCTGAAAAAAAAACTCTTTCCCAATACTCAAGCAGCTGATCGTGAGGAACCGGCCTGACCTCTTGTTCATAATCACCATTCAGAACCAAGCGAGACCAAGAGCTAAATTTTTTTTAAACAGCTGTTGCACTCTTGAATAGCACTCGCGTCTTTCTTTCTGTTTTTTAGCTCTTTTTGATGAACTGTTTTCCGTTTTGACAAATTTCCTGGTGTGATTTTCAGATGCACTCAAAACTGGATTTTTTTTTGTAGTAATTTTTTTGTCGTTTCGGACTTTTGCCATTTTGAGTCTGTCAGCCTCGATGAGAGGAGATATTTTATCTGAAAACCAATCATTGAATTCTTTCTCGAGGAGATTTCGTTTTGTTTCCGCATCTGTCCTGGCATTCAAAAGGCTGGAGAATTCGTCTTCCGTCAATTTGAAGAGTCGATACCTTTCTATAACAAACTGTTTCAAATTCAAAGAACTCTCTCTGTCGTTGCTAGTTGTATCGTGAGGAAAAGAATTATTTAAAAAATGGTTATTTATATCAGGAACTCTGGCTGCTGGGATTTCTGAGATTAGAAGGGATTGCAAAAATATTCGATATTGTGAAGTGTTTCTTATTCTTTTGATGGCGTCAGTGGTCAGAGCAGGAAAATGATCGTGCAAAACAAGATTAATTCGTTTCTTTTCTTTTACGGTTAATTGAAGTTCTGCCTCAGCCAACTTTTTCCAATCTGATTTTATGTCTGGAATAATTCTGTCTTGAACTGTGTCGGTGTCGTTGTCCCTGTTTGAACGGTTGCCAGAAATATCCTGCGATCTGTCATCATATTGCTGCAAAAACGTCTTGTACTCTGGAAGTCTTCTATGACATTTAATTGCTTCTAACGTACGATGATTAAATCTTTTCTGTAGTTCAATATTTATTCGTTTCACACCAACCCCAGCTAATTCCATTTCTAATTTTGCCAACATCTTAGATTCTTCCTCGAGCCATCTTGACTTTGAATAAGATTTACCAGCTCTTTCGGCATGATATTCTCTTGGGTGTTTTTTGACCTCGTGTAGTTTTACACCCTTCTCTGTGTTGAAAGTGGCAGAACAAAAGTGACATTTTGGCTTTTCAATCGTATCAACATGTTCAGCTATAACGTGTTGTTGTACAGGAGACACAATATCGAAGGCAGAGTGAACGCTTAGAGGAGGAACACTCCTTGTATTTTGAGCAGTTTTATGCCTCAAATTATAACCTTTGCGTTCCACGTTGAAATTTTCAGTAATTTTCAAAGTTTTCATTGAAAAATTATGTAAACTGCTATTCGAAGTTTCTTCATCGTCCATGGCTCAGATAAATTTGTTTTGTAGGTTGCGTAGTCAAATCGATAGAGATCGTTAGACAAAAAATATAACGGTTAATTTATCGCAACCTACGATTTTCCCCTTTTAAAAAAAGTTATTTCAGGTACTCACCGACCCACTGGGCAGGTAGGGGACACGTTTAAAACAGTAAAAGCATTGTTAAAAAACAACAAACTTTATAAATTCAAAGTAAAACGTCTGAGCAAAAGCCGCACGTCCGCACTGTTCGTTCGCTCGAGTACTACTACTACTACTACTACTACTACTACTACTACTACTACTACTACTACTACTACTACTACTACTACTACTACTACTACTACTACTACTACTACTACTACTACTACTACTACTACTACTACTACTACTACTACTACTACTACTACTACTACTACTACTACTACTACTACTACTACTACTACTACTACTACTACTACTACTACTACTACTACTACTACTACTACTACTACTACTACTACTACTACTACTACTACTACTACTACTACTACTACTACTACTACTACTACTGCTACTACTACTACTACCACGAGGATCACCAGCTACTTGGATAAAAACAACCTTTCTCCACTTCATCAGTCAGCTTATCGGCAATATCATTCACCAGAGACTGCAGTTCTTAAAGTTTTTTCTGATGCTCTATTGGCTGCTGACAGCGGGAAAATAACATTGCTAGTTCTCTTAAATCTCTCAGCTGCATTCGATACGGTTGATCACTCTATTCTGCTCCAACGGCTAAACTCACACTTTGGTTTCTGCGGATCTGCACTAGAGTGGGTTGACCCATACCTTAATGAACGTAAATGTCAAGTAATGGTTGGAGAGGACATTTCTAGTACTTTGCTACTTAATTGTGGAGTGCCTCAGGGTTCAGTTCTTGGACCAACTCTCTTTACAATGTATATAGCTCACCTAGAAAAAATTATCTCCAATCATGGACTTTGTGCGCACTTTTATGCTGATGACACACAGATCTATGGTCATTGTGATCCTGTTAAGGCAATTGAACTCTCGTCAGTAGTTTCTACATGCATTGATGATGTGAGCCTATGGATGTCTTCTAGTCGCCTTCAGCTGAATTCAAGCAAGTCTGAAGTCATTTGGCTGTCAACCAGTCGGATGAAACGTACTTTCCAAACAGCACCGCTAAGAATAGGTAAAGATTGTATCTCTCCATCTGTTTCAGTTCGGAATTTGGGTGCTTTCTTTGATTCTGACATGCGTATGAACACTCACGTTAGTCGCATCACCCAAAGCTGCTTTTCAACCTTACGTCAAATCAAAACAGTTGCTTCATCTCTACCCCCCCCTGGCGCTTAACTTACTTATTACTTCGTTGGTGTTTTCAAAACTCGACTATTGTAACTCCACACTGGTTGGACTCCCGAAGATCTTGACTCACCGCCTTCAATCAGTGGTGAATACGGCAGCCAGGCTTTTGACCGGTCGAAGACGCTGCGATCACATCACTCCAGTACTCCAAGAACTACATTGGTTGAATGTCAGGTGTAGAATTATCTTCAAAGTAGCTCAACTAGTCTTTAAATGTCTCAGTTGTTTGGCTCCTTCATACTTAATGGAAGTAATTCTGCCTATTAGTAACATTCAATCAAGGGGGAATCTCAGATCTGCATCTTCGGCTCTTCTCTTCGTTCCCTCTACTCGTCTAAAAAGTGCTGGTGATAGAAGTTTCCCTGCTGCAGCTGCAAAAATTTGGAATAGTCTTCCCTTGGACATCAGAGCAGCACCTGATTTTGTACAGTTTAAAAGAAATTTGAAACAATATCTTATGAAAATTTAACTTTTGGTCTATTTATTTTATATTGTATGTGGCCTTGAAGTCATTTGATTTACGCCACTTTAAACTTGTCAAATAAATAAATAAATAAATATGTATGTATGTATGTATGTATGTATGTATGTATGTATGTATGTATGTATGTATGTATGTATGTATGTATGTATGTATGTATGTATGTATGTATGTATGTATGTATGTATGTATGTATGTATGTATGTATGTATGTATGTATGTATGTATGTATGTATGTAAGTATGTATGTATGTATGTATGTATGTATGTATGTATGTATGTATGTATGTATGTATGTATGTATGTATGTATGTATGTATGTATGTATGTATGCGGCGGGCTTTCTTCTTTTTTCAAACTTGAGCAAGCTCCCAAGCCAAATCGGAGGTCCCTGCAATCCATAAAATGTTATCTAATTGATTTTTACACTTTCCTTGACCGAGGGAGGTCACATACCATAACATCTGAGTGATCATAAGAGCATTTTCAACTGTCTCTACGAACAAGGCTATAGCTATCAAAATCTACTGTGAACGGTAATTAATATTGATGAACGAAAGAAGCTAAAGTCATTTATTTCTGAAAAAAGTTAGTATAATATGAATACACTGTCACCCCCATGATGTCGCCCGGAGCAGCATGCCCAGCCCCTTTGCCACGCCTCTGGGCTCAATAATGCAAGTATCTACTGAATTTTTATTAAATGGATCTAGGCTAATAGTTCATATCTTTTTTTTAACATAAACAAGCTGGAATTTTAAATTAAGGTAATTCTAATATCGTTATTTGATAATACTTTATCGTTCTTTATACTAGGTGTTTTAAGACTCAAATATCAGTTATATGTAATACTAGCAGTGCCCGTAGCGGCTTCGCTCGCATGAAATTAGAGAGTTTGAACCGTGCATCCATAGTAGAGATCATTTTTTTAGGTCTCGGCTCGGCCCGTCGACAAATTAGCCCAGCCCGTTTTAAAAACCCAAACTCCTGGCCCGGCACATCCCGTCTGAATTAGGCCCGGCCCATTTTTACAGGCCTAGAAGTTCTATATACTTGATGAAAAAACTTCGGCCCGTCCCACCTTGACCTCAGGTTTGGCCCGGCCAAACTGAAGACCCTAAAATCACTAAAATATCTATATACTTGGTGAAAAGCCTCGGCCCGTCCCACTTTGATTTAAGGTTTGGCCTGGCCCGTGTGAAGACTCTAAAATAACGGCTTGGCCCGGCCGATGATAAACTGGACTTAGCTACTTTTAACCGGCACAAAACTTCAAAATACTAATTTTTACATTTGTAGCACTTACAGTTTGTGAGTAGCAGTTATTTTGAAATCAAATAACCCTTATTTCCACCCCACATTTGAGGTCCTGGAAACCAAATTTTCAAAAAATGCTAAAACACGTATTTCATTATTTTTGGAGTAGAAACTAAATACTAATTTTTACTTCTGTAGCATTAACAGTTTTTGAGTAGCAGCTACTTTAAAAACCAAATAACCCAAAAAAATGATGAAACACGTATATCTTTTTTTTTTGAGTAGATACTAAGTATTAAATTTTACATCTGTGGCAATTACAGTTGTTGAGTAGCAGTCACTTTAAAAACCAAATAACCCTATTTTCCACCCCACATTTGAAGTCCTGGAAACTAAATTTTCAAAAAATTGTGAAACACGTATATCATTATTTTTAGAGTAGAAACTAAATTCTAATTTTTACTTTTGTAACATTAACAGTTTTTGAGTAGAAGCTACTTTAAAAACCAAATAACCCAATTTTCCAACCCACATTTGAGGTCCGGGAAACCAAATTTGTAAAAAATGGTGAAACACGTATATCTTTATTTTTAGAAAAGAAACTAAATAATAATTTTTACATCTGTGGTATTTACTGTTTTTGAGTAGCAGTTACTATAAAAGACAATTAGCCCTATTTTCCACCCCACATTTGAAGTCCTGGAAACCAAATTTTCAAAAAATGCTAAAACACGTATTTCATTATTTTTGGAGTAGAAACTAAATACTAATTTTTACTCCTGTAGCATTAACAGTTTTTGAGTAGAAGCTACTTTAAAAACCAAATAACCCAATTTTCCAACCCACATTTGAGGTCCGGGAAACCGAATTTTCAAAAAATGGTGAAACACGTGTCTTTTTATTTTTCAAAAAGAATCTATATACTAAATTTCAAAATCTCCTCATTTTTGGTTTTCGAGATATACATTGTTTTAGAAAAAAGTTTGTTTTCCAGTTTTTTCCCCTCAGGAGCAAAATTTTCAAAAATCCTTTCTTAGCGGATGTTTACGCTATAAAAGTAATATAAGTTCCAAATTTCACGTTCCTAGGATGAGGCGTTTGAGCTCGGCGTTGATTATCAGTCAGTCATCTGTCAGTCAGTCAATCAGGACATGTTCTTTTATATATATAGATTTATCGAATTATCCTGTCGTGGATCATAATTTGATATTTTTTTATCCGGATTGGGACTGGCCGCAAAAGTGTTCTTATTCGGTTTGCAGAGTGCAGAGAGGAAAGCATCAGATTGCGGATTGAAGGAATTCAGGCATGCAAGAATATCACTATTTTCAGTATTTTCCGTAAATCGTGCGTTCAATTAGACAAAATGTGATCGATGCATGCATACAAAATCTGTGACCTATCTCGTTCCATTTTGAACTGTTCATAACTTTTTTAACACCTCTCCATCTCGACGTGGACGATCAAGCTTCCTAGTTTCTTTAGCATCTCTTCTCTCTTTTAACTTCTATGGACAACCTACTTGGCCAGGCTATGAATAACGCTAACCATCTTTATAGCCGGGACGGCATTTTTCTACATATGGCCGCATCCTATAATTACAAAAGCTTCTGTTTTTCTCAAATCTCACAAAAACACCAAAAAATACTACAGGGGCCATATATAATAACTAATGGTTCACATAAAAGTCCGAAGCCCAGTCCCCCTAAATGATGTCCATGAGTTTTGAAAGTAACGGTCTGAAAAGTGCCCATATATTAACCATGGCCCACTTAAAAGTCAGGAGCCTACATAAAAGTCAGGAGGACTACTAAACAGTCAGAGAAGGGCCAGTCAAAAATCAGGAAAATGCCAGTTAAAAGGGACCCACTTGAGTGTCAGGGCCCACTTAAGTGCGGGGGACCAATTTTGTGTGGTGGCTCACCAGGCCCGTAGTGAGTGGGGGGCTATGAAAATTAGTAGGGGGGCTACTGACGAACGAAGGCACTGAAGAAGCTTGAGCGCGAGCGCCGCAGGTGCGAAGCCCCTTGCGATAAGGAGATTCGCCAAAGCATTTTGTAGCATTTGACAAAAAATGGCATCCAATTTTGGATATCCTATTATTTAATTTTAGATTTTCTAAGAGTTCCAATATTGTTGCTCGTAATAACAAAAATTAACAATTTCCACAGGCAACTTTGTCTAATAACAGTATGCTTGTTGTTATCCACAATCTTGATTTTTGATGCGTGCATGGCTCACCACTGGGATAACGGCACTGAATCAAATTGTCAAAAGTTAATTACTGATTAAGACAACCGTTATAGTCCGCAATACAGTAACTTGCTTATTTTTGATAAAAACTTATACATCTGTATCAAATGCCAAGAAATCAATAAAATAAAATCGGATTTAAATATTTGTTTTGACAAAGATCAAACCACATTATAATAAAATGTACTATTTAGTTTACTTTCTCATTTTAAGTTACTACCCACATAGCACACGACGTCGTACGATGCCTCGGCGTTATACTGGCAAATTGTCGTTAAGGGTAACGAATTATCGCCAAAACTGGGCCGACGTTGGGTAAATGCTGGCAAATCGTCGTTAGCATTCTCCTACTATACCATCGTTAATAGTCGGCATTTCATCGTATACGATGCAAAGACGGCATCATGCCAGCATCGGCCCGATGAAATAAAATAATCGTTTTGTAACGGCATTTCATCGCTTTACAGTGAAAAAATTACATTGTGCCAGCATCGGCCCGATGAAATGAAGTTGTTTAATAATCGGAATTTCATCGCTTTTGTGTTCATTATAAAAAATTTAAACAAAAGTAAATTTTAAAATTATTTTTTTTAACGCACTTGAAATTTTGTTAAAAGAACAGAAAAAATGTATTTGTCAAAGAAATTTGAAAATATATTTTTCAATTTCTTTGGTATTTGGTTTATTTTTTGTGCTTCATTCATTGTCTTTATCACTGATCTCTATAATATAACGGGATTGCTTATATTATAGAGATCAGTGGTCTTTATATTATTACTAGCTGGGTTACCCGGCGTTGCCCGGGGAATTTAAAGGTTTTTTTATCGTTTTTCTCTCTGGCTCCCGTTTCCTTAACCGCTCGTTTGCCCGGGCATCTTTGCATCTATTGAAACATTTATGCAGATACTTTTGATTTTTAATTAAAAGAAATACAACAAACACATACAGTCATTTTATTGCAAAGCTTTCTGATACACAATGTTTTTTGTTTTTCCATAAGGTGCATTAATAGTTATACTATTATACTTAAAATACATTAATAGTTATATTGATATACTCACTCACAATAAATTTTTCAATTTTCTTGTCTGTAAGCACAAAATAATATCTGTTAGACTAAAAGTAGCACAAAATAATATCTGTTAGAGGTTAGAGTGGTTAGATTGGTTAGAGTGGTTAGACTGGTAGAGCGATAATGATAGCCTGACACACAACGACCGAAACAATTTACAATTTAATATATACACAACAATAATTAACAATTAAATAATATAAAAATAGTAGCCTAAGTAAATAATATAAGAATAGTAGCCTAAGTTTTTAAATTACTTTGATTTCGAGAAACCGAGACGATAAACAGCGAATGTAAACAAAACATAGCTCTGATACAATAGCGAAAATATTTAAAAAAATTAATTTTCTAAAACATTCAAAAACATTTGAACGATATACAGTAATTAAAAAAATAATAGTATAGTATATAGTATATTATATATTACTTTTGATATATTGATATAATTGATATAAGTAAAATAATACTCACTTTTGATTTTGAGAAATCGCGACAACCAACAACGACGGAACAGAAGCACTGATCTCTATAATATATATTATAGAGATCAGTGAACAGAAGTCGAAAGCAACCCTAAGCTCGTTAAGCCGCGATATAATTGCATAGAAAAAATATTTCTAAAAATTAATTTTCTAAAATTGCATAGATAAAATATTTCTAAAAATTAATTTTCTAAAAACATTCAAAACAATTTTTTTAAATAAATGAGATTATTTGTTAGGTGGTAAATGTTTATTATGTAAAATTTCGTGCAAATCCCTTCATTGGTTTTGGCGTTATTAATGAACATACGTTGCCTTTTATATATATAGATTGTTTGGCGCATTCTTTCGCTATCGCTATAATAAAAACATAAGTAAAATAAATTAGATTAAGATTATATGTAATTAAATTACTGTTGTTGAACAATTGGTTATTGTTTTAATATTCATTATAGTTTTTATAAAATGTTCTGCATTGTGGAGTTTTCCGAAGAGGGGTCGTCAAAATCAGTTGCAGTTGTTTTTTTAACTTGACAATTTTTCAACCTGTACTATAAACCCTATTCGTGATTCTGTAGCTCCCAAGCCTTCAACAATAAATCATGTGCCTGTAACATATTCAAGCTGTGGCATTGGCTCCCTACCGTGTTCAGGTTTGATAAATATTGTTTGTTAATATGTGTATTTTTCCATGTTGAATTAATATTAAGATTTTTTGATGTTTCAGTTTATTAATATTTAAAATGAAATTAATTTTGTTTTAAAATAATATATTCTTTAATTTCAGTTGTTGAACGTGAAATTTTAATACGGTTGGATGTTCTGAAACAGCAAATGCAGCAACTCCATGATATGTATAATAACATTTTGCAACAAAGTGGCTGTCAAAATGTGGCATCAACTGCTCTACCAGCTGCAGTTCATTTGCCACTAAAATGCGCTGAAGATTTTGTGTCATTAGAAAAGATTACAGAAGATGACTCTATTAAAGTAGATCTGGTGAGTTTCTGTTAGAATAGAGTTTCTGTAAGAATAGTAAAACAATCCATAATTTTTTTTTACATTATAGATAAGACATTTGTCGGCGAAAGGGCGAATAATGTCAAAGATACTGTGTGGAGATTACTGGGATATATTTTCAACACATCTTGTGCCCTGTTGGTCAATTGGTCTGGGACGAACAACAAAATAGCATTTGGAAAGTCAAATATAAAGATTGTCTTATTTGGTAAGTGGCCATTGTAAATTCTCAAAACATATTTATTATTTAATTTTTGTTGTTTTTCAGAAATAAAATAATCGCTGAAATAATTCTTCTGCAGATGCAATAAAGAAGAATCCATTCACGAGATCGTGCTTGGCAGGGTTGTTAACGCTACCTTTTCAAAATAGCGCCGCTCTTCGCTACCGCTACCAGTCTTATTAGTAGCGGCGCTACCGCTACTGAAATTTATAAGTAGCGTCGCTACCGTTACCGCTACTCTGATAAGGACTCGCAAAAAGTTACAAAGTAGCATTAACAAACCGTATATGATTTTTATATGACGTCAACATCATTTCGTTGCATTCAATAATAACACAAATTTTTGTTGACTTTAGAGTTAATAAACTGACTTGTTTTCTATATCATCATCATCAACATCGTTATCCATCGTTTGTTTTCTTTTAATTAAATGGCTTAAAATAACAATGAAAAAATGACTTCGAAGAAATAAAACCATTTAAAAAAGTTTGAAAATACACTAAAGTTTAAAACATTAAAATCTCTTCCCTTCTAGTTTCTTTGTACGACTAAAACTTTGCCATGCGCAAAAACATCATCATTTCAAACCGTCATGTGTTTCTTCAAATTGAATCTCGACTTGTTGCCAGACGAAATTTTCTTTCCTTGTGTACCGGTTGGACAATGCAGACAACGATACAGAGAACTTCCTTCCGTTTCGCCTTAGCCGGTGTAGACAAAATAATCCGGTGGTACGCAAATCCGCCCTACACGATCGATTTCACTAGACTTTTTAGCATTATCCCTACTTGGTTTTTTGGTTTTTGACATATTGTACGTTCTATGTGGTAAGATAACGACTGTTTTTCCCACAAAAGATAAAATTAAACAACTAGACAAGAAATAACGTATATATTTTAAGTTCGAGCAAGCATGCGATAACGAAGGAAAAGTTGAAACAGCACCAGAAAAACTAAATTCAGTTTTCGTAAACCGTATATGTACTCATTCACCAAAGGCCACAAACACTTCAAAGCATCACGCATGGCAGTGGTCATCTAACACCAAGGGGTCACGTTTCAAAGACACTCATGCCTCGAGCAATCAACAAGCTTGTAGAAGACATTGCTGTAATATACAGCAATTTTATTCGTCACATACAGTGAATAAAACTAGACAAGAAATAACGTCAAGATCTTGAGATCAAACGAGCAAAAGACAATTGAATAAAAAGTTTAAAAAAAACTGCCTTCAACTGTTCGTACAAACTGTAGGTTTATACACACTCAAACAGACAGCCAGATACCATACACCTCAAAACATCACTAAGTGTCACTAACACCCGATACCACTTCTGCTAAGCTTCAAAGAGATGCACACGCTCGCTTTAGCAAGGTCAGGAAGGATTCCTCATTTCAAAGAGATGCTCACGCTCGTCGATAAATCAACCAGATTCCGATTTCATGCATGCTTCAAATAAAAACTAAATACATTGAAAATCACTTAATTAATTAAAAAAAACATATTTTGTTTTTGAAAAAAAGTTGCGGTAGCGAATAGCGCTGAGAACAGCCAAAAAATGTAGCGGCGCTACCATCAACGATCTTCTCAGCCAATAGTAGCGCCGCTACCGCTACCTTAAAATTAGCGCCGCTACAGTAGCGGTAGCACGGCGCTACCGCTCTTAACAACCCTGGTGCTTGGAGGCTGAGATTGAAACTTATGTTAAAAGATGGTTTCAGTTGGCAGGTGATCGAGATGGTGGGAGGAAGGCCAGAGAAGCAAAGAAAAACAATTGACTTTTATTTCCATTTTCTGTTTCAAATAAAACATTTTTACCGTAACAAGCGTACATTTAATTAGAAAGCAAAGTAAATTTAAAGCTTCGGCATCTTTACGGCGCTGTTACGGCGGACGATGATGGCCCGATTGCTTGCCAAGGAACAAAACGGACCCGGCACAGCGTCGTTGCCGGAATCGTGCCAGCATCGTTATTATCGCAAAACGATGCCGGGCCTATACTGTGCCGATTCCGTTATGCTATGTGGGTAAACATCCATTCATGTGTTACACATAAAACTTGTCATCAGTTTCTAAACAATCTAAATAGAAGATTAGATTATATATCAAGTCTATCATTAAACTTATATTGTTGAAAAGATTGTGTGGTTTGACAGTAAGCTTTAAATTGTTTCTTTGAATTAATCAGTTCAGAATATTGGGGTTAATAGTATTGCAGTGTCAGACTAGCACTAAAAAAATACTAAATTATGAAAATAGTTTGAATTATTGAGAGTCATTAAAAAATCAAAAGCCAAAGTTTGTCAGCTAAGCTGAATTAGCTTCTTTCTCTGTTCTAAAACTGTAAGATTAAAGTTATTATAATATTGTAAGACTACGTCCATGCACTGATTATGAAACTCATGACAATTTTCATGTGTAAACATGAATAGGAGCTTGAAATGAGAAACTAAACTAAAAAGTCCATTTCATTATAATATGGTTTGATCATTGTCAAGACAATTAATTGAATCCGATTTTATTTTATTGCATTCTTGGTATTTGATAGGTAACCATATCAATTGCTTTACAGAGCGATTTTTCAAATGCCAGAAGTACAAGTTTCCTTTTTTTCTCATGGGACATTGATCTTCTCTATGGTTGTAGTACTCGTGTTAGACAAGAAAATGAATTTTCACAAGTGACAATCGAGATGCCTAGATTCATTGCAGCTGAATAGTGCCAATTTAGAGTAGGAAATGCATCTTTATAGTCCAGCATAAAATCCATTATTTCCTGGAGATTGCAGCCTGGTAGAAATTTGTTTTTTAGAGGGGGAGCCACTTAAAAATCCGGATGGCCCACTAACTTAACTGCGTGGGACCCACTTAACTGCGTGGGGCCCACTTAACTGATGGGGCCCACTTAACTGCGTGGGGTCCACTTAACTGCGTGGGACCCACTTAACTGCGTGGGGCCCACTTAATTGCGTGGGGCCCACTTAACTGCGTGGGGCCCACTGAAAACTCAGGGGGGCGATTGTCCCCCTAATTGACGTCCCAGTCCTTGTCGAAAGCAGGCCCGTAACCAGCTATGGGACCAGGCCCCCCAGTTTTGTCGAACCTCCCCAGCTCAATCAGGCCCCCAGTATTTTGTATTGCTGTCCAGTTCAACAAAGCAAATGTAGTTGACTTATTTAATAAGTTGCTTGAATTTGCTATGGCGAAGGATGATCAATTGTGTAGGATTTTACAAAACATGCCTCAAAATGCCAAATACATGTTGCCTGTTATCCAAAACGAGGTAATAGAATTAATGGCATAGATGGTAAAAGTTTTGATTGTCGAAGAATGCAAAGACTCTGACACCAACTAGAATTCAATCAAGTAGGTCTGATTCCATAATTTTTATTAAATCTACATAAATAAAAATAAGTCGCTAAAAGTGTTACTAAGCACTAAACTCGAGAATGGCTGGACAAAATGCTACGAAATTTTGACACAACATTGTACCCATAAAGTAGGTTTTTATTTTTTAAAATTGACATTTGATTTTTATGAGCAAAAAACCTCTTATGCCAAAAGTCTGCATAGAATTAGAGATGGGAATCGAAAACAAAATTGAAAGTTCGAGTTCGGTTTGACCGCCTTTCGGTTCGACTTCTGCTTTACGGCGCCACTGGCTAGCTCCCAAGTGCACAAAGGACTTTAACCCCCAGCCAAAGTTAGTACTCGACAAGTCAAGGATGAAACACTGAGTTGACGTGAGCACAAGGAAAACTACGTGCCCGAACCTGGAATCAAACCCGGGTACTCCGGATATCCAGGCTGGTGTCTAAACCACTAGACCAACACTTGGCAATAAATAATGACTGTACAACTGGTTTTCATTAATTTCAGTTCTCAGAAAATTATCTTTTACTTTAATTAATAAGCAATCTTCCAGTATCGATCTGTACTAGCAGCCATTGTAGTCACTATAAATATTAAAAAATCAAACATGGCTCTCAGATAAAGTCTATCACAAATAAACAAACAAAAAAACATTATTAATTTAAATGCAAAATAATAATAACACATTTCAGCTTGCTTTTGTTCTCAATTTATGTGAAATACATAATATTAATCAATGAAACAGATCTATCATTTAAATAATGAATTAATCGACTTCTTCGATGGTCAGCCTGGTTTCAGGTGATGGATCACCTCCGGAGATATCCAGCTGCTGCTGCTCCTGGAAGACTGGGTCCCTGGTAGAGCGTGGCAACAGGAAAACAGATCTTTTCCAATTCTATCAGCTTGCATTCGAATGCACTTTTCTCGGAAAACTAAAAGCATAAAATAACATTTTTTTAAGATCAACTATAATAAACAGAAATTTTTAAATATACAAAAAAAACCATAAAAAATATAACCTTGTTCTGGTTTATCCACTCAATAACCTCATCGCACTTGTCCATTATCATCTTCTGATTGGCAGCTGGCAATTTGACTTTCAGTTTTTCATCTTTTAGAATTGACTTTGTGTCGAAGGCATAGTCTTGAAGACTAGTCCTGGCATAGTTTCTACTCTCCTGATCGCGATACGCATCCTGGTACTTTACTGCAACTTTTTCCAATTTAGTTAAACGTTTTGAGCTCAATGTCCCTTTGTCACTTTTAATGGTGAGCTTTCTACCAGTTGTCTTGTCAACAGCAGACACTTGCAATATTCCATCAGCTTCAATTAGGAAATCAACTTCTATTATTCTCTCTCTGGGGGAAGGAGGAATTCCATGCACTTCAAACCTTCCAAGAACTTTGTTGTCTCTGGCTATGGCTCCCTCAGTTTCAAAAACTTGAAATATTATGTCGTCAGAGGAAGTTGTAAACGTTTTGGTTTTTCGCACGGGAAGGCATGATTTACGTGTGAGCAGTGTCGTCATGACCCCATCAGCTGCTTTGACACCCAATGAAAAAGGAACATTATCATAGAAATAACAATCCTCAATTGGAAACAATCCTTTTTCCACGGCTGCAACTTGGACTATAAAACACAAAAAATAACAAATCATAAATTTCCAACAAACATGAGTATTGTGAAGAATAAAACTTTTACTCACCCGCGCCATAAACCACAGCTACAGTTGAATTGATGAAGTTGGTCAATTCTTTCCTGTTGAAGAAGTCTTTTATCATCAATTGAACCATGGGTATTTTAGTGGAACCTCCTATCAAGACAATGTCGTGAATACTGTCTTTGTCCATTTTGGCATCTTCCAGACATTTCTTGACTGGAACTAAGATTCGTTTTAATAGATCTTTACAAATACTTTCAAACTCTTCTCTGCTTATACTGGTAAGATAATCAAAATCCTGGTACAAGGAATTGATCTTCACAATTGCTTCTCTAGCGGTTGACAAAGTACACTTTGCGCTCTCACAGGCTATTTTCAACTTAGCCACTGCTTTCTTATCTTTACTAATATCTATCTTGTATTTTCGTTCGAAGTCTTTAAAGAAGTATGCAACCATCAGATAGTCGATATCTTGCCCGCCGAGACAAGGGTCCCCTGAATTTGACTTTACTTCAAATAAGCTCGAACGTTCTATTTTGACAACTGAGACGTCGAGATAACCAGCGCCAAAGTCAAAAATTATGACGTCCCTCACTCCCTCATTTTTGTTTTTTAAACCGTAAGCTATTGCAGCCGCGGTCGGTTCATTTATGATTTTTATATTATCCAGGCCAGCTATGGATCCAGCATCTCTTGTTGCTTGTCGCTGCGAATCACTGAAGTATGCCGGGACTGTAATGACTGTAATGGCGGCATCCGTCGGGGTGGTCTAAGTCAATAAAACAAGATACTAGTTTACAGCCAAATGCTAAAAGAATACAGAACTAACTTTAATGATACAAGAGCCTTCAAATTAATTAGTGTTGCTTATTTTACCACAAAAAACTAAGAATGATATACTAGATATTTAATAAACTTTATAACTATTACCCAGGCAGTAGGCGCTGGCAGTGGTTGGTTAAAGTATAAAAAATTGGCCCTGGGAGCGCCATATATTAAATTTTTGGAAACGATAGATTTTGAAGAATTAAATAAGAATTTCAACATATTTTTTATTTAATTAAAAAGTAGTCAATTTCGGAATAGATTTTAACAATTTTTTAATTCGTTCACTATTTATTTAATTTATTTTTCGTTTAGCAGCACCGCTTTTAGACATTTTTTAATTTTCAAAACCGCAAAAATAAAAATAACCAAAGACAATAGAGAATACGATAAAATTTTTAAATTAAAAAATATATATAAATGATATTTTATATACATTTTTTATTTTTTTAAAATTATAATTTTTAAAGTGAAATCATAAAATTGATACAAAACAGTGTGGGCCTAGCAACGCGTTCCTATGCGTTCCCAAGTGTCTATTTTTTACTCAAACCTATGGAAACCATATGATCTAAATTCGGAGGGCCCGGGAACGGCGTTCCCAAGTGTTTCCACATACTTTAACCCCTGGGCAATAAGCGGTAAAAGTGCTACTATACTGGCAGTTGTGCTAAAACAATTGATCTTTTGATTAATTAATTAATAAAGATGTACATATTTTTTAAAGGGTTAGGGCTAGGGTTTAATTTTAGGTAGACATACGGCGGGACTACCGGCACAGTAGCAATTTTACCGATTGCAGCCACGTCAAACTGCCAGGGCAATAGCAGCGACCTTTGACAAAACCACCCAATCAAAGTATTTTATTAACCCCATCTTTCAAGTAATCTTTAACGGTTAACATGATTTTATGGAGGACCATAGCAGATAGTTCTTCAGGGTAGAGTTCTATTACTTTTCCTTTATGTTCAACCTGTATTTTTAGTTTACCATTATCACAGTTGATAACGTTGAAGGGCCAATTCTTTAAGCCCGATTGGACTGAAGCATCGTTCCACTTGGATCCTATCAACTTTTTTACATCGAATACTGTGTTTCTTGGGTTCATATCAAGCTGGTTCTTGGCTGCGTCTCCAAGAAGATGTTCATGAAATGTGAAACCTACATAACTTGGTATAGATGCATTTCCCTGGTCGTCGGAGATGATTTCGACCTTGCCTTTTCGGAAGATTCCGACACGCGAGTTGGTTGTTCCCAGGTCGATACCAATTATTGGAACCTCTTCTCCTCCTTGAAAAGCATCAAAAATTCAAATAGTTAAAACGAGATTTTTATTGTGACACGAGGCGCAAAGCAACTGAAACTTCGTCAGACCAATACATAGTGGCTGGCTGCATGCTTTTTTTATTTTATTTACGTCCTAACTTATTAGTCAATTTGGGCAATATAGTCCAGGAGAATTAAAAAAAAGCTGGCATAATTGGAAGCAAAGCAGTTAGATATTTTGTTTTGTAGGTATATGTGTTAGCAACAATTAGTTAAAAATCCACCCTTCCAACTCATCGTATAAAAAAATTACAGACGATTTTCAAAATCGGCCTTAAAATTGGTAAAATAATTGAATATGCCAGCTCTTTTAATCCAATTAAATGAAAATAACTACAGTTTAAGCTGAATGCTTTATTGTTACTTATTGCATGATATACAAACATTAATAATTATCAATAAAAATAAAAAAAATACAAATAAACTGATATATGGAGCCGTTTTTCCCTAAAATATACAATATATCAGCTCTTAAAATCCATTTAAATAAAAATAACTCAATCTATAGATGAAAACTACCTAATGCAAAATATACATAAGTTAAAATTTGTCTCACAACATTATATACGGATACAAATAAACTGCTTTAGTATGCTGTTTTTGACTAAATGTGCAAAAAAAACTAAGACTATTATGAAAATTGCTTGTTACATACTATTTAATATACACATATTAAAAAGCATACATATAAATCCATAAATAATTTCCAATTTCAACATACAATAAAAAATCAAACAGAAAAACAACAAAAACACCTAACAATAACAATTTCTTTATTTCCCGCCCTGTGTCCTTTGTCTGTGTGCCTATATCCCTTTTGTTTGGTTATATAAAGTTTGTATGGTAGGTCCAGTAGTATAATTTCTTTAAAATAATGAATAAGAATTTCAGTTAGACCACTGTAAATAAAGCATCATGTTAAATTTGCATCCCGATCGGAGACGCTCAGATCATCAATATCAGAAGTAGTCAAAAACTCCATTTTCAATATTGATTCCAAAAGCAAAGCAAACAAAGCTGACTCTACTAAAAAGTGGCCGCGTACTGCTCTAGCCACTGCCTTCCCTGTCATCATATGAGTTATGGCTGTCCATAACGGTGTCTACCTGAGTTGCCGACCGCAATGACGTATGAACTTGCCGACCGATGTTTTTTAAGATCGTACGAAGTTGCCGACCTCGTCAAAAAATTTTCTATTTTATTTTTTATTTTTAGCTAATAGAATCGTTCAAAAATAACGAATCATTTAAATAATCCAACTGAGACTAAAAAGAATCGTTCAATCTTATTTGGTTTATTTACATAATTAGCGTGGAGGCCACGAAGCATTATAATTATAATATATTATTTAAAATGCGACAAAATCAGAAATACATCAAATAAAAATTTATTAAAACGTGCTTGTCTTGCTGAGCGTTGTTTCATAATTGAAAATCTGTTATTTATTTCGTTTTTTCAGTTTAGGGCCTAAACTTTAGGCTGTTAAACTAAGCTCTTGTGGCATTTTTGCCACAACTGTGTAAAAGGCCAGCCTCTGCTATGATCAGCGAATGAGAAAAACAAACAGCTGCTAATGTCCATGGTTCTTTTTTCAGCAAAGTGGGAAATTTCTCTATGGTTGTAGATTTACTCATCCTCAATCCCACCTAAACCCAAATGGTCATCACTCATTCCCCAGCCGAGAACTGCCGTTGCGTTCATCGCTGTTTTTTGTAACAACACTCAAGCTGAAAACCACGTTTAACTACTGTGAGAAAGTTGTATTTTATTTATGCATTAACATAAAATTAAAACATTGATGTTATAGATTAATGGTGATATATACTAAGTTTCAGAAACGAGGACCACCTAATGAACAAATTACATGCAGATAAAACTAACAATCTACGCAACTATACGCCACTCTGGATCGACGTGAAATCGACTACGGACTTGCGAAATTTACTCGCGCTTTATATGAATAATTTCTCTTACAGTTATGAAATTTAGATATGTTGTAGATCAATGTTGATAAAAAATATTTATATACCAAGTTTCAGAATAGACCTAGTCGTCCTAGTCCCATTTTCCCGGGAAAACACTAGACTCGATTTAGAAATACGAAAAATATTCAATAACAGTTAAAATTGAACGAGGATACAAGTCTAATGGGAATCGGCTCTATAATTTCTCATCCTTTCCATTTCGTCTATATTATTACTTATTACTAGAAAAAAATTTGCTAACGCATATATATCCGTCATTTTTGACGGGCTATCTCTAGTGTCTTGATAGAATATTATATACCAAGTATTAGATAGAATATATATAGAACATATAGAACATATACCGTATATACTCGGGTATAAGTCGAGAAATCTATACCTCTTTTAGGGTGCCAAAAACGACTTCGACTTATACACGAGACACTATTTTACCTCAAAAAGTACACTTCGACTTATACTCGGATCGACTTATACCCGAGTATATAGGTACGTAAGTATTAGAAACGAGGACCACATAATAACAAATTACATGCAAACCAAAGCATCACTTACCGATCATTGTGACGGTGACAGCAGTAATATGTCAGAAAACGGCAAAAACGAAATAACGACACGCAAAATAAATTTAAATTTTAGTATTTTATGCGAAAGTGCTCCAGCGTCTGTAGAACTGAAGAACGAACTTTTAACAAAAGACAGGTAGGTAATGAGCGAGAAACGGACAGGCAGGCGGCGTGAGAGATATGCAGAACGTGAACGTCTTCAAGGAAACTTATTGATATTGCGGACAGTCTGAGGGATTGTCTGAGCTGGATAGACTTGATGTACAATTACAAATGTACAGCGTTTGCTGCGTGTATTAATTCACTGGAGTTTTGCAGTACCTACGTTACTAGACAACGATTATACTGTAGACAGCTGGGAGGGAATAAGTGGCGGTGGTAGCAAAGCGGTAAAGCGATCTCCTGGTAGGAAATAGTGTTTGGAAAAGTGTCGACATTTATGACGGAGGGAGGGGGCATTCATCCATGTCTCCCCTTATGGCTACACTCCTGGGTATTGTAGGGTGTAGCGCCACGCACACACACACACACACATAAACGCACACACTGGCATGCTTCATCGAGCGAACCAACTCTGGAGGGTTGTTTTATTAAAGCATAAGTAGTTTTAAGTTATTAGAATACTATTGTTCGAATCAACTCGGGTGATTTTTGTCATGCTTATTCCAATTGGTTGTCCACACCTTGAACATATGACGATCCTCCTATTCTAAAAATAGTCTTTGTGTGTAAATTCTGGAGTCAAAATTTTTTGTCTGTACCTATTCTGAGCGTGCCATTGTATTCGTTCAGGTCGCAGAAGCCCTTCTAAGGTTAACAAATATCTTACAAATAAAGAGACTAAAAGAAAGTAACGAGGCCAAAGATAACAGTCCTGAATTCATTTGATTTAGAATTTAATAGTCTAGCGCTAGCGTCAGCCCATCCAGCCTAGTCAGTCAGTCAGTCAGTCTGGTCCACTTGCCACGAGGCTGTTGGAGTAGGGAAGTTTTCAATGGAGGAAGGTTTAAGTAAAAAAAATTTAAATCGGTCACAAAAAAAAGCGGATCGGAGTGGGAAAGTGAGCGGGAACTATATATATATATATATATATATATATATATATATATATATATATATATATATATATATATATATATATATATATATATATATATATATATATATATATATATATATATATACTTCAACTTGTCTTTGGACATTTTGGACCCCCCAGAACAAAATTCCTGGCGCCGCCCCTGCCAGTGGGGATGTAATAATAATTGACCCTATATACCTATCGGCAGGGGCAGGAGCGGCGGGTTGAGCCTAAAAAGCCTATGGGTCAAGCAGTTCAGGCCTCATTATTTAGAAGAGCTGAAAACCAAAGCGTAAAAAAGAATATACAAATTAAAGGACAATATAGTAATAGGGAACTTTTTATAACTATAATATTCAAAATGAACAAACAATAAAAAATATAAACGGGGGTTTTAAAAACACCCTCAAAGTGAGGTGTAGGAAAACTCAGGAGGATGTAGGTAACTGGATAAATGTTCAATAATTACCTACCTATATTACTTTGAATCAGTTCTCACTAAGGAGGATACTAAAACGATGAGCTAATCAAACGTATGTTTAAAGAAAATATTATCGCAAAAACAGATGATGTCTTTATCACGGAAAAGTCAAAGTTAAATTCAAGGTAGACAGGCCATATTAGCAGGGACGTAAATTCAGCATTTTCCAGGGGGGGGCAAAATTTTCCCGCCATTATATAGTTTTTTGACAGGGTTACCCGGGTTTTTTGTGCTTAGTTTTGTCTCGTTTTTGCCAATGAAACGTCGAAGAAATAACAGATTTTTTTGTAATTTTTCAAAATTTTCTCATCAATGAAGTTACCTGCATGCCAAATGTTGTTAAAATTGCTCCTGCGGCTTGGATGTGATAAACGAATGCTCTCACACACACATTACCTTTTACATTTATATAAATACGTAGGTACAAGCAGAGAGGGATGGGGAAATACATCCCCCATCAGAGTATCAATTGAAATTTTTTGGGTATAATACCTTGTTTTTGGAAAACGACCGCAGCTTTTTTGGGAGGAAAAATTAGAAGTCTTTGAAAAAATTTTTGAAAAATACTTACGACTACCCCTTACCGGTTATCAGCTTTTTGGAAGAGAATATAAAAAAATTTCTGAAGTGAATCCCCCACCAGAAAAATCTGGATTTGCCACGCGCCACTGGGTATAAGGGGGATGAAGGATTTAATCATATTGCAGTAAAACAAGTAAAGGAAAAACGAGTTTTTCAACACAAACTTTGATTTCAAATACATTCAATTTAGAAATGCAAAAGATGTTCAAAGTTTTTTTTTTAAATTGAATCATGTATTTTCATCAAATATAAAGCTGACCTGGAAGTATCAACTTCCTAGCTAGTCAAAATACTGGTTAAATTTCACTTGCAAGATTTGCGTACAGAGAAACACACACACAAACAGAGATTGTAACCTAAATAAAAGTTTGTAAAAAAGATGTCCAAAATGGGGTCGGTATAATTTTGTTTTATTTTTGTGTAATAAAAAATAACTTTGATGTAGACAACTGTGAGGGAATCAACAATGTATCAATACCACTAATAGGGTAAAATTCCACGAGTTCGCTGATTGTATTTTGGCACAGAAAACAGCTAATCTTTGGACCAACACTGATACACAAATTATTACTCTGCAGTTATTGGTAAATCTAGCATCGAGCTAAGATATAAAATTGTCTACACACGCAAAAAGAATTCCAATACGCATTGAATCATCACGAGGTTAAGTAAAGTTAAAATTAACATATTATATAGTAAACTCTAAGTAAAAAAAATTTTAATTTTGGAAATCATGGGGGGGCGAATTGTCTATACACGCCAGAAGGATTCCAATACGCATTGCATCATCACTAGGTTAAGTAAAGTTAAAATTAAATAAATATATAGTAAACTCTAGGTAAAAAAATTCAAATTTTGAAAATCAGGGGGGGGCAAATGCCCCCCCCTGCCCCCCCAATTTACGTCCCTGCATATTAGGAATAGAAAAGCATCCCTCAAGTTTCTAAGATGAGTCAACAAAATAGTAACTGTTTTGGTTGGCTTATTTACAGGGACGTCATTTCAGCAAAAACTGGGGTGGGGGGGAACTTGTTCTCGGCTGAAAAAAGTGTCGAAATTTCCGACGGGGGTTGAAAATTTATCCATGCCCCCTCTGGCTACGCGCCCGGATAAATAATATGACTGTGATTACGCCCGCAATACGCCCACGCCATTTCATCATTGGAGTTAATCACTCAGTTAATCTGTATGGTTGAGTCGGAACTCGTTTATGTTAGGTCATCTTATAACTAAGAAAAATTATGTTGACTCAATCGTTCTATTAAAATATAAGTAGTTTTTTCATGAAGTCGTTAATTAATTTTAAGTAATTGGAATACTATTGGTTGAATCAACTCGGGTGATTTTTGTCATGCTTATTCCAATTGGCTGTCCACACCTTGAACATATGACGATCCTCCTATTCTAAAAATAGCTCTAGTTTCTGTGTGTAAATTCTGGAGTCAAAATTTTTTGTCTGTATTCTGAGCGTGCCGTTGTATTCGTTCAGGTCGCGGAAGCTTTTCTAAGGTTAACCAATATCTTGCAAATAAAGAAGCTAAAAAAAGTAACGAGGCCAAAGATAACAGTCCTGAATTCATTTGATTTAGTAGTCTAGCCCAGCCAGCCTATAGTCAGTCAGTCAGTCTGGTCCACTTGCCACGAGGCTGTTGGAGTAGGGAAGTTTTTGCGGACAAACTCGGGATTAAGTATACAAATATAACTTAGCTTTTTTTATTTGTTATGGGGTGCACTGGCTAAGAAGTGTTTGAACTTTGGGGACTGTCTACTAACTCAGAAAATCATCTAAATAAAGTAAAAAATCAGATAAGAAAGATAAAGATATCCTGCTAAAAGTGGAAACGTGAAATTTGGTGACGGAATGCTGCAAATTCATGTGATTGCCTTGACGTTTTTTGTTCTTAGTGAGATTGGTTTCCACGTTGCAGAAGCAGGCAAGTTTGTTTCTTGAACATATTTATATTATATTATCTATGCCCAGTTTTTAATGCTCATATTTTTTTCTTTATTTTCAGAGTCATCTGTATTTTGTAGTTCATCCATGTTTGAATGCCACTCTGATTCCGAATGTATTCCCGCAGCTTATCACTGCAATCGAGTAGTCGACTGCGTCGATGGATCTGATGAGGAGGGCTGTGAAGGTGAATTTAAGTTTAATTAATTTCAAATTAATAATATATGTTTAATTTTTTATTACATTAAATGGGTCTGAGCGTGTCATCTTCACGTAGGCTCGGTTAAGTCTCGACTCTGAGATCTAGCTGTTTTGTTAGTTTTCCAGCAACTAAAATAGATTATTTTTCAATCTTGCATTATTTGCAGACAAAACATGTCGGAATGTAGAATATAAATAATTTTAAAACAAGAAAAAATTGTGTGAAATAATAGCTCGTCAGGAACACTGAAAATACAATTGATGTTAATTTCACAAATATTTACCCAAAAATTTAAATGATATACAAATGGAATTATCTTAAAAAAATAGACTTTGTTTGTAGTCTAGTAATGTCGTTTATGTTTTTATGTGCTCTTGGTATAACGGTGCTGAGTGATGTGCTCTTGATCTCTTTAAATGTGTATCATCGTATTTTTTTATGTTTTATAACCGAAACAGGATGAAAGTTCAATTTACTGAAGTTTTTACATAGTATTTTATTGTGAAATTTTGATTTGTGAAATTTTTTGTGTTATTTTACACTAAAAACTAAAAATTAAGAATCAGTACGATATTTTTATTAACAATATTTACATTTTGATCTTAATGGATTTAATATTTGGATTTCAGTTCAAATTTCATTTTCTGTTAAAAATTTGTTTTATAATGATTATTAAAAACACTATTTAATCTTTGTTTTATATAGTATAAGCTCTTAAATTGATTTGTTCAAAATGGTTTTAAATTTAAAGTGTTGAATACTTAATAAGTGCTTCAGTTTTAAATTTTACAATACTTCATGAGTGTTTTTTTATAATCTTTTTCTGGATTATAAATACATATATACTTAGATAATAAATATAATTGTGTAAAATCGAATTCCATTTTAAGGGAATAATAATAATTTGTTTGAAATTTTACAGACATTTTTACATATATACTTAGATAATAAATATAATTGTGTAAAATCGAATTCCATTTTAAGGGAATAATAATAATTTGTTTGAAATTTTACAGAAATCAAGTGTCCTGTCGGTAGTTTTATATGTGAATCAGGGCAGTGTATATTGGGTGAGTGGGAATGCGATGGAGAGAATGATTGCAAAGATGGATCTGATGAGCGCAATTGTAGTGAGTTTCCTTTTTTTTTATACATTTTTTTTATACAGTCAATAAACAAAAAAATAATTATTTGTCAGCAGAGGAACGCAAGAAATTGAGAATATTTTTAATACAAAGTTAAAAAAATTCTTTTTTTTTTGGGTCACAAAATCAAATGCAAACTGACGCTTTCAGTTAGGCATGGTACTTTAGGACTTGAGGTTCTGGGTTCAAATCTAAGCGGAACCTTCTTTGTTTTTTTTATCCATCTATCACTTCAGGATCTGTTTACTTCAATTAGCACTGAATGGTAAAAATTTTCCTGAATTCAATTGAATAATAATAATTAATAAGACATTATTATTTCATAAGGAAATAGTAATTATTTAATTGTTGTTCTATTAAAACCGTATTCGCTTTGAGGCGTCGTAGCTCAGTACGTATAATGCTTGGCTCGATTTTGGCTGATTTTTTACCACCCTACTCCCTTCCTGCTTGTCACATAAATTCAGACCCCCTTCACATGCGATGTCACAAAATCTTCACCCCCTTTCCGTTTGAGATATATTTTTAGAAATAACAGTGTACAGGTTTCAAATTACTTGTGTTGCCAGTGGGTTGGTAGGGCTGCATTTCTCAATGGAAAAATCAACATTAAAAGCAATTAGATTGGTTATATTTTGATAGTATAGAGGACCAGTCTCAACTCCGCTTCTTTGATGCTGCTAAGCAGTGCAACGTGGCTCAGTCAGTCTCAAGAATATATTGAAACAGCTCAAAGTCAATGCTTCCATTGATCTTGATGTGACATCACATTACAAACTCCACCGCGTCACGCAGCATCACAAATCTGTGACGTCCTCTCCCGTGACTGTGTGAAATCATTTATTTACGGTCGCTTACGTGTTTAATAAAACTAAAAATACTTGAACTAAGATTCATAAATTTTTTATATCAAAATGTATTTTTTAATTTTTATTTTGTAAACAGCTTTTCTCAGCAGTAGTAGTTGCTACCAAATGAAAAAATAAACTTCTTGGCACCCAGTGTATGATTAGGATGAGTTAATGATGAAACATAGCACTTATAAAGAGTCAACAATCAGGCGCAATAAACGATCTCTTTAATTCGCTGTCATTTTGAGTTTTTCAATGAGTTCTATTTGATAGCGGGTCAGCCAGTGTCTGTGAGATTAACATCAAATTGGTTACTCAGCAATGATTTGTTCATAAAGTCCGTGTTTTTTAAAATCGGGAAATATATGCTCAAATCAGCAATCGCTTTGAAAAGTAATTCATTATACATTTCATGTTGTGTTGTTTCTACAGGCCTTGTAGAAAAAAAAACTGTACATTATACAACTTGCTTTAAAACCATCGTGTTGTTGAATAAGCAATAACGTTTTGGTAAAAGTGAAAACTTGTTTTGTACAGTTTGTTAACCAGTTGATCATTTCATTGTTAAAACCAATAAAGTAGTTTACATTTGAATTATTTTTGGAAATAATAAAATAATTTGGCGGAAATTTGGTCGTGTGTTGGACAACCCTGTTCTAAGGTTAACAATTTTATTTTGGTAATTATTTAAAAAAAATTCCCTGGATATTGATTTAAACTAAAGAGAAGCCAGAATAAGTTGATTAAAAAAAAGAGTATTTGGATAGAGTTTACTTGGCAGAGCAATCGTTGTGAATTTGTATTTTTCTTTATTTAAAAAATTTTTGTAGTAGGAATTTTTTCTGTTATTTCCTGTGGATGTTTAGAATAATAAATTTTCTTATTATTGTTTATAATTCTGTTTTTTCTCAATCGTCATCCAGCTACGACAAACTGCACCCAAGATCGGAACCTTTTCAGTTGTGGAGTTGATCAAGTCTGTATACCGTTATACCTGAGATGCGATGGAAACAAGGATTGTCCCAACGGTACCGATGAAGATCTTGATCTATGTGGGTATTTTTAGTTATGAATTTTATTTATTTATTTGGTTCATTCATTATCTGCAGTTGGTTCTCTAAAAAATACTTAAATGAAGTATTCAACATGCGGGGGTTTGGTGAAATAACATCATGTTGAATCTGTCAATATATATATATATATATATATATATATATATATATATATATATATATATATATATATATATATATATATATATAAAATTCCAGGTTCAAAAATTGAATGTGAAAAAGGTCAGTTTAAATGCTCCAAG
Organism: Erpobdella octoculata; assembly: GCA_963978895.1. Lineage (NCBI taxonomy): Eukaryota > Metazoa > Annelida > Clitellata > Hirudinida > Erpobdellidae > Erpobdella > Erpobdella octoculata. The sequence goes on along the minus strand of OZ022240.1, from coordinate 3,710,447 downwards.
ACTCACAGCTGCATATCCGACAGGTGGGTTTGTGACGGACATAAAGATTGCGAAGACGGATCAGACGAAAAGAATTGTGGTTTGTTGATATGTTTACGTTTTTTCTGTTCCCCACTTTGTTTTTGCACACTTTTATTTAACTTGACTTTTCTCTGTCTGTCTGTGGTCAAAATTTTTGAATTGATTTTTCACTAACTTTTAGACAAGTTAGAACTTTTAAACTTTCAGCATAGATTTCAGCCACCCGCCAAAACAATATTCAATAGTTTCCTAAGCGATTTAATCATTATTTCAAATAATTTCAATATTTTTTGTAATGCACTTAAAATTATTCACCAGTCAATTAAATGAACTTTTAGGTAATCACGACTATGATAAAAGCTTATTAAAATGTTGACTAAAGTATTACTAAAAACAATGGTAAAATTATTTTTGCATTTAGAAATCGATTTGCATAATTTAAAAATATAAAAGTGTGTTTTTAAAAAACTTTTTTTTTGTACATTCTTGTTTTTCAGCAAAATGTTTTTGTATATTATACATATTTTATTTGTAAGTTTGTTTTATTTTTCAGCATTGTAAAATAGTTTTATAATTGTGTTTTATGCAATCGAAATAGTCTGTTAGAACTTCAATTTTTTTTTTGACAAATAATTTTTTTTAGATATTTTAAGTGTTTCTGAATTATAATTTAATTTCAGATATTTAATTTAAGATAATTTAGTTCTATTTATTCCAGGTTTTTCAGAATTATAATTTATTTTTTCTTTCATTACGAATTTGTTTATTATTTATAATTTACGTTTTTATAATTTAAAAGCAAAGAGGAAATGCTACTTCTCTTGCGAGGACACGGGCAAGTGCCTCGACAACTCCAAGATATGCGACGGCACGAACGACTGCGCCGACGAATCGGACGAATCCGATTGTGGGATCGGCGGTTTACCTCCTGCGAGGTGTTCTTCAGACGAATTCTTCTGTATCGCCAATAGTGAATGTATACCAAATATCTTGGTGTGCGATGACGACCACAACTGCCCAGGTGGAACTGATGAAATGAATTGTGAGTTTCTATTATTGAAAAGTTTGAGGTTATTATTATTATTATAATTATTATTACTATTATTATTATTACTATTATTACTATTATTATTATTTGAAATTGTTTATAAATTGCATGCCAGGTGGAGTAGGTTATTAAATGCAAACAGTTAGTTCTCTTTACATTGTAGGCCTACAAATTTATAATTATATTTTCATCTTTTTAGACAAGTTTCATATAGATACATATTTTCCAAAAAATCTCGTTCTATTAATGTATATTAATATATATTGTGGACACTTGGACACACACACCTGAAAATATGGACACACACATATATTATAGTATGTCAGGATGAACTATGAATGCTGAAATTTAACAGGATGAACAGTCGCCTTGCTATTTGTATGGATGGACACACCTGACAGTTCGGATACACTTATTAAATTATTTTTATTATACAGGTCATTATATTTTTATTATAAAAATCAACAAGAGGCTGATTGTAAATTACATCCAATCTTGAATTGATTTAATATTTTATGGCAAAATTCAACAAATAACTTTTATAGAACATCTCCAGTTTATTGACCCTGCAAATTATATTCATAACATACAATTTATTATAGTATTTAAGAAAATAAATTAAAACTTCACTGGTTATTTTATTACAGTGGGATTTTTTTTTTATTTCCTTTTCACATGAAATGTGAAAGCACAATAAAAATAAATTAGTTTTTAGTAGCTTAATGATGAGCTCAGCAAGTAAATTGTCATTTTTGTCATTATTAGCTTCTTCTAATAAAGTTAAAAACCATTTTGCCTAATTAGTAATGAACCGATTATTGGTGGATTTTCCTGGCAGCGTGCATCTCCTTCCGTCCATCTGACTGACTCATCAGCTGTTGTAATTAATAAAAAATCATTATAATAATCATACTAATAATTTTATAGTTTCTTTTGTTTGTTTGTGATAAAAAATGGTTATCATAGCAGACATAAACATATATAGATTCTGATCTATTAATTGTTAATTAGAAACCAATGACGAATGAATGCAATGGGAAAACAGAAAAAATTGCAAAAAATTGCACGTAATAAAATTAAAAGTAAATATATTAGATAGAAAAGTTTAATAGAAATAAAGAAAACTGAATTATTATTATTATTTGTAATAATTTAGTTATTGTTTTGTCATAAATCAGATTTGATAAAAACTCTATAGAATTATCTAAAATAAATTTGCGGTTTTATTTATATATAAAAAGAGTCTTAATTTGGTGCAATTTTCTTTCATCTTTAAAATAAAATCTTGATATTAACCTCGGTCTCCATCTCTTGTTAATAATGTTTGTTAATTAAGTTTGTTCGGATGAGTACCACTAAATTGGAATTTCCATGTTGCAGGCCTGGTAAAGGTCAAATGTCTGGACGACGAATTCCGCTGCAGGAAGAATGGAAACTGCATTTCCAACTTGCTGCTGTGCAACGGAGATGAAGATTGTGAGGATGGATCGGATGAGCAGCAGTGCAAGACGAGTAAGTAATCGTTATTATTCGAATGTTTTTCTTTCTCCGCCATCTTCTAATTACTGACGACCATCTTCTAATTACTGACGACCGACTACTGCTTATTTAAATTTGTAATCTTTCAATTTATTTTTGAATAAATAAAAAAATAAAATTTTTTTGCTTAATGATTGTTTTTGGTCATATTAGATAGAAGCCCATTCACCATTATTGAATGAAAACAAATTTATCATTTGTGACGATCTACTACTTAGTAGTACGTCAATTTATTAAAATTAAAAGTGATGTTCACGAAGGTCGAGTTTGCAACGAGCTGACGGAGTTCAACTGCAGTCAGACGGAAGATTCCATTTGCATTCCGCTGTCTGAGGTGTGTGACAACTTCAGCAACTGTCCCCGTTCTGAGGATGAAAACAAGTCGTTTTGTTCAAACAGAAGTAAGTTGTTGTTTAATAGAATTTATTATTTATAATTAGTAAACGTTTGTCGTATACACTTCATTTTTCCCGGACAATTATAATTTAATTTTGTGGTTACTTTTCAATGTTAGTTTTAAAAAAAATGGCATCAAGTTCAAGACTGATTGTCATGTCATGGCTTGATTGTACCATCTGAATATTTTGGATGAATTGGAAATAATTTGTTGAATAAATTTTTCAATGAAAGCATATATATATATATATATATATCACCCAGCACTCTGTAAGAATGTTCAATGCCAGCATGGGGTTTGCGTTCAAGTCGGTCCCAGGACCATGTGCAAGTGTGACGCCGGCTTCCAGTTGTCTCCGTCGAAAACCATCTGTGAAGGTTTTTGTCTCGATGTTTGGTTGTACTTTTGTTGTCGTTGTTGTCATTACTTGTTTTTAAATTTCGGAAGAAGTGTTTCATCGTTTGATTTTCATAATTTGATTGTTTAACAGGGAATGTTTATTGAATAAAATAAAAAGATTTCGGCACGTCCCTGTTTGAGAATGAATGTATAATAATTAAAGCTGTTAAAATAATGAAACTATCAGGGAATATAAGCTGTTTAAGATTTATTTTAAAAAATAAGAGCAATTCCAAACTTGTTATAAAAATATAATAAAGTTAAGACTTAAAGTACTGGGAATAATATACTCAATTTTGTCTGCAGTTTTGTATATTATATCGAATTTGATTTCAGATGTGAACGAATGCTTGAAATTTGACAGTTGTAGTCAAAACTGTACGAACACAGAAGGTAGTTTCAAATGCTCCTGTGACCCGAACTACGAACTGGACAGAGTCAACCATAAAGTGTGCATTGCAAAAGGTTTCTCATTTGTTTTGATAAATCGTTTCATAAATTTACAATTTTCTGTGAGAACAAAAAATTAAAATATATCTAAGTGAATTTATTCATACTCTTCAATTCTTCTTGCAATATAATATAATAATATGTCTTCTCTTAGCTGGAGATGCTAAGCTGATGTTCGCTGTGAAAGGAGAAGTGAGGTCCATAGAGCTGAGAGGACATACTTACACCTCTGTTATTGAGAAGGGCAGGCAGATCAAGGCAATTGAAGTCGACTACGGTTCAAGAACTTTCTTTATAGCCAACCCAATTCATGGAACCATTCAGCAGTGAGTGCCCTTGTCCAATTTATGGATCAGAGTGTTCTTGTCCAGATTTTTTTTTAGAAATATAATGTTGTTTTCAATATTCACATTTGAAGTTGAAATTTTTTTTGTTTTATTTAGTAAGATTTCTTTTTTCGATAAAAATGTTTATATATGTGCATGTTCATATACATATTGTCGGAAACAAGAACAAAACAAACTTTTTTTCTTGTTAATTATTAATTTGAAGTATAATTTTCGACTGCTTTCATTATTTCATTTCAGGGCTAAATTCGGCCAGAAGACGGGACTGCGTCTGATCTGGCAGGATCTGAAGCCGTACTCTCTCGAGGACATCGTGTACGACTGGGTGTACAAAAACTTGTACGTCGTCACGCACCACCAGATCGACATGCTGAACCTGCACGAGGACGCAGAAGTTTACCATAGGAGCATCGTAAATTATACGACCGAAAAACGATTCCATTCTGCCGTCGTCGATCCGAGGAACAATCGGCAGTGCGTTTTTCATGTTGTTGTTTTTCTGTTTTGTTGTTGTTGGTCGGTTTGTTTTTCTGTTTTGTTATTGGTCGGGTTGTTTTTCTGTTTTGTTGTTGTTTTTCTGTTTTGTTGTTGGTCGGGTGGTGATTCGGCATTGAATCAATCAATCAACCGAAATTAAACTCGTATTATAGTGTTCTGTTCTAAATTTTGTTGTCAGTATTTTCAAGTGTCGAGGTGGTGGTGGCTTGAAATCGGGAAAATGATGTGGTTTGAATGTGCCGTAGTGTTTATTTAGTTTTGCTTTTTGTAATTTAATTAAACTTTTCTAAGATGTTGAGTTTAATTGTAAATATTTGTTGAATTAAATAATTATTCAAGGTAATTATATTCTAATGATGTTATTTTTATGCTTATTTTATATTTAGTAGTGTGTTTTAGTTTATAATTTAGTTACATGCATTTGTCTGTTTGTATCTTTTCAATAGATTACTAATTGAATAATTTGTGTTATTCGTTTCCACAATTCTGTACAGAGTTTTTTATTTATGTCATACAATTATTTATTTTTATATTTATTTGTTTATTTATTTAATTAATTAACATATTAATGAAAAAATGTCACCAATTAAATTTCAACCTGTTCCTCTTTCAGCCACCTGTACCGGACAGTCCTGATTGCTCAGAACTCCATGATCGAGAGATCTCACCTGGACGGCTCCATGGTCACACCTTTCGTTTCTTTCCACAGCTCGTCTCTCACCTGCTTAACAATTGGTATGCCGTTACTTTTATTTTTGATTATAATAATTACAAGATTAATTGTTATATCTTTTTTAATGATTTTCATTATGTTACATTTTGTCTTTTTCATCTGTTCAACCTTTACTCTCTTAAATATCGGCACTTGTTTTTCGTTCAGACTTTGAAACGAACTCCATGTATTGGATGGATGCGAAACTTCATAAAATTTCCAGGAAAAGTTTGGATCATACGAGTACTGAAGTTGATCTTGTTTTTATGTCGTATGCTCATCTGAAACTGCCCTTTGCCATGGATTTCTTTGAGGTTCCGTTACAGATTTATTCGAATAAACCAAACAAAATAAATAATAATTTGATTAATTTGAATACAACTAAATATAGTAAATTATTTTTAGTTACATAATCTTTCAAGTTGAGATTTTTTTTGTATATATCAGAGTCGTCTGTACTGGTCGGACCAGCAGCTTGGTGGAGTGTACAGTCTTGACATTACGTTATCATCATCTGTCAATCCTCACAATAAAAATGTCACGGTTATCAAGGACGGCCTGGAGAATGTGACCGATGTCAGAGTTTTCCATGAATTCAGACAACCAGAAGGTGTTGTAGATTTATTTGATATTGAGAACAACATTTTTATTTTATTTTATAAATTATGTTTAATTACTCTTTATTAGATTGTTATTAAATTATTTTTATTCTTATATTACTATTAGTATAATTAATATTATAATTAATATTAATTATTTTTCAGTCAAAGGTCACGCATGTGAGGATCACAAATGCAGTCACATATGTTTGCCCAGCACTAATGAAAAGATCAAGTACCAGTGCCTCTGTCCGGAAAATACCCTTGGGTCTATAGAGAAGTTTGTCATGGATAAAGATGGTATACGCTGTATAGGTAACGTATTTCACTTCAAACGATTGGAATAATTCAGATGCAAATTTATTCGTATAAAAACAGGAAACTGTTTCGTTGCAGTAATTAGCATAAAATAATATGCCCGTCAGAAAGCTTTGGCGACTGGCAAGATTTGAACTGTGAAATTTGTATTCCATGGTTGAACGCCTTATCTATGTGCCACGATTAATACTTTATATTTATACATTTTTCAATTTGGGTTCAAGTTATAGTTATGAAAAATACAAATTTTGTTTTTTATTAAAGCCCAAGTTTAAACAAAAAATTCAGAGTTTCAGTTATTACATTTTTCAGTGATTTTACGTTAAAGAGATAGTGAAAGGTTATTGACCCAGCTGAGTCTCGTGCCTGTCTGATTCTTTTCTCCTAAACAGCTGGATATCTTTTCTTCAAATGATTTGTCAAAGTTGTTGCATTTCTTCCAGCAAGCTTTTTTTTTATCCTCAAATTTAATTTGTTTTTATCATGCAAAGCTTTCTAGATGAATTATTTCCCCGTGGCACTTTTCTGTTTACGATCGCTGGTGCTTTGTTCGCTTTTGAGCTTGTCTCGTTGATCCGAAATCGTCAACAGCGCAAAAAAACTTTCAATTTTAATTAAGTCTGCTTGGATATCTATATATATATATATACATATATAAATAAGATTATGTGTGTAAGTATGTAAGGATGTCTTTTATGCATTGCTACACCATTCATCCAATCATAAGGCAATTTTCACACAAGCTTAAGAAGCAACTGGAGAAGGTTTTTGTGAAAAAAAATTGAAATCGATCACAAAATGAGCAGAGCGAGAGAGCGAGCGGAAACGGGAATTGGAAAATGAGAGGAAACGGTAACGGAAAAGCAACTGAGAGCGAAAGAGTGAGCGGGAAAGGAAAAGCGTCCGGGATCGGGAAAGCGACTGGGAGCGAGAAAGCGACGGGAACGGGAAAGCAAGCAGGAACGGGAAAGTGACCGGGAGCGGGAGAGCAAGCTGGGGCAGCCCAGATTAATAAAGAAATAGTATAATATATTTTTTAAAATGTTATTAGACTAAATTTGTTATCAAAAAATTATAAAATTAATAGATTAATAAAGAAATAGTATAATATATTTTTTAAAATGTTATTAGACTAAATTTGTTATCAAAAAATTATAAAATTAATAGAAACTTGTTTAAAAATAGAGGTTGAGAGTGAGAGAGAGAGTCAATGAGAAAGAAAAAAAAGAGCAATGTCAGTTAACAAACACAGCTACAAGCACCAGAGAATATTAGGAAGCACTCGAATAATAAAATGAATTTATTCGAAAAAACAGAGTTGAACATTACGATTCAATTTGTAATTCAAATTTTGTTAACAGAAATTATCAAGGATCCCAGGAGAAGCAATGCCACCAGCAGCAAATCCGCCACCAGGAGCAAATCCAACAGTAGCAGCAATTCCACCACCAGCAGCAAATCCACCAGCAACAAATCCACCAGCAGCAAATACACCAGCAGCAAATCCACCAAACTAGGCATAGGACTTTTTGTGACCATTCTTATAGCTACTGCAGTGGTGAGAAGTCGTAAATATTTTATCGATTTTAAAGATTGTTTGTTTAATGATGGAATATTTTCTCAGGTGATGATGGTGATCTTAAGGAAGATGAGAAAGAGGAACACAAAAGCCATGAATTTCACAAATCCGGTGTACAGGAAGCAGCAGACAGATGACGACTTCATGTTAACCAAGAACAACCAGTCTCTCTCGGCCGTGCAACTCCTTCACGTTGGTATTCGCTGCGTACAGTAACCGCCAGAGATGTTGCGAGTACTTGAAAAACGTATTCGAGTTGTACTCGAGTACGAGTATCGAGTACTATATCTCTGCTACTCAGTACTGAGTGGAAAACGAGTACGAGTACTTGAAAAACGTACTCGAGTACAACTCGAGTACGAGTACCAAGTACTACATCTCTAGTAACCGCTATGATTTCAGTTCTAATATTTCTTTCCGTTACGTGACTTGGTCCATCGAAAACAAACTCTGTAAAGATTATAATCGAGTCGTGAAAACCGATATCTATATTATTATCTGCTACTTTTTATGCTTCTAGTTGGTCTGCATAGAAAGCTATCATTCCTGGACTTGTGTTAAGATTTGAATCGTAGACGTCTATATCAACAGGTGTGTCATATCACTAAGCCACCTCACCTCTTCCTTCTCAGTGTGTGTGTGTGTGTGTGTGTGTGTGCATGTGCCTGTTTGTGTGTGTGTGCTTTACAGAGGACTTGAAGTCAAAATTCAATTAAAAGTATCAATCTCAGTTGATAAGTTGTTTAAGGCTTTTAAAACAATTTCAAAATCAGTTCTGAAAAATGTTTTTTTAAAGAGAAGAAATTACTTCATAATCTTTTGAAAGATAGTTAATGAAAACCTTTAAGAGAAGAAATTACTTTATAATCTTTGGAAAGATAGTTAATGAAAACCTTTAAGAGAAGAAATTACTTCATAATCTTTTGAAAGATAGTTAATGAAAACCTTTAAGAGAAGAAATTACTTTATAATCTTTGGAAAGATAGTTAATGAAAACCTTGATAAGCTTTATATCATGAAGTTTCTAATTTCAATAAAAATAAATGCAGTCATAGAGATATTAATAATGATGTTATTAATTAATCAATTAATTAATGGTTTAACGATATGTTAATTTTTATGCCAGGTGTCCGAAGTTGGCCGAACCACCCTCAACGGGGGAGCGTCTGGAAGCGAAAATGTGTAAATGTTTAAAAAAAAAATTTTTTTGATGTTATTGTTGTTTAAAAAAGTTTCTTTTTTTAAATTAAAAATTATTTGGGATTATAATTGTTTTTCATATCTCATGCCTTCTCTCTATAATGGTTGGTTATTAAAACATTTTTTCCCAATATTTTATTCGCTTGTTACTTCACAGCAAGTATTAGCAGCCTCCCTCTCTCTCTCTCTGTTGACAGTGTTTTCTTTATTATTATTATTATTATCTTAGGATGAGTTGAATTTCTTAGCTTCCACCATCTGTCTTGACTTGCAGTCTATTTCTGTTTTCGGCTGCTTCCTGTTCGTACGGCTTTGAGTAATATAATTTGTTTTGTTTTATTATTCATTTGGTGTTGCATGTGCTGCAAACTAAATGCCTTTCCAACAACTTGTTTTGTGTGCGAGTGTGCTTGTGTGTATGTTTGCATATACGTCTAGGCAGGCTTCTTGATGTATTTCTTTTAGCTTTATTATATAGGGATATTTTGTTTTATTTATTGTTTAAATTACCAACTGATTTCATCCACATCGAATCTCTATTCCAGTTTTTGTTTGTTTAGAAATGAGAAAATCGTTTAGTCTCGTGATGATAGGTTTTTTTTTTATATTCTAATTTATTTGATTTTTGTTACTGTGCTTTTGATTAGTTCATTTCTTAGTAACCTTTGTGTTATGTATTTTTTTGTTTTTTTTGTCTTCCTGTTCAATAGGACAAAACCCTCTGAAGCTTTACACGCTGAGTTTGTTAATTTTCTTGGTTTTCGTGTCGGAATTCCATATCTTTTAAATACCGGTATTGCAATTTTCATATGCGATAGGCACATTAGCAATTATGCGTCACGCAGAAAGCCTTGTTCATCCACCTATTATTATTTCTATAAGTAGATATGATACATCTGTTCATTCACCTGTAATTATTTCTATAAGTAGATACACCTGTAACTCACCTTGACACTTGGCTTGCGAAACTGAAATTCGTTATGATCTTTGATCTTTCCACAGATGGTAGGTGCAGCTGCGGTTCATATTTTCATTTTCAACTCAAATACATCTAGCATCGCAAATCCATAGACTCTGACATGTCAGCTTGCTAGGCTTGGTAGCACCGTGTTATTGTACATCTAATTCTACAGCACTCCTATGTTCCTTTATGGTACATCTAATTCTACAGCACTCCTATGTTTGTTTATGGTACATCTAATTCCTACAACACTCCTGGGTTTTTTTTAGTAACCCCCATGATTTTTATAGATCTCACGAAGTGAGATGCCACTCTATTGATGATAAGGACATTTGTGAGTATAAATTTGTTTTTCATTCATGATATTTAATAAATCTCTGCAATTTTTTTTAATTTGTTTTGTAAATAAACGCATTAAACTCAATGCTTTCGTAATTTTTTTCTTTCTTTAAAAAATCTGGAGGCAAAATTAGAAAATACTAAGTAGATAAAAATATGTACAGTACGTTTTGCCCACCTTAAAAACGCGGTCAGCTTATATAGAATTCCTGAGAACAGAAGCTAATTGCATCATTATCACCACCATGATCACCTTTTTCTGCTTATGAATCTCTGGGAATGTTACAAGTTAATAATACATCTCTACACATCCGTAAATCCAACCAATCTCGCGCGTCCGTTTAACTTTAAAATATCACAACTCCTAAAAAAATTTCCTTTCCTTGAGTAGGTAGTTCATTGCTTATTAGCCGTAAGCCATTTGATTTTGCAAAGCCTTGATCTTTTCGCTGTACTTGTCGAGAGTAGCAGACATGAAGCTGGCAGATTCTTGAGCATCGATTTCGGAGGTCTCTGCGATGAATGGATGCGTCAGCAGGTCGATGTAAGTCGCTCTTGAGTCAAGGTTCTTTTCGAGGCTGTATTATACAGACGAGAACCAATTAAAATAGTTGAGTACTGTATAAAATATTAGAGACTAAATGAAGTAGGTTTTAAAATAGTCGTGCGATTGTTCTAATAAAAAATGACAGTTGGAATAGCAGAATTTATAAATAAATTTAAAAACATGAAAACTTGTGTTTACCACTTGGCAATAAAATCTTCAAAATTGTGACTGAACACCTGCGAAGGCAGCCTCGGAGCTGGTCCGTTAACAACTTCTTCGATTTGGGAAAAAATTACCTTGTGGTACTTATAAGGAAATTCTGCTGTTGCAATTTCAACCTGTAAATGCAAAATTTCATATAAAAACATTTTAAGATGTAATTTGTTTTGGCATATTAAACATAAAAGTTAAAACATATTCTCCGGTCTTGATGAGCATCAGTTTTTGCAGCATTACCAGAAATAATGGGGTTCTGCACTTTTTGATTTCTGCCAGCATGATGGCAGATAAAATTAATTCCTTATTCATGATCAGTTTCTGGCACTGATGAAACGTATTTATAAATAAAAGGTGCTCCAATATCATGATGCACTATAATCATTCTAATCATTTGAGACATGAATCTATCGGAAATAAGATGTTTAAATAAAGATTTACCATAGAAATGCCAAGACTCCAGACATCAGATCTTATGCCGTAGAACTCTCTGCCCTCCACAGCTGTAGGGTTTATTCTTTCCGGCTAGAATTTAAAATTAATTAAATCATAAATAACTTGAAACAATTCATTATTAAAAATTAAATTCTTTAATAAGTTTTCGAATTTATCACAAATCTCTAATATCGTCCAATTTAACATTTATATCGCTGCGAGATTTTTCAGACACGCTTATGAAACACACTGACGACGAGAATGCGCTAACAAAACTGATATTTTAAAACTTACGGGCATGTAAGGTTTGCAGCAGACATTCATGTAGAACACCTTAAGCGTGAGCATAAGTAAGACATGCTTATGAAACATTGACAGTGAAAAAGCGCTAAAAAAAACTGACAGTTACCAACTTACGGGCATGTAAGGCTTGCAACCGACACTCATGCTCGAGACGAAAGAATTCTGGAGTTTGCCGCAGATGCCGAAATCGCAGAGTTTGATCTGGCCTTGTCGGTTTGTGAGAATGTTGGAAGGTTTCACGTCTCGGTGGATGATCTTCATGTTGTTGTGGAGGTGATGCAAAGCGTTTACTACCTTCAAGTATACAAAAAAAAAATTCTGCAAAACAGACAAGTTTTATGCAAGTAGTTATATATGTTCAAATGTAGATATTATTTATATGATTATTGATATCTCTTTTATTCTTTCGTTCATAAAATTTATATAACTGATATTTCAAGTACTTGATTTTAACTCAAATAAGTTTTGAATAACTGACTTGCTTGACGTCAAAGTAAATATGCTAACAAAACTAAAAAATGCTGAGACTAGGAATGTAAAAACTAAACACAAATTTCATTTTAGACAAAAATGTTTATCATAACTAAATAAGCACAATCAGAAACATAGACAAATAATCAATTTTTAATCCTAACACATTTCAGCCACACTGAATTACAAACTTTCTGAGCTATAAACAAATTTTTACGCACTGCAAAAGCAATTCTCTTAAGAATCTTTTCGGGTATTTTCTCCTTGTCTTCTTTCATTGACTTGTACAAATGATCCAATGAGGCATCCATAAGTTCCATGCAAATCCACAAATCACCCTGTGAAAACAAAACATTATTATTATCAATAAATCAGCTCACATCTTTACTGCTGCACTCAAGCTACTAATAATAGGGTTAATTAAACTTTAAGATAAGATGAGTTATAACTACAAATATTAAAAAGTTAAAATATTAGCACTAAACATAACTCTGTATGCACACTTTTTAAGAAGGGGCTAGGCAAGCAAGGCATCTGCTTGCCAACTAGAGAGTCAATGGTTTGAATTAAGCTAGATTTAATCAATCAATCAAAAATTTCTATTGCACCTTTCGCTGGAGCTCAAAGATGCTCTGCTACAAAGCAATGATGTAGATGCAATGACAGGAGAACTGCTTTAGTGTTTCCTTACAGAGAAAGCTCTCACCAAAATCTCTTACAGAAGATATATAAATATAAATCTGGCTAAAATTTAGTAAAATTAAAACTGTTCAAAGTAGAGTGGAGAATATTGCAGAAAGAGGGATCATGCACATTTCTGGGAAGAAAAATTGCACACAGTAAGACCTGAGATAGAGATTTGAAGTCTTATAAATGAAGAGAATCAGAGAGATATGTACCTTTGAGTTTTGCCAAAAAGCAGTCAGTGACACCAAAGTTGTAAGAGAAAAAAGATGACTCCATAAACATGGACCACAGAAAAAAAGAGTACTTTGAAACAGATATGATAAGAAGAAGATGAATTTAGCATATAAATAAAGAAAACTATTTAAAATGGTTACTTTTAAGAAATTATGCAGAAAGATTATTGAATCTCTTCAGCTAAACCTACTTCACTATAAAATCAAACAATTTGATTCAATGACCAGCTGATAAATATAAGGATATGCTTAATTGATTGACCAACCTCCCAAAAAAGGGAACAAAAGAATCCAACAAGATAGGCACATGAAGAAGTTTTCATTGAAACTTCAAGTTCTCTGACCAATCTTTGTTGATTGCCACATTCATCAGAAATTGATGTGTACTGAATTTTCTATTTATATAAAAAAACATGAATTCATTTAAAAAAAGATCTGAGTAGAGCAGAAAAAAAGCAAAAAAAACTAATTTGTACGCACTTTGACGGCCATCGCTATGTTGCTGGGTACATGTCTAGCTTTGTACACACATCCAAACTGTCCCTTGCCCACCCTCTGCGGTTCCAACACAAAGTCGCTGACATTGACCTCGTACACTTTTCCGTCGACTTCTATGGTAGATGCCTTTTCAGGGATTTGTGGGAGGCTAAAAAACATAAGAAACATAGGTTAGTTTCGGCCGAACATTTATGAATCGCTCCTTGATATTAATTTTTGATCATTTCTCTGCTCTGCAAGCAACTCACACGGGCATCGTCGATTCTATGTAAAAATCCTCGGATATTAAAAGTCAGGATTATTCTCATGAAAAATTATTAAAAAAACTTTAAAAGCTACTGCTTCTTATATACTATTGAGCAAAAAACCATTTCCGCAAGACCACAAATAAAAAACGTTCAGCCAGAGCACAACGGCACACCAATACCAAAACAAAAGGTAGGCTCAGCTGAGTGCTTTTATAACAGCAGGCAAGGTTGTAGTAAGAGAAGAGCTCATCATACAACAGCCTAATTATTAGTAATTTCTAAGTTGTTGGTGTAATCTTCACCAAAGTTTCCTACAATCGTTAATAAACCTTTATCTTAACAAGGGAAATTGCAAAGCGTTCAACGAGCATGATATTTAAATGTGGTTTTTACGCGGACATAAAGACTAGACTAAAGTTCAATTGCGTTTCTGAGGTAAAAAAAACTGTTTTCATCCATAGACTAGACGTTAAGAGTTCTTATTTTTCTGGAGAAATCATAAGGGAAAGACAGTAGACAACTTTTTCAGAAAGAGTTGCAGACCGTGAGGTGGTTGGAAATTTTTCTGTTATTATATTTTCTTAACCATAAAAAAACAAGGGCTTCAGCTAGGGACGTCATTTCAACAAAACCATGGGCAGGGGCGGATACAGGGGTCCTGAGAGTCTATACCCCACTTTGGTTTAAAAAAACTTAAGCTATTAAGCATTTTACAGGCTGTTACATGATCCAAAAGCCTTGAGCTAGGCGTAGCGATTTGCCTATGGTATACAGAGTAACGGTTGTCAGCGTCCTTTCATTTTGTATTTGTATTCTGTTTTATTTTTATATTTTGATTTGAAATCACCCTACTTAGAGTAAATCTAAGTCTTAGACCGAGTTATTCTGTTTTACTTGTTATTCAAATTGTACAAAATGAATAGATCTCGAATTTACTTTAGTCACAACTTTCTGTGGCAAATTCTTTCATAAAATCGGCAATGAAAGATCTCACGTTGATTTATTACTATTTACGACTAATGATCAACTGTCGAAAATTACGGATTTAAAAAATATGTATCCAAGTATGTTGATACTTGATACCATTGTTTTGCAATAGCAGCACCACATAACAAAACGTTTTGCATAATTCCAACTGTTAGAATATAACATACATACATGGGGAATTATGTATGTGAACATTTAAACACACTTGAGTTAGTTGTCTTCCAACCGTTGTTAGCAAGCTCCTTAAAGTTATTGATCTTTTTGTTGACATAATCTGTAAAGTCAGTTCAATTATTCAGCTGTATAAGGCGAGTTAAAACCTCATTATGCTTTCCAACTTAACTGGTTAGGTTAGTATTCAAAAGTCCCACCAAACTGTGCTTCTGTTAAATATCCTCATAGATATTTCAGAAAACTTCTAGTAAAGAAGTAAGAACCGTCATCTTTATTGACACTCAGATGAACTTACTAGTGCATCGTACAAATTTAATATTTAAGAAACAAAAACGTGTGACTGTGTGAAATAATTATCTTATTATTATTATCATTGTTCATCTATACAATTAATTAAAGACCAAAAAAAGATAAATCATCAGTTTCAAAATTCAAACGTAAAAGTGGAGATGTGAGCTTGAAAAATTGCATTTCAGTAATTATCTAGTATATTCCGATTCATCAGAGAAGACTCCATTCTAAATGAAATAAAAATACAATAGTCTCAATTACCAAGTGATTGATATCTAGCATTTTTACTGCGATCTCTCTCTCTCTTTCTCTAAGCCAAATAAGCAGATGTCGGCTAGACTTGCAAGACACCGTCGAATATCTAACAATCAAGCATTTATAGGCCTAGTAATAACAAAGAGTAATTCGATCGAGGTATCGGGTGAACGAGAAGCAAACTGGGAACCGTGCAGAATGGGAATGATCGTGCCGTCCAGAGCGGCCAAGCACGATTCGGAGAGCTCCGAGAAATTGACTCCAGTCTCGTAACCGATCTGAATGAAGGATTAAATTTTGATATATATAACAAAATAATTAAATTTTAATGTGACAAAATAATTAAATTTTAATATTTAACAAGATAATTAAATTTTAATATAACAAACTAATTAAATTTGTTTAATTAAATTTTAATATAACAAAATAATTAAATTTTAATGTAACAAAACAATTAAATTTTAATTTAACAAAATAATTACATTTTAATATATAACAAAATAATTACATTTTAATATGACAAAATAATTAAATTTTAATATAACAAAATAATTAAATTTTAATATATAAGAAAATAATTAAACTTTAATATAACAAAATAATTAAATTTTAATATATAACAAAAAGAACTGGCTGTAAAATTATGTTTAGATATTTTTTCTAAATAAAAAAAAAACGTGGAAAAGTTGTTGCACCTGATCGGATCCGACGTTCACTCTGACTGACAGCATCGACGGCACAGGTGCAAAGAGAGAAGACAAGTGCGGCGTGAGACACCTGCAACAGGAAGCGGCCAACGACTCGGCAAACTTTTCGACCTCCGACCTGATTGGCTGCGAGGCACATGATGGTTCTAAAAAGAAAAGGCCTGTCCAGATGAGGGTGAATCCATCGGGGGAAATATCATCGACGTTAGACGCGTGGATTTTCTTTTGCTCTACTTGTGACAGGTTCAACTTGTCTATCGGACTTAGCTGACTGTTAAAAAAATAAATCATTAATTAAAAAAAAATAAGCATAAGGAGAACAAAGAGACAACAAATTGTTTAGGACATGAAACATGCAAACGATAAAAAACTAGGTTTTTTCACAAATCCTCTCATATTTTATGATTCGACGACTTTTTATTTAATACAAATCTTTCTTTTAAAATTTAATAAAAAGACATCATCAGGAAGAGCGATTCTATATTCAAAATGTCAGCTCAATTGGATGATGAGAAGTTGGTTAATACCCACTTCCGAGATTTGCAAGTTATCAATCAAGCTAATAAGCAAGACCGACGGTGTAGTTAATGAAAGGGATTTTTTTTTTAAATAGCAATTTTCAACTAACTCGGATCCTTTACTGATCTTCTCACTGAACCACCTGACAGAAACTGTTCCATCAAAAACTCCCTCGGTTGATGACGACGATGATGAGGATGAAGACGATGATGCAGGTGGAGATGAAAGACCGCAAGTTATGGTGAAGTCCTCTCCTATCGTGAGAGCCTGTTTCAGAGCGGTCATATCATCGGGGGTGATTTGGACCATCAGCCCGTCCTCTATGATGCTCATCTTCGCCGTGTATCCCGAGGCACCTTTCAACGCTCCGTTGAACACCATGAAGGACGCGCCAGTAACTTTTAGGGCGCGAAAAATATAATTACGATAAATTAGAAAAATTTCGATTTGTTAATATAAAAGAATCGCTAAAGATCATCGATATTTTTGCTAGCCTATCATTTAATAGAAATAAAAAGCAGCTAGATAAAACAGATTAAAAAAATAATTATAAAAAACAAATGAAAATAAAATATGGGAAAGTCTAGAGATAAAAGTTTAAAGTTTTGATGAGTGCATCTATCATACTTACCACTTCTTAGTCTTCCCTGGATGTTCATGGCCTGCGTTTGATAAGACCCCTCGGTGTTTTGCAGGCAGATGAGATGGGAATCGGCCGTGTAGCTGAAGTTGCCTGCCATGGCAAGCACGTGGTCGTCGCTGTTGGAAAGCACCTTCAACACCTGTCGAGTGAAAATAAAGCACCTTCAACACCTGCCGAGTGAGAATGTGTGTGGAAAAAAAACGTTCGTGATTTAACAAAGCGCATTCGAAATCAGAAAGAACTAGGAAGAGAACAAATGTTTAGTAATAATGAAAAAAAAACTTTAAAAACATTATATTGGATAAAAGCTAAATTGAGTCTAAAATGGCCGACCAATAGAAAAATTACAGCACGATTGTTTTATTTTAAATGATTATAATCAATAGAAGATAAAAAAAAGGATGCACAAATACAACAAAAAGTTTTCATAAACTTCCAAAATAGAATCAACCTGGTGATGTTTGTGCCTCGGAATTAGAATGGTCGTGTTTTTTTCCTCCACGTGGATCGCCATGTCGTCGACGGCGGACAGGGTGTACTGGAAGTTTCTAAAATCAACGAGGAGGTTCATGATCGTGTGACCGATGTCCCCGTAGACTGCGGGTCTGTCCCTCACGCCGAACAGAGGACACGGATAATCTTTCAAAGAGTAGGATGAAATAGCAGCTTAGAAATTATTTTTGCAGAATCTTATGCATACAAAATCTATAATAAATGAATTTAACACACTTTGTAACTAATAATAAAGCTTTTCAAAAACATAATTAATGGAAAAACTAAATTTATATTTGTAATAAAAATTTAGTTAAAATAAAATACAAGCTAAATGTAACTATAATAAAATTGAACATAGCTCAAATAAAATTAAATATTGCTAAAATAAAATCAAATAAAGCTAAAATAAAATTAAATATAGCTAAAATAAAATTAAACATAGTTAAAATAAAATTAAACATAGCTAAAATAAAATAAAACATAGCTAAAATAAAATTAAATATAGTTAAAGAAAATTTAAATAAAGTTAAAATAAAATATAGTTA
The DNA here is from genome assembly GCA_963978895.1 of Erpobdella octoculata. Lineage (NCBI taxonomy): Eukaryota > Metazoa > Annelida > Clitellata > Hirudinida > Erpobdellidae > Erpobdella > Erpobdella octoculata. The sequence goes on along the minus strand of OZ022240.1, from coordinate 3,691,786 downwards.
AAATAAAATAAAATACATACATCGAAACTCTGCACCCAGTCTGAGGAAGAGCCTCATGGGGAATGCACGAGCCCACGTCAATTCCGACTGTTTGATGAAGATGGCAAAAAGATAAGGAGGTCTTGGAAGAAGAATATTCTGGAGGCATTGGATGCTGTGGTAGACGTACAGGAAGCCGCAGAGTTCTGGGTGGGCGTCGCTGTGAGGGAGAACTGTGGAAGTCATGTTTTTGATTGGAAAACCTGGAATTTAATAATCGAATTTGCTGATCGTTGAAAATTTTCCGTAGCTGAAAGTGAATTGAAGGAGAAGTAAAAAAAAAGTTGTTAATCTAATGAATTCATAATTCTCCATGTATTATTAATGAAATAAATACACTAAAGAAATTTACTAATTAACATTAAATAGGGTAAATATAATACTACAATACCTGTCGTAATTTACAGCAAAGATCACCTAACTGTTTTTCCAAATAAATAAATTAAGAAATGCAAATCACAAAACAGGAATCTAAACAAAATGAATTAGAATTTATATATATTATATATATTCATGTAAAATCGATGTTATTACGATATATATATATATATATATATATATATCGTAATAACATCGATTTTACATGAATATATATATATATATATATATATATATATATATATATATATATATATATATATATATATATATATATATTGTTTGACACTAATGTAAGCAAGACCCTATCAGAAGAGCTAAAAAATTGTATCATCACAGCAAAATAATAATCCTGTATTGCATTATAATTATTATTACAAGTCATTATTTCATTATTATTATAATTATTATCATAATTATAACATGTCATTATTGCATTTTATTAATTTATTTAAGCAGATAGATAACAAGGATGACTTTTAAAAAGATTTTGATTCAAATGTCAGAAGTAAGACGTCAACTTATCTCTCAACCAAAAAATAAATAAATAAAAATAAATAAAGCGATCAAAAGAAATCCGACCGTTGTGCGCGCTATCGTAGATCGAGGAAATGGTGGAGAAGATTTCGACGGGGATCGCCGTCTCATTGGTCCGACGCTCCAGAAGGAATACGACCTCGTCTTGAGACACCGTGCACAGACCACGCGTGGTGAAGCACCAGCATTCACGCTTCACACAGCAATCCTCTGGAACATTTTTTAATATATTCACGACGTGAGTGTAAAACGACGTAAATATTTTATCGAAAATTTGTCTACTGTGGTGAATAAAGGAATCTAATTTAAAAAATTTTAATTTTACTGGTTTGGAATAAAAAAAAATAATTATCTAACTATAACAAAAAAATGATTAATGATTAATTACAATAAAAGTTAATAAATTAACAACTTACTTTTAATGATTTTTACAAGAACTGTTAGCTGAGCATTCAGACCAAATGTCAGAGGAGATGGATTGCCAACTATTTGAAAGTTGAAATAAATTATATTAAAAAATAGATAAATATATCTTAAATATTATATAAATAAATTAAATGTTTATTTAAATGAAATTGTTAAAAATAGTTTATTTTAGAAAATCACAACCATCCTTACAATCAGTGGCTTGTTTGAAGATGGCATCAGGAGATTTTTTATAATCCAGAATGTAATCTTAGGAAAATAAAAAACAAAATGTTGATTGAAAGTTAATAATGAAAAAATACTATTACAGCGGTGCAATTAATTTTCAGATCACTTTAAGAGCAGGCTGTACTAACAGGGCCTCCCCTGTATATACTCACCAACCCCCCAGCCTCAACTGGTACTTAAGATGATCAAAAAACTCCTCATTACTCCGTGATACATCCGTGAGCAGCATAACTTCTCAAACTCTTCCAACTGCTCAAGAAAAACCCGTTCAGATACGTGTTTGTCTAACCTGTGCTTCAAACACCTCTGTATCACGGCCATATTACATGGCACCACTTATTAACTGACAGTGACATAGAAAAGCAATTCATTGTAAACAGCAAGCAATGTCGTGGTGATAAGTTCAAAGTTGAAAATGACTGTAAAAGGTCAAAAAGCCCTTTTCCATTTCACGCTCTGACTACTTACAATGCTGAATAATACTACTAAATATTTATTTATTTTTATTTATTACAACTCGAACAGAGGGATAAATAAGTTTATAAAATAAGCTAATTTATGCAAATTTTAAAATTTTATAAATCAACAAACGTCACTTGATTCTACGAATAACTTATGCAAATTTTAACATCACATGAAGCTACAAATAACTTAAACAAATTTCATAACCAACCAGATCCATTGCTAGAATAATTAACAAGAGGAGGAAGCTTCCCACTCTCTGGCGACCACAACTGTTTTGAGGCTTGCTTTGCTGAAGACGAATATTTGCTTTGTTGTTTGCTTGCCGAAAGAGGCGACGAGGTTGACGATGTCAATGACTTCTTCGACGAAGAACCAGGTGATGACTTGGCTGCTTTGGTTCAAACGACAGCAGAGTCAGATTTATTTGAAGGTATTATAAAAATAAGAATAAGAATTAAATAAAAAATACATGATGAAATAACTATAAAATACAAAAAAGAATTAAATAAAAATTACGTGATAAAATAATTAAAATATCAATCTAAGAGAATTGAAATGCTTAAACGCGTCCCAATAATTTGTTGCAAAACAAATAAAATTAGTTAGTTAGTAATTTAAGCAAATTTGATACGAATCCCATTTCATAAACTTGAAGAACATCCAACTTAAGACCACTATTAATGCCATCAACCTACACTGTCAATGACGTCATAGCTAATACCAATTACATTAAACAGATCAATAAAATCACAGTCGACATTACGTACATCAAACAGAACCATTATTCCAAAGTCCAATTTAAACAAGCTTAGAGATTTACTTAAAACGTCCACTTTCAGTTACAAGTAAGCTAATTCATTCGTTCAAGGCTGATAACCGAATAACCGAATATTCGAAGCAAAAAATTCGATCAAACAAAACCACGCACGTTTCTTTTTCCGTCCAACGTTACTAGCAGCTCCTTCCTGTCTTCCGTCCAGGTGAGTCAAGTCACCTCCCGGACGGATCCCGTCGGAAAACATCACCTGCTTCGTTTCAGATGGAGGCTTCGTTTTTCCTTGAAAGTTTATTTAATTATTAATTTTATTTTCATGAGTAGTCATGTGATGAGCAATGTATCTGAGCAATTATTCTTGGGCGGTTTTTCCTGAGATAGACCTTTATGTTCGTCTCTCGTTTTCGTGGGGATTGAGGAAATGTGTAAAAAATCGTTCTGCAACATTTTGATAGATGAAAAGTTGACACATAGAAAAAAGTGACACACACCGAAACATAAGCAAAAGATTGTATACATTACAGTCAATGTTGACTGAAAACCTTTAATCTGAAACATTTAACAATAATAAAAAATCAATGCGAACAGCCGTGAGACAAAAAATAAAACAAAAAAAACCCTGTTTCCTGAGAACCCCCGAAGGAACCATGACCGGAGGAAGAGGATCGTTTGACGTGGCTTGTAACGCTGGCGGAACCGTAGAGCAGTACTCGTTCGGATTGCTCGGGTTTGGACGAGTATTCGCGGCAGAAGAAGCCGATACTGACGAAAGCATGTTCTGATAGCTGGATGCTTTTAGTAAATAAATAATAAAGATATTAAATTTTAAAGAAATTTATTTTTGATGATCAGGTCATGCGTTGTCATAGAAATCTAATTATAGTGCAAAGTTTCAGCTTAATCTGGAAACCGGAAGTGAGTGAAAAATTGAATACAACAATTACCAGCTAACAGACACCAGAACAAACTTAAGTAATAGTGTATGTATACAAATAAACAATATCGAAAAACTGTTTCCAATTGTATCAATGCAGGCAAACTGATTGGCACCGATTCTTAAATTAGACGGAAAAGAAGTACGTTAAGAATATTATAATTCAAAAGTCTTCTGGGAAGTTTCAAAATTCAGAAGTTTTTTGGGCCAACCTCTGTTGAAGTCAACGAAACATTTGCAGCAAACTCTTTCTTCTTTGTTGCTCAAATACTCGAGCGGGTACCTCACATTGCAGCAGACATTGCAGAATATCTATAAATGACGAGTTTCAGTTTCAGTGTAAACATATATCATATCATATCATCAATATACATAATTTCCTATGTCTGTATGTATGTATGTCTGTATGTATGTATGTATGTATGTTAGCAATTTCACATAACGCGGCGGCCGCAGTGGTCAGCAGTTGCTAAAATTGGTGCGCATAGGCGTGTAATAAAAGTTATTACGCAATTATACACTGTCAGTCCTAAAGATCAAAAGAGGTGGCACTGAAATCCAAAAATAATATATGAGATTTTAAAAAATTCGTCATTTTTGACGGGCTATCTCTAGTATATATATATTTATTTAGAAATGATTAAACCACAAACCAATCCGCAAGCTCGGCAGTGATGTCTCCTCCTGAGAAAGGAGAAAGGTGTCTCACATTGGAGGCACTTGTTGGTCGAGGAATCGGGCAGCCAGGCCGGCGGGACTTTTCCGAGTTCGGTTATCGGAAGGTCGATGTTGGAGCATCGCGACGGAGCGTGGAAAAACTGTGGCTGCGTCATCTGAAGCGAGCGAGGCTGCTGCATCGGCTCGATTTCTGACAGATGCGTTGTTTCCGTGTTTTCGTTTAGTTGCTCATCTCCCGCATGAGGATGAGATGCATCGTCCTCGTCTTCTGTCTTCGTCCGTTCACTCGGAGGCGAGTCTCGTGAATGCGACGTCGTTGACTGATCTCGTGAAAGATGAGCCTCTTCTTGTCGGTAACAATCGAGCGTATTCGGCCGGATTTCAGGCACGTCTTCTCGATCGAATTGCCGAGCGACGACATACTCGTACGTCATCGGATCGTCGTTGAATGCGACATCTTTTTGAAATCCGTTCAGTTTGCCGTAGTGGTCTTCAACGATCTCGTTGCTGCCGAAATCTTCAAATTGATTTAAGTCCGTCAAATGTCCCGATGTTAACGCCTCCTCCGTGTTTCTATCACTGTCGACAGAATGAAGTCTCAACGCCTGTTTTTTAAATATCTCGTGAGAAAGATCTTCATTGCAATTAGTTAACGGAAGATAATTAATTTGGCTGAAAGATAATTGTTGGTCTTCTTCAGTTTGTTCTGGTTTTTTCTGCAGCGTATTTTCATTAGAAGCTTCCATTGTATTCATTTGTTCAATGCACACGTCTGCCACGATTCCGGCATCAAAATCGTCATCATCGTTGGATGCTGAAAAATAATTATTAAATTATATATATATTTATATACATATAAATTTATGGTTTATAAAAATGTTTTAAATATATTTTACTTTCTAATTTATGATCATATAACAGCAGCACTGCTCTTTATAGCTCAAACATTATGTATTCATAAAAAATAAAACCCTATTTATAATAACTTATAAATGCTCTAAAGTCTAAGATTCAGTTCTAACAACCGGTTAGAATATATGCCATTACAAATCAATGTCGATTTAAGTGTCAAAGAGTTGAAATAAATTGACCATAAACAGAAACACTAACCCGGTGAAGACGGTATCTCACATTCAGCACAATCTGGCAACATGAAATTCCCACCCATTTTATCGATAAACATAGCTGCCTCTTCCTGAAGAACTTTCAATGCTCTTTCTTCGTCTTCCTCAGAGATTTTTTCTATCTCCATTTTGTTACTCTCCTTTGATAATTCTTTTTTATTCAAATCCACAAAATTAATTTCTTTCTCAACAACATCAATTTCTTCCTTGACTGGCATTAAATCCGACAAATTTACGTTTCCAATTTCTGTGAGTACGTCTACTGAGACACTACTTTCTAGCGTAGTCGATTCTTCTGAAACCGTAACATCGGCATCAGGAGAGCAATCCGAAGGTGAATGTAGCGCTTTCTGTTCATCACTAATGAGACTTCCAGTGTCCACATTACCGGTTAATTCAGTCCGTTTTTCGGTTAACTCAAACTCAACTGATTCCGATAATCCCAGTCGCGACTGCAAATCCTTTGGTTCTTTGTCAGTTAGAGAATTTGACACTTCAGAAGTAATACTATCATCTTCAAGTTTCTTAAAAACTTCAACTTTTTCATCGATGTCATAAAATTTTTCCTTTTTATTTTTTTCATCATCTTCCTCATCCAGAGATTCGTTTCGGAGTCCACAAACAGATGTTTCTTGCAAAACTGCGCTAAACTTTTCTTCCAGCGGCACATCCTCGGAGTGTTCTTCAAATTCTTCTTCCAAACTTTTCTTACCGAGCAGCAGATCTTCTTTGAGAAGCAAATTTAAATCGATATTTGCGTCGGGCTCCTTTAAATTCTCTAATAAAATAATTTCTTTCCCTCTGTGAAGTACATTTTGCATCTGTTTAACGTCTAAACAGAATTCTTCGCCTTCATCCGCCTGACGACATAAAACCTCATCGTAACTATCTGCTTCTACGACCAGACTGATCGGAACGCTTCTGGATGTCTTCAATACAACATTTTCAATAGAAGCAAAAGTACCCATAAAATCTTCTGAAACATCTAGAAAGACATCCTGTGACTTATCATAACAAGAATTATCTAAACAATCGTGATCCTCCTCATTCACTTCATTTCCTTTAAGCACATCACTTGCCATCTCAGATATATTCATTGCATATTCTCTGAAACCAATTGTGTCATTGACTTCATTAGTAGCCAAATGTACACTGTGAGATGGTAATTTATTTTGGCTTTTCCAGGCTGATTCGCTTTGGATTTCAGATTCAGATGAAACGTCCATCCCTGAAAAACCACTTCCTTCACGAACTCTGGATTCGTTGCAACAAACTGGATTTGAAACATTCTCACAAAGAAAATTTTTACAATTCCTTTTTATAGAAGAAAGAATATTGTTTGAAGTGATATGATTTTTTTGATCATCTACCGAACCCAGATATTTAGTAGTGCTTTTGCTAATAGTTTCATCATTTATTAAATAATTGGAAGAATGTTTTGAAAATGCATCAGTCAAAGTCCATGCTGTCGCTGCAGAAGAACATTCTTCTAGCTTGTCGTCCAACAAACAATTTGTGTTTTCTGCTATAATGACTGGAACTCCAGAATTATTTTTGAGCTCTATTCTACCTAAAATTAGAAATCCTCAAAAATATAAGAGACCTAAGATTGCCAAGGTATTTATAAATTAAAAAAAACAACATATTACTTTCTTGCTCCTCCAATTCATCCAAAACCTTGTCAAAGTCGACTAAGTCTAAATCAATTCCAAAGTTATCCATCGGTCAATGCAACTCAATTCTATAACTACTACAATATAATTTTTATTAAAATTTTATTTAATTCTTTACAAGTCCTTTGGTACAAAACACCTTAATTAGTAATAAAAAATGTGTAAGGATAGTTACCACGATGAGACTCGTTAAAAAACTAAATGATTTTATATTACATGTATTTATAATTTATATATTTTATACTGTAGAATGTAGAAATATTTATTACTAGTTTTCCTTTATTTTATTGTTCTCTATGTTTTTGAGAATTAGTTAAATTAGTTAGTAAGTTAGTAAGAAGTCACGTCCGTTTTTTAAGAAATCCATGATAGGCTCTATAGAGTCTCACAATTCAACAGATCTGGAAGCAAATTTTTTTCTATAAATGAATCAAACTCATATGAAAAAAAACAAAACAAGGAAACTAGAACTGTTAAGTGTCAACACGGCGCATTATTGAAATCACAGTTCACTTTTTTATAGCAAAAACCACACCAGAGTAAATTTAAAATTATTTAAAAAAATTTTCAATGTTTTTTATTTTAAAAAATTTGTATACACTGATAATATAAAAAACGTTCACCGAAATTTTGACTTTGAACAGGGCAACCTGTATCATACCAGCTCATTGAAAACAACGAAGACTTTGCTTAACAAGCCTAGCAGCCCATCCATACCTTGATCCCTGTTTTATTTTGATATTTATTGTCGACATCTCCGAACCTCGTGGTGCTCTGAACAACTGACGATGGACTACATTTCATTTACTTATGCTTTTGCCATTACTGCAGGCGGGGTATTTGGCTATGTGAAAGCCGGTTAATATTCATTTTTTATTTTTTTTTCATTAATTAACAAACATTTATGTACTTGTACTGTAACCAAATACTTATTTCATATGAAAAAATTCAGTGTATGTGGAATAATTGTATTGTTATTTTGACGGTTTTTCTGTATGTAAAAGTAAATAGATTTGTTATTCAATAAATTTAAGCTGTTACTTTTTCTGACTTCCAGGCAGTGTTGCATCTCTAGTATCTGGTTTGATTTTTGGAGGATTATCAGCTCTTGGTGCTTATAACACTTCTCATAATCCATCTGATTGTTTGCTCCTTATAAGTAAGTTTTATTATATCTCAGCTAAATTTATAGAAAAATACTTTCTGAATGTTATGATTTAATATTTAATAATTACTTGACATTGGCAGAAAGGTGATTTAGTTATTTAGAGCTGTCAGGTTTGAGCTTTAGTTAATTAATCATGCTATATCACTCATTTTAAAACAACATTAGCTATACAACATTTCTAATACATTATAAATAAAATACATTTGAAATCTTCAGGTGTGTGTGCATCACTCGGAGGACTTATGTCGTACAGAGCTGTAAACTCTGGAAAGATCATGCCAGCTGGAGGAGTTGCTATCTTAAGGTTAATTTTATTTCAGTTTGCTGTTCACTTAATGTTTTCTTGTTGTTTTTCTGAACTAAAATATTGTGTTTTGTCTTTTGCAGTATTCTGATGGTTTTACGACTCCTGCCGAGGGTTTTGGCTAAGCTCCAGTAAGATGTTGACAGCTGGAAGACTTAATTTTCAATGTATAACACGCTTTCAGATAATTTTTAAGTACATTAAATATTCTGTATTCATTAAGTTTGTTAGAGCTGTTTTTTAGGGATGATATTTCAGGTGGCATATCAGATGGGAGAGTTTTTTGTCAATCCTATTTCCATGGTAACGACGAGACGCTTCTTTTGTTTTTGTTTGTTTGGGGATTTATGTGAATTTGTTCGATTTATATAAACGAATAAATCATGAAGTTCAAGGTCATCTTGTTGCTCACGTTGGCGTTTAGAAGCTCGCAGGCACTCAGTGTGTACCTAATTTTAATTAATTTGCTGGGTCTCCGCGATAGGTACTTACTAATGTGGTGCAGTAGCACAATATAGTCTGAAGATAGTTAAAATATCATTCTGCCGTCGTGGGCTCAAATATCAGTCGGGCGAGGCGTTATTCCGTTGAGCAAAGAATTCACTCACACTGCTCAGAAAAACCCAGACTTCGTTCTTCACTGGCCGATCTAATCTAAATTAATCTATTCTAAATGTAATGAGTCTTCTATTCTAAAGCGGTCTGATCTAGTACTAGCCTTTCTCTTAGTATGGAATTGCCCTGACCGAGTTATTTTACAGTTAACTCCACTCCAAGATTAAGTCTTGTACACTGCCGCTATGCGTTCTGCGCAACAGTCGCGCAGTAGTGGTGTAAATGCACACTCTTGACTTGCGTCATTCTGTGTCTATAGTATGTCAGTAAGTAAGGTCAACAAAATTGTTTTTCATCATTTATAAAAACTTATAAATTTACTTAAACTGTATGCGTAAAGTTGAAGCTTCAGAGGTTTGAGTGGGCGCTTTTATGGATAGGCGGGCCTCCTATAACGGTGAAGTGGGTCAACTGTGATGTTTTTGGAAAAGTACCTCCGACTACCCCCCCCCCACAGTCATCAGCTTTTTTGGGAGGAAAAATATAAAGAGGGTTTAAAAATTTTTTTAATTTTTGCGAAAAATTGGTGGACCCTAAGAACAATGACGTTACTGGTTTTTATTTTCCGACTTTTTTTATATAAAAAGACGGAGATCACAAAGGGGAGTGAAAAAATATCTTATTTTTGCGGGGGATATTTGTAAATAAGTCTCATATAGGTTTTTTTCTGTTAAAGTGCAATTGGGATCATCCATAAATGACGTCACAATTAAATGGAGAAGGGGTCACATATTTGTGATGAGTGATCACATCAAAAGGAATGAGAGAACTAACTTTTAACTAGTTTTTTATCCAGACGCCTTAGTTTCCCCTCCCTCAATGATTATTTTTTGCGGAAAAAAGTACTTCTGACTCTACCCCCAGGTCATTAGCTGTTTTTGGAGTAAAAAGCCAAAGTGTATATGTTTTTGGAATATGTGGGCTTTTGAAATATTTTGACCCCTAACTTTATCTGAAATGACGCTCTGTATTCATCTAAACATTCAGAAAAGTTTCAATGCGATGAAAAGACCTGTCCACGACAATGCTTATACGGGCACATGCTGACAGAACACGGCTGTATAACCTGCCAATGTTACGACCCATGTTTGGTAATTATAAGAATCTTATACTGATTTAATAAAAGAACAAATTGTGATGTAGGGAAGTAATGTTGAGAATAGCTGTTTGTTTCAATACAATATATACATTATACGGTAATTATACCTACATATGCAGGCAAGAAAATGTCCTGAGAATATGGGCTGTGATGTGAGGATCATAAACTGCGCTGAGATTCCTTGCGACTACGAAACATTCTGCTTCCCAAGTAAATTTTAAACTCGTTAATTTAGTTGGGCGGACCCAGAGTTGTAGCCTATGTAATATATACCTATAGATAATAAGTTTACAAAGTAACCGGTGGCCGAAGTGGATTATTTTTAAACAATTATTTAAGCGGAATGCATACGATTTCGAAAAATCACTAATTTTTTCCTGATTGGTAAATGTTTATTATATTTTTATTTATTTTCGTACTTCTGCGTTTGCCGGTTGAAATTGCTGAAAACGTTGAAATTTCGACCATTTCCCGACCACCTAGAGTTCTGCGAGTTCTGAAATTTTTAGGATATTTACATGCTGGAAGATAGTTCATGAAATGGATGTATGCTATGTAAATTAAACGATTGGTAGTCATCAGGGCGTCCACTCCCCCTGGTTGCTAGAAGCAGCCCCTCCCTCCTGGGGGACAGAGAAGAATTTCTTCCCCCAAGGAAGAATTTTTCCCCTTAGCTTTTTGAGAAAGCATTTGTTTCGTCACATCCTCTGTGGGCGCCCCTGGTAGTAATTTATGTATTTATACACTCCATATATGGACATAGAGTATATAAACACTAGATCCGTACAGTAACGGTGCTCTCAAGGTTATAGGATTTGTATGTTATCACTGATCGATTGTGATAAAAAAACTAATGAGATAAAAATTTTTATATGGCTACTTGTTTTTTTTCATTAATTTTTAGAATTTATGAAAAATTTTTCATTATTGCTTAACCCACATTTGTTTATATCTGCCACAAGATTAACAAATTACAATTGATGGCATTGTAGTTTGTCCTCTAAGAGAGTGCCACAAGTTCTGCAAGAAGTACAAAACAGACGAAAACTATTGCAAAATATGCGAATGCGAACAAACCACACAAGTAGGTAACCTTAACGAATTTCAGAAGTTAATGGTCAGACTCTAATAAATATTTTATTTTTTTTATACAGGAACGAACTAAAATTGCCTTCAATTCAACTGATATATATATTTAAATATTGTTTTTTTTATTGTATTACAAGCTTAATTAGCTTAGTGCAGTTTAATGTAATCATTTTAATATTTTAACAATGTTAACATCAATACGGTGAATGACCACATATCACACCAAGCCGCACCAAAGCGCACCAATCCGCACCGAACCACACTAAACTGCTTTAAACCGCATTAAACTGCTTTAAACCACTCCGCGCCACACCGCACCGCACCACACCGCACTACACCGCACCAAACCACACTAAACTGCTTCAAACCGCTTTAAACTGCTTTAAACCACTCTGCACCATGCGGTGAACGAACATTTCCCCCCGGACATTTCCCCCCTGACATTTCCCCCTTCCCGGACATTTCCCCCCGGGGTAGAAAATTCCCCCCACCCCGGGGGATTTGCTCCTTTTGTTAAAGTAAAAATACGTGGAGTTGGAATTTTTCATTTCATTTGATTCAGATCTTCAGCCATAAACAAGTAATGGAAAAACGAGTTTTCCAACACAAACTTTTTTTAATTGAATCATGTATTGTCATCCAATATCAAGCTATGCTGAAAGTTTCAGCTTCCTAGCTAGTCAAAAAGCTGGTTAAATTTTACTTCTAAGATTTGCGTACAGAGAATGACACACACACAAACAGAGATTGTTGTAAAAAAATTTTTATGGTAGAAATAACTCCAATTTTTATAAAAATTTACAAAAATTAAAAAATCAAAACGGCGGTGATGATTGACCTAAAAGTAAAATAATAACAAGAAGGTTTGCTGGTAGGAGGCTGTGATTTCGTCTTCGGCAAGTTTAATAAAAATGAGGACTCTTGTAAATGTTTTAAGAAAAACAGTCAAATATGAGTTGAAATTTTTAAATTTAGCTCGAAGGTCTAGCACTTTGCCTCGTTCTATGAAATCATGGCAGATCTTTAAATATGGAACTGTGGACGACCTCAAGTTAGAAGTCGTTAAAACGCCAATAATTAACAAACCGTCTGACGTCTTAATTGAGGTGAAAGCAGCTAGCATAAATCCAATTGATATTCGAATGCTGGGTCTGTATTAATTGTTAGAATAAGAGTTTTATGAAATAGATTATTTAAGTCACTTTACTTTAATAAATAAGTCATTTTATTTTATTAGTGTTTAGTAAATTTAGTTCGTTAGTACTTACTTAGATGTAAATTTTCTGGATGAATGTTGACTCACTGACTTTTCCATACCTTCTGCCTACTCCAGGTGGTTATGGCTCTGAGGCAATAAATGTGTTAAGAAAAAAAGATGGTTTGTTGGTAGGAAGCTCTGAGTTTCCCCTTACGCTGGGACGTGACTTCTCTGGAAAAGTTGTTGATTTGGGAAGTGATGTCAATTCAAAAAAATTCAGAATTGCGGATGAGGTGTGTTTAAATTATGGTTTTTCTAAAAATTGAAAGATATGTTTTTAAAACTAAAAATACATATTTTGTTGAATCTTTAATTAAGGTCTGGGGTTCAATAAAAGCGTCATATCAAGGATCTTTTTCAGAATATGTCTTGGTTCCGTCTTCTGATGCTAGTGGCTTTTTTACTCAGAACTGTTTAGTTTATCAATTACATTTATTCAAATTATATTTGGTCGTTATGCGAAAATGTGTAATGCGACAGCGTTGTTGTTATTGCAGATTTCTCTTAAGCCACGTACTATTTCCCATGTACAAACAGCTTCTCTGGCTTATGTTACTTGCACAACTTGGGCAGCATTGTCATGTTTTTGTAAACTTCAACCAGATTCATTTCGGGACAAAAAGTTTGTTTCAGGCTTTTATTCATCACTAGCGGGGTTACCTGACATTGCCCGGTTTTTTTTATAAGTTCATTGATTCACAACTACTCATCTCTGTTAATAGTTTTAATTCTGAAAAGTCTCTGTCACTTCCAGAAAATTCCAAAATTCATCTTACTAATGGAACTTTTAATCTGCTCTTACATTTTAAAATGAATAAATTTTATTTTAGAGTTTTAATATTGGGTGGAAGTGGAGGAGTTGGAACTTTTGCCATTCAAGTAATTTGTAATTCTATTTTGAATTTATTCCAAATATTATAAGGTGTATAAATGAGAAATAGTTCTTTTTTATGTGATTTTTTTTGTTATTTTTTCCCAGAAAGCTCAGAGTGATTAATAGTTTTAATTGCAATTAAGGGTTCTCTTATTCATCGTTTGAATTATTATTTTATACAATGCAATACAATTTTCATTTAGCGAAACGCCTTATCAAGACTAGAGCCAATGGCAAAAATATCAGCAGATATTGTACTTGTGGCCCCATTTTACAGATCTACCAGAAGCATCCTACCCACTATGGATGATGCTGACATTGACTGGATTTGAATCACTGACTTTCAGGTCTACAGGAGAATGCCTTACCGCTTTACCATCAGCACCTACTGAATATTTATTATTATTTTATATTTACATATTATTCAGACTGTTAGGTTTTTCTGCTTTAGCAATCTTCATTCTAGGAAATTCTCATAAATTATGTGATTTATTTCATTTCATTCGATAAAAAAACCCAGCTATTTCGAACCTGGGAGGCCGAAGTCACCACGACAGTTCCGAGTGACTTCATCGAGAAAGCTTCTGAATTAGGAGCCACTAACATTATCGATTACACGCAGCCAGATTCACAGTTCCTACTCGCTGAGCATGGCAGGTGCTCTAACAAATTTTATTTAAATTTATTTGTTTTTTTTTATATTTAAATGTTAATTAGAATCTCTCGAACAATTTATTTGATTAAATTAGAATATATGTTTAAGTGTAAAGTAGTTTTATTGTGCAGAATGAGTCCGTGATCATGAAAGTTGGGATGGTTTTATAGTTTATTGTTGTGAAAATTAACAAACTCCACGTCACCCAATCGAGCTGAAATTTGAAATATAGGCTCACTCCTTGTGACAATGCATTCTATTGAAGTTGAAAAATTTTCTTTAAAAAATTATTTTTTAATTTAAAAAATTAATTATCTATGTTTTGAAACAAAAACAAATGGAACACAATTATATGAATATATTCACATTTATAGATTTAAAAAATTTTATTTAAAAGAAAAATGTGCATTAGATGAAAAGTCGGCACATTCTGAAATATAAGGGATTTGTGAAAATACCTCATTTTTTATGGTTTTCTTTTTCTTGTTAAATATTGAAAGTTGGGTTTTAATCCCAGGTACGACCTGATATACGACCTTACCGCTTCACACGACCTCGAAACAAACCTGAAGCTTCTGAAACCGAACGCGTGCTCGAAATACGTTACCATTATTAATCCGTTTCTTCAAAACATAAACGAGCTTGGCTTCCTGTTGGGTCTTGCAAAGAATGGCGTTCAACTCATCAGTGATAAATTGCAGGTTTTATGCACATTTTTATTTTGTATATAATGGTTTATAGTCCTTTACACCAGGTGTTTCAAGAAGAAGTACCTAAGTACTTCCTGTGGTGGATCATAATTTGATCCTTTTAACTTTTTTAATTTGATACATCAAAATGAAAGGATGTTGTAAATATTTTCAGTGAATATTTAATAATTGATTTTATAATTTTAGGGCTTAACACACGGCGCTCAAGTTCATTGGGGCGTGTTTTACCCGAGTGCCGAGGCGCTTGACATTGTTGCAGGTCTCGTGGACAGCAATAAGGTTAATTACTTGAATATTTTTTTAAACTGAGGTAGTCTCATTTAAACTTGTTTATCATTTTAAAGTTCCTGTTAGCGGAGGTAGACTGCTAATTTATGTTTTATGTGTTCGTAGATAATACCTGTCATCGATAGAGAGTATTCATTCGATGATCTTCCTGATGCTGTCAAGAAGGTCTCTTCAAAACACAACAGGGGAAAAACTGTCGTTGATTTTAATTTGTAGCTTTGTTTCAAAGTATCCTATTCCTCGGTGTGTGCTTTAATAATTAATTAATGTTTTTTGCCTTTGGGAGAGCTACTGAAAAAAAAAATTCAAAGAAATATAATGGAGGTTGCTTGTCTAGAGTTTTTTGAAAGAAATAACTGGACTGTGTGTGACTGTGCGGTGTAGGTTCTATCGGTTATAGGTTTAGCTAACAGAACTTTGCTATCTGGGATGGAAAGAACACTGGAAATGATTTTACAAAAATAAATGGATATAAATTGGTTTTGTTGTTGATTTCTTGGCTGTAGTGGCACAGCGCTCTGCTCAGTAGCACCAGCTTATAGTTCTTTACTACGGGTGTTTTAAAACAAAAAAGTAGAATAGTTCTCTATTCAGTTTTATTTCCTATTAGAGATGCCGGTTACTTTGCAGGTTAGTTACTATTATTGTTAAACGGCGCTGGTGATACTGCAGTAAAGCGTTTGCTTGTTGGCCTAAAGGAAGGCGGTTCGTATCTTACCAGAGTCCGTAGGGGGTGTGGGAATGGACAACGCCATGAAAAACTGCTTCTTATTGTTGTAGTGATTCTATCTGATCTCCCTCAGGCTTCTGAACCACTCTAAGCCATGTTGATTTATAATTTAATTAAGAGGTGAGTTTTTTTTTTAAATTTACATATTTTTGCGGGTTTTGTTAATTTTTTTTTTATTTCGATAAGAATGATTTAATCAGTTAATACTAAGGCCAGCAACTCGCCAGTATTTGCATGGCAACGTCAAAAATCGGCCGTCGTTAATGTAAATTGTAAATTGTAACAATTAATTTGTACCCCGGCTGTGTGCAAAAAATGTCCAAATTTAAATACCCAAACAGTTATGTCTTATATCAGTCACTTATTATTACGGCTTTATTTTAAAGAACTTTAAAGCTTTTCGGAAAAAACGAATAATCCGAATAAGAATAATGGCTGAGAATGAAACCGGCTCCAGTCCAAGATCAAACCTCCAAAACACAGGTTCGTCCATATTTCCAATGTATAAATGCTATCCAGCTGATGATACCAACAAATCTACAACATTTCCAGAAAGCAATAGGCATGGTAAGACCTGGGTTTCCTTCTGTCTGTATGATTACGAGCTACCTTATTTTTACTGCGTATAACTTGCGGGTAACAATCCAATTGTGTATATTTTGGCAAAAATGTGCATCAAATAAAATTAAAAGCTTTTTATATTTTCTACGGTCATATGTCAAAAACACTATACAGATAAACCTAACATTTCCAGGGTTACCTAAACTTTTAACTTTGTATAGCAGTCATGGTAGCTCTGAAGGACTTACAAGAAAAAATTATTCAATTGGAAAGAGAAAGAAACGAAGCCTTAACTAATCTGCAAGAGCTTACCTCCCATTCTCGTCCGGCGTTCACCTCGACCCAAAATTTTCCGAACGAAACCGATCAAAGGGATGACGGTCCTTTGACCTTAGCTGATTTGGAAGGTTAATAAAAAAATTCTCAAAACCTGCAACCTTTGTTCACATATATATGTATATATTGAGCAAGACTTGCCTTGGAAAAGGCGTGTGCTAAATCTCAGTAAAAAAAAATATGTAGACACTTACATGCACATACATACATTAATTTTACAATGAATAATATTACATAATATAATACAATATGACTATACATTTTGTCTTTTTTCTATTTGATACTTCAGTATTTGGTATTCTGTTAAGAATTAAACTCCGAGAGCCAATCCTAAGCCTGGATAAAGGATGAGGGAAGGAGAAAAGTGATCAAGTTATAATATGCAACAAGAGTTTCTTCAGTATTTATTTCCTGTGTACTGCATACTGCTATATGAGTCTGGTGAAAAGGACTATAAACTATTAAATAAAATAAAAATAAAAAATGTTAAGAGTTAACCTGAAATGTTTTTCTTTTTAACCAGTCAATGCAACAATCACAGATATGAGTTCCAAGCTTGATGATGCCGAGCAAAGATGTCAGGCTTTAAACCAGCAGTTGGCTGACATAAAAAATAACACCATGGAGCGAACTCTGACACAGCATACAATTACAAGCTCATTATCTTCTCCGAGGTTTGTACAAGAATACATTTGTTCATTTAAGTATATATATATATTTCCATAAATTAGTGATTTGGAGTTTATTTTATGTTGTTATGATGTTTTTATTTGAAAATATGTAATAAAATTGATATTTAATGGCATCGATTTTTTTTTAACAGGCAGGCTAATAATAAACAGCAGAGAATAGGTTTTAAATCACCGACAATGTTATTAACCGAAGAAAAGGAGAAACTTTCTAGCATGCGGGAACTTGCTGAGGTATTGCTTGTTGTTGTCTATACTCTGTGAGGTATTGCTTGTTGTCCATACTCAGTTAGGTATTGATTATTGCTGTTCCCAATTTGCAAGGTATTGATTATTGCTGTTCCCACTTTGCAAGGTATTGGTTATAGTTGTTCATACTCTGTGAAGTATTGGTTGTTGTTCATACTCAGTGAGTTACTGGTTGTTGTTCATACTTAGTCAAGCATTGGATATGGTTGTCCCTAATCGGTGAGGTATTGGTTATAGATGTTGTTCACGTTCAGTGAGGTATTGATTGTTATTCTGGTTCATACTCATAAGTATTGCTTTTTGTTGTTGTCCATACTCAGTGAAATATTTATAGCTCTACAAATTAGTGAAAATATGTCAAATGTAGGTTTTGTTGCTATTCATTTTTTTTATATTTTTATATAAAATACTCAATAATAATTCTTTTATAATTGCGGTATATTTTAGAAAAAAATCAGAGAACTTGAATGTCAACTTCAACACGAAAAGAGATATCAGCAAATGATTGAAGACAAAACACTGCTGGTTGTCTGAAATGCTATTCATTTCTTTAGTTTAATAACCCTCCGTTATTTATTTATAACATATATATATATATATATAAATATATATTATTTATTATCTATTTTTTATATATCATTTATTAGGAGGTATACACTAATTTATAGCTCCGTCTCGCTTTTGCAAGCCAGTCCCAAACCTGGATTAAGGAGAAGGGAAAGTGAAAAGTGATCAAGTTATGATTCACGACCTGAGGTACTTCGATATTTCCTACATACTGTTATTTGAGTCTTAAAACATCTGGTGTAGAGGACTAAAAATTATTATAAAAAGTAAGATAAGTAAATGAATTTAACTCATTTCAGTTAAACAGGACGGGATTATCAGGTTCTTATCAATCTAAGCAGAAAACTGCAAACCCCTTCAGTACAGTAATTTTTGTTCTCTCCATATTCTCGTTTTAATAAAAACTTAATTGTATTTTGTTTACAAATCTAAAATGGTTCAGAATATTAATTTTAAATTTATTTAATTTTTTTCATAAATAATAATAATATAGACTAATTAATTTATTTATATTTTGAGGCAAGGAGTAGTCTCTCGCCTAAATTAAAAAGAGGCAATGTATCATTTATAACAATGGACGGTTGGACTAATATTCCGGATGACAATGTCGAGGGACTACTGTTTGAATTGAGAGAAGAAATGTTACAGTTAGAAAGGTCTCTTTATTAATGCTTCAATAAAACTCAAATTAAAATTTCTTCATCACTCTAGGTAGATTAGCTTAAACGGTTTCAGGAGACCAATAGATTTTTGAATAAGTATTTGAATTTTGTCATACAGAGAACGTCATGAGATGCGGATGCTGGAAAGGACAGTAGACAACGCCCAATCGAAAGCAGACCTCGAAAAAGCACTCGAAGAAATAAATTCTAGGATTGATTTGAAAGAAGATCAGATAATTCGTGTTATTAACATCCAGAGAAAAGTAACTTTTTGCTGATGACATTTATATATTCTGTTGATTATATAAACACTAGATAGGTTCAAATAAAGGGAAGCTTAAGATTGTATTAATTCCGAAACACTGAACCAATGGACAGAAGTAGACAGCCTCATAGCTCGAGCAGTCCAGTACTTATTTAATTATTTATTGTGGTTTGAGGCTTGTGGCAATAAGAGAGCTAAGATAAAATGTCTGAATTCATTGCTACACGGTTTTTTTTTTAAATGAAAGATTTTTGTACATGTACGTATAGGAATGCACAAGAAATAGATCCAAGGAAGAGAGAAGCTCTACCAGAGACAGAAGTTTAAATACAACGTCTACTCATGAACACTCTTCAAGTACGAAAGAAGCAGAGCTACCTCTGGCAAGCGATGACAGAAAAGTACAGATATTGACAACAATAACTGCATGCGGGGGAGCTTCCGTACTTCGGGGACTTTGCAGTCATTGCGACTCAGGCTTTTAATTCACTGCTGGACAGAAGATTTTAATTTATTCTTTGTCTTCCAATTTTATAATTCGTTCTTAGAATATTGTGTGTTAGTTAAAGCATGTTAAAATGTGTGCAGGAAGGAGAGCATGGACTATTTACACTTTTTTAAATTTTTTACCGACTTTTAGATGAACTTATATTTGTATTTGTACTGATTATAACCTAGTTCATAATTTAGTGTCTGTTCACCATTGATATACATAAGCGTACGAGCCGGGGGCGGAGAGGGCTGCAGCCCCCAGTCAGAGGCGGTGATTCAGCAAAATCTTGGAGGGGGGGCAAGATTTTTTAAATGAGCTAATAATGATATTTTTTCTATTTGGTGGAAAAAATCTTGGGGGGCCGTTGTCCCCTCCCCCAATCGCGCCTCTGCCGCAGTTTCCGACAGAAATATTTAAGAATTCGGGCAAAATGCGCCGAAAATTTGGGTAAAACAGTCTAGAAATTTTCAGACTTGTTGTCCTCGAGACTTTAGTCTTGAACTTGAGTGCACTCGAGTTCGTTTTTCAAAGTCTTGGTCTTGATCTTGTGTGTTAAGGTCTCGGACTTGATCTGGGACTTGGACTTAAAAAGTCTTGGTCTTGATTGTTCTCGAGTGGTCTTGATTTTAGAATAAAAAAGAAATTTTAGAAAAAATAGATAAAACTTTTCGAAGAAAGGTCTTAAAAACAGAACTTTCCACAGAAGACACGCAAACGGGGGATATCGAATGTGTCACTTGTGGGACCTGGACCATGAGGAGCAGGAGCGTCATTTCAGCAATTCCTTATGGGGGGGTCAAATTTTTTTATACACCAAAAACATATTTCTACAAAATACTTCTATTTTGCATGAAGAAATAGTTGATGACCGGCAAGGGGGTTGTGGGGTACATTATGTAAATTTTTTTATAAAACTTCCTAATTATTTTACAATTTTTTTAAAATTCTTTGGTAAGGGCAACCGCCCCCTGGCCCCCAAATGAGACCCCTGACTTTGACTATAAAATATAACACATTGAGATAATTTATGCTAAAGCTGGGCAAACTGTCACTTTAACACCACTGTTAAAAATTCCAGCAGACACTGATAAATCTTCTCAATAAATTCCTAGCAACTAAAAAAAGACTTATCGGAGAATGACAATGGAATCAGATGAGGACGTCGACAATGTTGTTTGAACTCTTTACAATATTGTTCTACCTGTCTTCAACCATGTCGTTAATAATTTGGCCATAATTCCGGCCATATCTTGTTCTGCCGAAAGTTCCTCAGGCGCGTCGAGGCGCATTAAAGCATGTTTACTTAGTAAAGTGAGCAAAACACGCCTTAACAGTGTGGCAATTTTAAATATTGAACAAAAATAGGCTAATATCTATTTTGTAACAAATTTTGACCAAGCTATTGACATTTTTGCTTCCCAGGAGAGCAACCGGGACCGGGAAAGTGAACGGTAACGGGAGAGCAAGCGGGAACGGGAAAGCGACCGGGAACGGGAGAGCAAGCGGGGAAGGAAACGGGAACAAGAAAAATACCCCGGGCAACGCCGGGTACCCCGCTAGTATTGATAATACACGTACTGAACACCTAAAATTTGTGTTTTTGTTTTTTTTTCATGCAGAGACGTAGTTATTAAGTAAGCATCCGTTTCATTTTTAAATAAATACATACATTTTAGAATCTTAATTTCTTAAGCAGTTATTCCTGTCCAGTGGCGTAGCTAGGGTCTTCTGCGCCCGGGGACAAAACACAAAATCTGCGCCCCCCTACATAAAATCTGTCAAACTACATAAAATATAATAACTGTCGTACTCAGTATTTGCATGTAGACTACAGTCTCTGGCGCCTATATACATGCATTTCAGTGTATTTAAATTTCTATATGCATATGGAGCTGAGTTTTAAACAAAATTTATTTTTCTTGCTTTTACTGCAGCAAACTGGTTAATTATATCATCAAAATCAATCTGTTCAAGAACTTCCCTCTCCACACTCATTAGGGCCAGATCGCTAAGTCTATCTTGTCCCATGGATGCTCGAAGGTAGGAAAGAATTATTTTTAATTTACTGAAGGATCGCTCACAGCTGGCAATCGAGACAGCTATGGTAAGAAGGATTTGTAGAGCAACACGCAAATTTGGAAAAACATCTTCTCCGTAACTAACAATGAACGACAAGAGTTCTGTAGGAGTCTTTGGTGCAGTATCCTGGCGGGTCTCAAGGAGCATTCTGCAGTCACATACTTCATTTAATAACTCAATTCCTTCAACATCCGAGTCATAAAAATTTCCAAATTCAATACAATGATGACGGAGACTGTCAAGATCTTTGTCATTCAAAAGTTTGTCTACATCAAGTAAGAATCCGAATTTGAAGTTCAGATCTTTGAGACGAGTAAACCTTGCTGTCATCTCCTGTTGAAGTCGATCTAAAATGCTCTTCATGATCGGAACAATTTCTTCTTCTGCCGAAAGTCCTGCATCTCGGGCAAGTTCTCCAGGCATCCTTCTCCGTCGCCTGATTCTACTTTCTACAGCAACACCCCATAGCTCACATCTTTCCTTTGCTTTTAGCACTGAATCATGGCATATGTCTTCACAGATTCTTGTAATATCCATGTGCAGAGATTCAATATCCAAAGACGCTTCGTGAAAATTCATTGTTGGATATTGAAGTCTTTTCTGAACACGGTCGATTTTTTTTGAGTATGTCATGCCAGAAAAGAAGGAAAACTAAGAAGTTGAAACTCAGAATATTTTGTAACAGAATTACAGCATCGCCTCTAGTTTCTTGTGTTTCAGTTGTATCTTCAGACATTTTTTCCAGTAGACTAACTATATTATCAAGTCCATCATGGATTGATTTAACACATTCTGCTCTAGCACTCCATCGTGTTTCTGATTCACGCTTGACTGTGATGGTAACTGCTTCTTTAAGTTTTTCCCATCGACGGGTTGATCTTGAAAAGAATTGATAAATTTTTTCAATGCTGCCAAAAAAAGTAACTACAATTGGATCTTGACTTGCAGCATGCACCCCTGACAAGTTTAAACTGTGATTGTCACAATTCACAAACAGTGCCTTGTTATTTTTTGTGCAAATTCTTTGCTGAACTCCAGATAACTTTTGAAAAGATCCTCAACAAATTTAAATTTTTTTTTTAATTATTTAAAAAATTTGGTCACTGATATTGCGCCCCCTCCAGCCCTGCGCCCGGGGACAACTGTCCCCCCCTGCCCCCCCCTCGCTACGCCACTGTTCCTGTCATAACCGGTAGTGGCGGCTTACGAAGCTGTTTTGATCTGATCACGGGATCTAACAGGAGCTCGTTTAGAGTTTAGTTTTAGTTTAGTCTCGACGTAGTACTGCAGGGTTTACTTACATTAACAGTTGCAGCGAAACTTGATTTATAAAAGTTTTAACAAAATGTCGCTCTCTGACGAAAAAGTGAAGAATCAGGTAGTTATTTTTTTATGAAGTGATTTGTTGCTTTCGAGTTCCTATATTTA
Organism: Erpobdella octoculata; assembly: GCA_963978895.1. Taxonomy (NCBI): domain Eukaryota; kingdom Metazoa; phylum Annelida; class Clitellata; order Hirudinida; family Erpobdellidae; genus Erpobdella; species Erpobdella octoculata. The sequence goes on along the minus strand of OZ022240.1, from coordinate 3,668,410 downwards.
AAAACCTGGCTTATTGTTTTGGTTTGTTCGGTGATAGATCCAGCATATGATTGCTTTTATTGAACAAGAAGCGAATGAAAAAGCTGAAGAAATTGCTACTAAGGTTGGTTTTGAGTTTTATTTTCTTATTAGAAACAAAACAGCTAAGAATTTTAGTTAAGTTAAAATTGTTAAAATGATAAAATTAGCTCAGAAGTCAAGAACGACAAGCGTTTCACGTTTCTCAATTATTAATTGTTATTGTTTTTACTATATTACTATGGCCAGACTGAAGAAGAGTTTACTGCCGAAAAATCACACATCAAACAATTTCAAAGAATTAAAATCAATGATTATTACAAGAAGAAGCACAACCAAATTGAATTGAATAAAAGAATGTATGTAATTTTCTTTTATGTCTTATAGATTCATCTTAAAATGTATTGACAATTATTTAATTGTTACTTTTTCGTAATTAGTCAAGTTTCAAATCTCTTGAACAACGCCAGACTGAGAGTTCTGAAGGTTCGAGAAGATCACGTGAGGGTAAAGTTCATTTTTTTTATTTCTTTTAGCCTTATTTGGTAAATTTATATGTTTATGTGATCATAATGTACATTATTTTTAATAATTTTCATTTAACATTTTTTTTCCAATTATTGGAATGTGCCTGGGATGACTGATTTGTATTAACCAAACAGTTCGAAACATTTCAGGAAGTGCTCGATGAAACGCAAAAGAAATTGGTCTCGTTATCAAATGTCCCGAATGAATACAAAAAGCTTCTTGAAGGTTTGATTTCTCAGGTTTGTATTTAGATTTATCAGCTGATTCATAATACTTAATAAGTAACGGCTAATAATTATAATAACGAGTGCATGTTTTGTGGCTCGGGTTGACGGAGTTGAGCTATTGCTCCCCCTCCCTTTATCTGTCGGCGAACTTTTGGCCAAAGCTGGGTAGCTATCTAAAAAAGAGTGTGAGGCTTTTTACTTTTAACAATTCAATAAGAAACTAGTTAAGAGGCAATCTGGTGAAAACTCATGAGTGTCAGAATAAAACTTTAACCTCTATGTGTGGTAAACATTCAGTCCTAGTTTTGAATGGATTAAATGAACTTTTTACAGTTAAATGTCAATGAATATGATGATAACACTTGTTTTTCATTATGGTTTCATACTTTAGCAAATCGGTTTGAGTGGTTTTCTTTATTGTAGTTAAAAAATGTCTAAAAAATACTTTTTTCAAATATTTTTCACCTTAATGAACTTCATTTAAGTGGTCGTTTCGTTTTCTTTTCGGTTATAACTTTTTATTAATTGATTTTTTAGGGATTGTTCCAGCTTTTGGAAGACAAAGTAGAAATTAGATGCAGAAAAAAAGACGCTCCTCTTGTTCAAGTCTGTCTCTCACTGTTTTAATATGAGTTACAATTTAGTTATTATTATTATTATTAGTAGAGATATCCCGTCAAAAATGACGGATTTTTTTTAAAATTTCATTATTTTTTTTTTTAAGATTGCAGTGCCACCTTTCTTTATCTTTAGGGCTGACAGTGTACAATTGCAAAATAACTTTTAATATTAAATAAATTATAAAAAATATTTACCTTACTTAAATTATATAAACAAATTATTTATATAATTATTTATTAGTGTTATATATAAATTAATTTACCATAGATAGCAGATCATCACACAAAAATGTCTTACACAGACATGGATTGTTATATATATTAATTTTAATTAATTTCCTCACCACAGGAGGTCATCCCAAAAGCCGTTGAGAGGTACAAGAAGGCCGCAGGAAAGAATGTTGCAGTTTCAATCAACACTAACAACTACTTGAACAGTGAAATGTTTGCAATGATTTCTGTTTTTCAATATATATATATATTTTTTTCACTTCTTTTAATGCGTTTATTGATTCTGAAAAAAAATTGTTTTTCAGTGCCGGAGGAGTTGAACTGTCAACCGTGGATGGTAAAATAAAAGTCATCAACACTCTTGAAAGTAGATTGGAGCTTATCAGCGAACAGGTTGTCTTTCTGCGTGTGTTTGTGTGTGTATGGATGAAGTCTTTTCAACACGTGTCCTGTGCATGTGATACAAGGCAACGTAAGGGGTAGTTTAATGGACTTAAGTAAAAACTTAGCTTTTTAAATCAGGTCCATGCACTGTAAGTGTCAAGTAGATATTTGTGCATGGGGCAATTATTCAATTCTAGCTTAATTTTTTATTTATTTTAAAATAACATTTTAAATAATCCTTATATTTTAAATATTTAAATTATTTATAAAGTGATGTTTTTACTTGCAGATTCTTCCGCAAGTCAAGGAAGTCTTGTTTGGAGCGAATCAGAATCGCAAGTTCAAGGATTAAAGGTCGCCGGGGATCTGAACAGAACACGATTGTGCCTTACTGGTCATTCCTCCAAATATATATAATTCCATTTTATCATTGATTATCTTGAACTTTAACGGTTTAATGTTTTGATGTTTATCACTATTGCCTTTTGAAGTGCCTCGTTTGTTTGGCTTGTTGATCATGTAGGTATTTTAGGTTTTTCTTATGTTAGGAGGCATAAAATTATTAATAATCAATTTGTAGTATAAATTTCTTAATGCTGTTAAAAAAACATTGGATTCGTTCAGATAAAAATGTGTCAAAGGTGTTCGTTTGCATTAATGCATTGTGCGGTTAGTTCATCAGGTGCTTCCAGTAGTCCTTCGATCCAACGACACGATCTGGATTATCTAAGAAACTGGATGTAATATATCGTTTTAAGTTGGATTAATTATATTTGTATATGTTGGTGTCACCACTGTTTTAGATAGATCAGTAAATTATTGTTAATAATCATAGTAAATAATAATATAAAGTAATTATAATACCCGGGGTTGGAGTGAGACTTCGGTGTACATGCGCAGATGAAGCATCCGTCTGGTTTTTCAATTAAGCATCTTGGATGACAGGAAATGGGCGGGCATTCTGAAATGTCGACAATATCAGTGAATATCATAATGCTGGGTTTTTCGCTTTACGGCGTGTCCCCGGGGATTGCTAATAAGTGATGTAAGTTTTAGAATGGTTGATTGAGTTAAACAGCTGATCAATAGTCGTAGGCACTTTTCATTTTTTTTCGAAAACGTCCATATTTTTCTCTCAAAGAGCTAATTACTGGGAAAAGGTGGTCGTAGGTGCTTTTCCACAAAAAAATTTCCGAGGGCTCACGAACGTCCAGGGGAGCCCACCTTAACGTCAGAGAGGGAGACCCACTCAACGTCAGGCAGCATATTTCAACGTCTGGGGGTCTTTCTAAAAGTTAGAAAGGAACCAGCCCTTTAAATAACGTCCCTGCCGGATATTTGTTGATTTTACCGTCCCCCATCATCGAATTTCGAATTGTTTTACCGATACGACAGGCGACATTGAACCTGCATGGGAGAGTGTCACAGTCGGTGAGCTCCAAGTCACACTTCTGACCCGTTGGACATGTCATGCCCTTGAAAACAAAAATTTATTATAAAAATAACAATTAAAAAATGGCTGTTAGTCATTATTGTTGTAGTAGTTTTTTGAAATTGTCTGGGTTTTTAGAAATAAGACTATAAAATTCAGTAATTACGTGCAACTAAATCAATATAGCAGCCCTTTAAATATCGTCCCTGTCGAATATTTTTAGATTAGAACCGAAAAAAACTGTTATTTTTTTTGCAAATATATTATATTTTGAATTTGTTTCTTAGAACGTAATTTAGATAATTTAAAAAAAATCAATACAATACTTTTTTTTAATTTTTTAAAAATTTAACAGAAAGCATTGTCCTATGGCATTGTCATGAAAAACGCTTATAAAAGTTTCATCTTTGATAGGATGATAGGTAGTTTGTTAATTTTCACTTTCAAGACTTTTCCACAAGCAAGCAGAAACGGCGGTAAAGTTAATATAAAGAATTTATAAAAAAACGCTATTTTTCTTCAAAACTTTCCGCTTCCAAAAAATCTTTTTTGCCACCCCCTGAAATGTGCCGCCTGGGGCCCTCTGCTCCTCCCATACGCCACGCCACTGTCCCAGTAGCAAAGGGATGTACTTACCTTCCGGACTTCCTCTGTATATTCTAAAAGTATAATTTTTTATCTAACGCATTAGCATAGAACTATATACTAAGAGAAATGTAGGTACTGACTGAACACGGGTTGAAGCACTTGCAAGTCGTACATCTGCGTCCATCTAAAACTTTTCCAAACAAACAATTCAATTTGCATTCGTCATCCGTTTCCAAACAATCAAAATTGCTGGTGATTTGAACTTCTGAAACTATGTATAATTAATAGCTTAAATGCTTTAAGGCCTTGACTCATTCTCACTTGCAGTTTGTTTCCCTTAATTTAATCACGGAATTGGAATGAAAGCCGTTATTCCGTTTTTCATCTCCGAGAAAATTTTGCTTCTCACTTTTCTCGGAGACGAAATTCCTGGGGACATTTTTCCAGAGTATGGGTTAGTAAATCTTTATTAACCAGTCCAGAGCCGTTTTCATGGTGTTAGCACTTGTAAGATTTTTCTCTTTTCACATTATTGAGAAAGTTTTTTTTTAATTTATTAATTAGGGGCGACTTTACCCTATTAGGGCAAAAAACTATCCACTCTCTGGAAGCATTAGGATAGGGTCACTATTCTCTCGACTCAAAAAATAGATTAAGATCTCATCAGCTGACTACTTACCATTAACTGGGCCACCGCTGACCTTTGCAAGCGGTGTTGTGAGAAACAAGTAAACTATTGTTGAATAGAAATTTTTCAAAAATTGATGAATTATAATCATATTGGTAACATAAACAAAGTAAATTGAACGAAAACATACCGGCGTCATCAGAATAGCTTCTATTAAATCATATTTTGAATTTAATTTTTGAAATATTTACGAAAAATTAAATTAAATGTCCACGTTTTTATATTAATAATAGCGACGACATCTGAAATGAAATAAAAAGGTCTTTTGACATATTCGAGCTCAGTCAATGACTATATACTAATGTCATGTTTTGATGAACATAAAATAATACCATTGTACGATATATTTCCGAAAGAAAACATTACAAAATCCTTTTTATAAACAAAAATTCGATAGAGAAATTCAGACAAACTCAAACTATGAAACGACGTCAACGATACAATATCTGGACTACTCCTTCGCTGGAAGCCAATGGAAAATCGGATCAAAATCAAAATCAAAATCATAATCATCATCATCATCTACTCTTTTGTCTAAATGAAAAGTGTCTAAAACTATTATGAATGTGGCGTAAAAAGCAGCCTTGAAGGTCAGTACAAGACGAGAGAAAGAGAGCATCAGCTTGTGGAGACACACTAGAGAGAATTGTTTGCAACTGACGTGAAGTTTGAGATGAAATCGCTAGAAGTGTTGTTGAGGTCGACGAGCATTTCAAACCTGACGCTACCCTGCTGGTCGTTCAAGTCGTGCTTCAGCTGCGAGGTCCAGATCCTGCACCAGATCATGGTCACAGAGCTTGGCACCAGATGAAACTTTGCCATGACGACGGGGCTCTGGTAGCCGGGCTGGTTGAGGTAAGGAAAGTAGACGAAAGGAAAGCCCTGGGGTGGGTCAAAGGTTACTTGTATGATGCCGTCTTCATCTCCTGGATTCTGTTACGGGAATCATTTTAGTTGGTTTACGTCAAGCGCTACCATATTAAAATTTAAATTTTTAAGCTTATTAATCAACAAGAACAAAGTATAAGCATCAGTACAATGAGCACCACCCACCCCCGTGCTACACACCTGTCCCTGACAGCTGACTGGTACAAATCCAGGCTCCAGAAAAGTCTTCCGAGAAGAGTGAATGTCTTTAAATTCAAACAGTTTTTCGCATCCGGTAGATGTCAACCGTTCGGTGCATATCAACTTCGCCAGATCCGTGCCGTTAGGATCCCAGCCGTAAATCTAAGATAGAAAATAAACTCAGAGTTTATTGGCGCCACTGAAAACAATTTTTTTCCAGAAAATAAATTTCAATGTAAGAAACATTCACCCTGTTTATTCTTAAAAGTAAACAAGGTTTATTCTCCAGGTATCCGAAACCGTTTTCAGGAGAACACATGTTTCCAAACGGCGTAAAGTTAAATGTCATCATCTTGTCTTGAATCGATGATCTGGAGTTGGTTTTCGAGTCATTAGATGCCATCTTGTAAGCTTTGAATGACAGAAAATTAACATTTAAAAAAATAAAAACTTTCATTCATCGAGTAGGGTACGTTTATAATTGTTACACTTACAGTAATAGAAAAATGTGATGACAAGTCAATAACAATTTTAGTAATTATCTTTTATAACCTTTTTTGTCAATCTTTATAAATCTAAAATATGATTTTTTTATTATACCCTGATTGTTTTCTCTATGGTCCATAGCCCTTCCTATATCATTACATATCAGAAATATAAGATGCTGCAAGGTAATTACACGTAAGGAATTTAATACGCTCATTTTTAACGAGTCTTTTCTAGAAAAGTATCTTTAGAGAATGATGAATCAACTTAGAAAAATTGCTCTGTTTGTCGGTTTTAGTTTCCTCAGAGAAAAAAATAATATTTTAATTAATTAATTAAATAATTAATTAATTAGTTTCCATAAATGATCATGAAGGATGTTTGCTTAAATTCGTATTTTAGACATTATAATGATCAAAAAATATGATTTTAGGAAGATTAAAATTAAAGACAAATACCGTCAAACTAACAGCTGATGATATTTTGAATTCTATCGATGAATTTCTTAGGCGACGAATCAAGACGAACCAGTGTTGAACCGTCTGACACACGAGGTTCAAAGTTCAGTGCTAATAAAGTTTCAAAATATTTTTCCAGTTTATCGATTTATAATGAGCCGATCGAATAAAAAATAAAAATTTCTATGGTTGATTTAACTTTAATTAAATAGAATCAGGTAAAATACTTAAAGGTTTGCATACCTGGGTTGTTCTTCAAAGGAGTCAACATATCGATCATTGTCGGAGCTTCATCTCCAAGAGTTTTGATGAAAATCGCCAGGCAGGCGGCAAAATAACAAGCAAATACCGCGTAAAAAGCCAAATAAGCGGCACATAACTTTGCTGCAATACAATTAAAAATAAAATTAAGTTACTCTTCTTTAAAAACATTACTGATTTTCCCAACTGATAAACAATCCGAGACATTGCAAGAGAACTATAACTTAAAATCAACTTCTACAAGAAGGCGTTCCACGTACCCCAAGTTTCAAGAGATTTCCCAAGAAACTTTCTCGTTTCAGGATTCCAAATCTTTTTAGCAATGCTTCTGCGAGTCTCACTAAACCATTTACAAGTTATCATGCTGAAATTTTGTATCGTGCACAAGCAAAAATGAACTTCTAAAATATCTCCGTTAGATATTGTAATAATAGTTTACAATACACGCTTGAAGGATGGTAACTTCTCTGCGGCCAAACGTACGCACAAGAGAGAAAGAGAGAGAGCCAAGTGCACTCTTTCTCAAATCGATCCGAGAGCCAAGAACTTAAACTAAAAATTTCATTTGATGAGATTATCAGTGAACTTAATTTATTATTAATCACCGCACTAGTTTTTTAAGTTTATGCCGGAGAAAATAGTGGACATTGTTAAATGCGTTCTTTCTATTTTGGGAGAATTTTCGAACATATATAATCATATTAAAGCGCTGAAATTTCATTTAAATTTAAAATTTGATTTAGTAAGAGTAGTTTTGTGCACATAAAGTAACAATGTAGGGCTAGTGGTCTTATGGCAATTATTAGTTTTATGTTTAATTAAAACAAACATTCTTGTCGGTTTTAGATTCAACATGAAATTGATGAAACTGTTTGAGATTTAGGTTAAGATACAAAAAACGTATTAGTTGTTTCTTTAGTTTCATGTTTAGTGTTAATTATATCAACAAGTTTTTATTAGATGTAATCAATAATAATTGAGTTATCATGTGGTTTTATGAACATCCAGCTAATTGTCAACTTGAATAAGTTCCAAAATCACTGTGTTCATTTTCTTACGCGTGAAAACAAAGGAAAAAACTGATATACAACGGCTCAGCCAGGTAAAACTGCTACACCAACTGGGGTAGAATCAAGATTAAGTTAAGTAGCTCATTTAATTTACTTTAATTTAATTCTATTTAATTAACTGATTGAAATTTAAAGTCTCTTTAGCGACTAAACGGTTCGTCTTAGAGCAAATGGGCCTTTATTCTGTGATCTTTCAAATCAAAAGCGGATCTAACGGTGGGTTATGGGGTCAGTTGTCCCCCCTGGCCCGATTTCTAAATGAAGTGGCATGTTTTCAGAAAAAAGCAAAATTTTTTTTTAAAAGTAATAATAATATTTAATATAAATTTACAATATATTATTATAATTGCACTAGCTCTTGGACACTCAGTTATTTGAAAATTTTAAATCCCGCTGACATAGTACCTACCGGGTACAGGCCAAGTCGTCGCGAAAGCCATTTCGTCGCCGTGAGCATTTTCGTCGCGAAGTCGCGACGAAAACGCCAACTCTGCGACGAATCGGCCCGGAGCGCGACGAAATCGCCTACTTTCGCGGCCAATAGCCTCATGGTCGTGAGGGGTAAAATCCCGTTGCTCAGAAGCAACTAGAGCTACCCCAACACACGAAGCCACCCGCCTGGCGAATGCAGTTAGAGACCAGCATTAAGCAACACGACCCGGATACATGTATCACAGACAGGCAGATCTACTGTCTATACAACGACTTCTTGTTGTCTCTGTGTTATACTTATACAGAACCGTGATATCAGTCTGCGGTGTGATATTGAATTGAAGTCGTTCCGCTGTAGTCGCTAGGGGAGATTTTTATTGATAGTTACCTGCCGCTATAACTTGAAAAGTAACAAATTATCCATACAACGGCTTAGTCGATCCGTTTTACAAGATATCACACGGTGTCGAGTTGAGCTATATTAGACTGCTATATTACAGAATGTTTTGAACAAATAAATAATAACGTGATTTGTTCAAAACTCAGATGCTCAAAATTTTTCCTAAACGTTGGGTGGGAATGCTTCAAAGTCAACAGAACTTAATTAACATGAACAATTAAAACGTCATTTTTATTTATTTATTTTATTGCTATACTTTAATAAATCAGTTAATTGTTTATGCAATTGAAGAGAATTAATATTTTTTTTATTAAAATTGTTCCACAATTTAGTAAGCTCTCTTTCAAATTCTACAGTATCTTTTCGTTTAACTCTTTGAGTTTGATTCAGGCTTACAAACTGTTCTTGGATCATTATCATCCGTGCTTCTTTTTCAAGCACGGAGCAAAGAGCGTAGAGGTTGGTGTTGTGGTTTGCCAGTTGTTTGAGACCATTGTTCCACCCTTCAAGGTCGTTGTTGGTTCTAATTTTCACTTTAAAAGAGCACCAGGTAGAAATGGGATAGAACCCAGCCAGCCACGTATTGTGAAAATATTTCATAAACAGCTAAGAAAATGAAATGACTTGAGTTAAAATCACCAGCAATGAAAATTTATAATATTTATTAGTACTTACTTTCACTTTTGAACAAACCACGCTATTATTTATTTGCTCAAATACGATCGGTATTTCATCGACGGGCATGTAGGCCAAAGCCATGATTTGTTTCCCAAGATCATATGCTGCCTGTTTTGCCTTATATTGAGATTTCAATCCGTATTTCTGTTAATAGAAATAAAATTATTTTGACGTTCAGCCAATATAGATCAAATAAATCACTTTTAACTTCGTAAAACCTACACTTAAATGACGAATAATTGCTTGATTGAAATGAAACAAGCAGCCGTTTATACAAACAGCGGGAAACACCGCTTTTGCTCCCTTCCAAATTGCTATTTCATAGTCAACTGAAATAGGAAATCCAGAACTCCGCCTCGCTAACTGCGAGCCAGTCCCAAGCCTGGAGAAAGGAGGAGGGAAAAGTTAAAAGGATCAAATTCTGATCCACGACAGGAAGTACTTAAGTGCTTCCTACATACAGCCATTAGAGTCTTAAAACACCTGGTGTAAAGGACTATAAACTATCATAAAAAAAAAAAAAATAGGAAATCCAGTTAAAATAAGTTTAAAACATCAAATTAATAAATCGAAATGTACCTGTTAAGCTATCAATTTGAAAACTTCTCTCATCTCTCAACACTCGCAAAACTGCTTCGTAATCTGTTGCTCTTTTCTTCGACATGATAGCAAATGCAACAGGGACCAGTTTTAACGATTCATTTTCCCCAATGAATGTATGTATGGTCAAAAGCTGGTAAAAAGGTCGCTGCACCACCTTTAAAATAATTTTATTTTATTTTATATGTGTCTGACTGTTATTCACATTTAAAATATACCTCAAAAGTTGCATCCATATTGAAATTCCTAGAGTTTCTTCCTATCTCTAATTGTTTTTCTGTTACCAGAAGTAGATGGCGCTCCCCTTTGATTTTTATATCTTTTATCAGGAAATTAGCGGGCAAATGCTGGATAAGTATTTCGGCTTCCAGACTTGCCGGCTGAGATGGTCTGCTTTGTTGCCGATGCTTGTTAACTAGTCTAGAAGCAGATTTGTTGAATAAGAAAGAAATGTCGATAAAAAAAATAGTTTCACGTTTATGTACCTCTTTAGCGGGGAGAACTTTGGAAGAATTGAAGCATCGGCATTGTGTTCCAACAAGGAATCCATAACAATTTGTTTCGATCCAATGTGTGATTGAGCCTTGCCTTTTTCAATCATTGCAGTCCTGATTTTTTTTTGCTCCGGGATGGATTGATTTGGTAGGCAAGTATGGGACTGTGTGCAATTGTAATTGAAACCGGTTTGAACAACTCTTCCTCTGCATGCTGCTAAAAACACTAACAATTAGCATGTTCAAATGTTTATTCTGAGTCATTAAATGACTTACTTTTACTACTTTCTGTGTCTTTAGAAGATTTTGATCGATGGGCACACGTCCAAAATACTTTGTTGTTTTTTAGGTCTGTCTTCTCAACAATTAGCGCATATCCACGCGAATCGTACAGCATGTCTTTGCCGCGTGTTGTAGCGTTTTCAAGAATTGAGAACATGGGTTCATCGTCATCAGAGTCTTAGAATGGAAGTAAATTACAAATATAAAACTAAATTACTGGTGGGCTGTATTATTTTATAAACTATTCAAAATCGTTTGTATTTACCTTCGTCGCTTTTTAGTTCATTTTTATTTCCGCCATTGTCCTCAAATTCTTCTTCAGAGCTGTAACACTTCAACCCATCTTTAAAAAAATATGTTGTTTAATGCAATATTGGAACAAGTACAAATAATTAAATTTTATAATAGCATAAGTTAGTAGGTATTTACCGTCGCTATCATAAACACACACTAGTTCGTTTTGGTTAGCTTGTGTTTCTTCTTTTAACTCCTTTTCTTTTCTAACACAATCTTCTTTTTTTTCAACATCAATTTCTTCCAACTCGCCTATAGAAAAAGTCGTAATTGGTATCATGAACAACTTATCAATCAAAGAAACTTTCACAGCGCCTTCGAGCTCACCTTCGCTGTCAGAAATAATTATTATATCGTTAATCTGAACTTTTTTGTATTTTATTTCTTCTTTTTGGCTCTCAATTACCATTCCTATATCAAAATAATAGTTGTTGTTCTATTAATCTAATATAAATTATCCAAAAAACAAATTCAACAAACCATTGTACTTGTTAGAAAGGGAAACTTCGTCAAACGATTTTTCCTTGTTTTTATGAACTAAAACATTTTTGAAAATTAACCAGTGTTTTATATTAACATATCTCAAAAATACACACCTTCAGTTTCTTCTTTAAGAATGCATGAAACACACACATATTGCAATTGCGAATTACCTACGATAAAGTTTTTCAAAGTAAATGTAATGAACCAGTTGTGTTAAAATGCGACAAAAAAAAACAAATTAAATAAAAATAAACCTTTAATTGCTAATCTGTATTGCTTAAGGGTGATCTCTTTCTGACATTTTTGGTGGGTCCACTCCTTTTTCTGCTATAAAGCGTAACATAAAACAGTACATAGATTTATATAGATTCACTTATTTTTAAAAACTTGTTCATTCAAATCCCATATTTGTACTTTGACTAATTTGTAGACTTTTAATTTTAAGATAATTCTCAGTATGAAAAAGCTCATTTTGAGGATATTAATGCCAGATGCCAACGTCATGCTTTATAAACTTCCTATCCACAATTATTTGAAACTTGGACTTCTAGATATATATTTCTTGGGTAAAAAGCTGGTTATTAAAAAAAATCACTTATTTTCTAAGTTCTTAAATATTTCTTTATTTAGCACTAGCAAGGTTACCCGGCGTTTCCCGGTTTTTGAACAATTTTTCTCGTTTTTGGAGCGTAACACATTGAGATTGTGTTACTATTCAATAAAATGTCAGTATAATATAAATTCACACTTTCCAGCATATTAAAAAAACATTAATGCCAGATGCCAGCTTCATGTTCTGGAAATTTGTTATCCACATTTAGTAGGAATTTGGTAAACAAACTGGAACAGCAACTGCGAGCAACAACATTATAAAACATGTTTTAAAAGTAATTCTTTTCTTAAAAAAAAAATCGAACAAACCTTCCCTACCTTAAAGGTAGTACCTTCAAAAAGGATAATACAAGAACATACGCTTTTTTGCTATTTGCACAACAGTCTCGTATTATTATTATTATTATTATTATTATTATTATTATTATTATTATTATTATTATTATTATTATTATTATTATTATTATTATTATTATTATTATTATTATTATTATTATTATTATTATTATTATTATTATTATTATTATTATTATTATTATTATTATTATTATAACTTAGATAAAGTTACAAAATGGCATTCGGCGAAAGACGTAGTTCTGAACGCGTAAAGTAATATGAAAAGCGGTTTTTGATCTAAAACTGTTAAAAATTAATATTGAAAGAGATTTACAGAAAAAAAAAATTTAAACGCCAATAAAATTTGAATTTAAAGACTTTTACGATTTTGGCGCGATTTCACATTTTTCGAATAATAAGAAGAAATAAATACTTTTAAAAGCTGGAACTTCTAGTAACTCCTTAAAACTACTTATTATTAACTATTATTCATAATTCGTTTCTTATTACTCTATTAATTTTTGAGCTTCGAAAAAAAAATCACTTAGATCGTCTAACTAATGCACTCGACCTGAAGCTCGAAGTCAATTTCACTTCAGACTTAACATGCCTTAAGTTTTGTTGCTTCGTATTTTGTTAATATCTTTTAAACCGATTAAGATTTTTCAACGAAATTTTGTAGGCAATAAATATTGCTATGTTTCTACATAACTCCAAATTTTCAGTTTTGTAGCTCAACGTTTAATGTCAAAATAACAATAGTTCATAGATGTTAGGTCCACAATAGCTTCATTTTATTGGTTTTTCCCAAACAACTTCTCAACCCCTTGAAAAAATTTACCAAAATTTTACATGTCAAATGTCTAACTAAGTCTTAAAAATTGTGTTAAAATTGAAGTTTGTAGCTGTACGTTTACAATCAATTTAGAATTATTTAGTTAATGCTTGAAATTTAAGCAATTTCGTGGCTCGGTTTTTTGGAAATAATTTTTCAACCAAGCGAAATTTTTCAACCAAACTCATTATTTGCAAAATATTTACGTTTCTATATAATTATCGAAAATTCAAATTTTGTAGTTAAAGGTTTAATGTCAAATTTGAGCAACAGTATTTTGTATTTTTTTATTTTGCTAAATGTATTCGTTTTTTGCATTTAATTTTTAAATCAAATGATATTTTTCAACCAAACTTGGGGAAATTAAAACCAACATATTGTTTAGTAGATATCAGAAATTAAATTTTTTTTAGCTAATCGTATACTTGTTTATGTAATATAAAAACGTTTTATTTATTTTTAATAGCTCTTTAATCAATTAGACTATTTTAACTAAAACGTGATATTTTAAAAATTTAAACAATTTAAAAAAAGTTATCCTAGTTTTAATGTTTTAGTTGAGCGTCAATGTTAAATTTAAACTACAGTATTTTAAACTACAGTATTACACTGGCTAAACTTTAAATGGTGAAAACATAAGTATTTTTTTTACAAATATTTGAGATTATAGGTAGTTCTGTCGATCAGCGTTTAGCAAATTCCAAAATTGACATGATTATTGTGGCGATTTCTGTTGCATCGTAGAACTAGCGTGCATCCCAGCACGCCCAGTGCTGATAAAGTTACCCAGTAAGCGCGCACTTGCACGCGCTCACATAAAAATGTGCTGAAACACTATGAAACGAAGCGAACACCAGCGCACATCACATAAAAGTTCTGAAGGATGGATGGTAGCGGGAAATTCCAGAGCTAAACGATGCACGTATACAGGGTGAAACGCGCCAAAACTTTTAAATGAATGCCACAAATATTACAAACATAATTGGGCCATTATATCGTGCTATGGGCTTTAAATACAACGTCTCATGCAATACTGTATGTCGCATGTTGACGACGACTATATCCGAAATTCAGACGAAGCGAAGATATGTGGTAGCCCGTCATATGGGGTATTGAGGCGCGGTCCCACCATTGGGGATGCTGGGGATGCGTCTCCCCCACCAGCCTAAGAGCTCAATTTTTTCAATGAATAAATAAAGTTAAACGTATTACTAAACAACCCCCCCGTCAAGCACCGACTATCTATCCAATCTAGATAGTTATAAAATACGAAGAAATCTGTGGGCATCAGAATAGCGCAATTAATATCTCATTACTATGCCTAAGTAAGATATGCATGACCAACCGAAAGCGATTATGTCCTGCCAACCAACAGCTTATAAATTCGGTTTTCTATTCTTCCGTTGTAAGCTGGCGCTAATCGTTAAAAAATTTTAATACAAAATTAAGTTTGTGCGAGTTTAGAACACTAGTTTTTTCATTACCTATATTAATCACAAAGGGAAAATACCCACTGTTTTCTGTGAAGTCTAGAGGTGGTAAAGTACTTAATTTTATAATTCCTAAATCAGTTTTTGTTTTAATAATTCAGTTGCACAAACTCTAATTATTGTGTAAAAGATGTCAAGCAAAAATTAGCAACTTCATTAAGATTACGTCATTCTTTAAATCGGCACCCACTGAGCATTGAGAATGCGAAAGTTCTAGCCAAACCTCTAACCCTGAACAACAAGATTGTCATTTATCTACTCGTTCTTTCAAATTCTCGACGAAAAAATACATTTGAGTCCAACTTGACCAACAAAACTCTCAAATTTTCGTTTCAAACCATTCAAACCTAACACTATTTGAATATTGCATTTGCGTTTACTGAGGTTGAAGGAAAGTGCATGTTCGTCATTCTATAGACACTAAACAAGTTAAAATTAGATTACAGATTTTTTTTTTTTAAAGTTTTTTGATTAGGAGATGCTGATGAACTGCACGCCTTTGCGAAATAATTGTTTTTTCCTAAGGGCAGGATATAAATGTTATTTTGTATTGTATTTTTACGGAGATTGAATAGGAACATACACATTTCTTATGTTCAAAAACGCCATTTTCTTACAACACACTCATTACTTGATGATAACGTTAAAATCTATAAAAAAAAAATATATAATATAAGACTCCCAATCAACAATGACTTAATCATTCCCTCCACCAGAAAATCCTGGGACCACGCCTGGGGGCTTTCGACACAAACCGCTGAAGTGCATTATGCAGTTCATTCTAAAAGTACAAGTTCAGCTCTCATGGAAGAGAGCGTCAATAATGATTATAAACACATAGACAAATCTCATACAGACAGAGAGTCAAATAGTTCATTTCATGTACACATGCCATCTTATACAGACATACAGTCAGCTAGTACATTTCATGCACACATGCCATCTGATACAGACATACAGTCAACTAGTTTAATTAATACACACATACAATCAACTAGTTCATTTCATACACACATACACGCTTGAAAAACAACTCTAAAGGCCCCAAAGAGTTCACTGGGATTTAAATCAAGCATACACCATCAGAGAAATATATTCGGAATACATTAATTTCCATAAAATCCCTACTCTAAATCAACTTCGTGATGTATTAGATACAAATAAAAAAAGTTTTACATAAATGAAATAATGTAGTAGTATGAATTTGTGGTTTTGCAAGAGTTTCTTCCATGTTAAGGTGCAGGAGCTGGGGCTGTCAAAAGTTATAAAGAGAAAAATTACGTAAAGCATTTTTGCAAAATGCTGGATACCCTCGCTTACCTGCCGGTGAACGAAGTAGCAAGTGGGATGCTAACCCTAACCCTAACGAAGTAACTAGTGGAATGCTAACCTTAACCCTAACCCTAAAGAAGTAACTAGTGGGATGCTAACCCTTACCCTAACCTTAACGAAGTAACTAGTGGGATGCTAACCCTAACCCTAACCCTAGCCCTAACTTTAACGAAGTAACTAATGGTAGGCTAACCCAACCCTAACCCTAACGAAGTTACTAGTGGGATGCTAACCATAACCACAACCCTAATACCCTACTATTAACCCTAACCCTAACCTTTTTTCTCTCACGGCTGCACGCCAAAAACTCTATTCAATTGATAATAATCGATTAAATATAAACAATAAATCTTAAATCTTTTAAAAATGTGTTTCTGTTTGTTATAAAAATGTGAACTCTGAATCTACCCCGGGGGGGGGGTGTCCTACCGCGGGAGAAATGTCTGGGGGCAATGTCCAGGGGGGGAGGCAATGTCCGGGGGGAGAAATGTCCGTTCCCCCTTCTACTTATATGTAGTTTTTATTATTTTCTTATTGCATTTGATTTTTATTTATAAATACTTTGTTCAGCTGTTT
The DNA here is from genome assembly GCA_963978895.1 of Erpobdella octoculata. Taxonomy (NCBI): domain Eukaryota; kingdom Metazoa; phylum Annelida; class Clitellata; order Hirudinida; family Erpobdellidae; genus Erpobdella; species Erpobdella octoculata. The sequence goes on along the minus strand of OZ022240.1, from coordinate 3,651,507 downwards.
AATCATGAAATTGATTAACTTTGCTTTTTCTGTATGAATTTGCTCTTTTATCACATTTTATGTCTATTAATACTATTTTAGCTGTATATATTGCTTAAATAATTCAAATTCATCTACACAATAACTTGACTCTATTTTGATTTGTTGACTTGAACTTTTTCATTCATTCAGAACTTTACATTTTTTAAGTATATTAGAAATAGATAGGAGGTCACAAAAGCTCTTTAATTTTATGTTAATTTTTTCTTTGTTCTGTTATTTTATATAACATGATTTTTATATTGAAATAAACTGTTCTTAGATTAGATGTCAGCATTGTTGTTTTTGATGGTTAGAACTGAGAAATAAACTTTTACAGATTTAAGCCTAGTATTATACAGTTTTAGCTACTATGCCTCACAGCAAAAATGTCATATAAAATACCCATTGAGTTATAACTATTTTCTTATGAAATATTAATTCACCATTTCTCATCGTTTGATTAATAATAGTAATGTTAAAAACACCACAATTATGTTTCATTTTTTTATCTATTGGTAAGCATGTCCATCTCATGAGGTAATAAAAATTAAAACAGTGTGAATCCCTCCAGCAAATGGTTTTTAACTTACTAGACTTACTTTTTCACATATTAATTATTATTAATTATTATCCTTTAGTTAAAGTTGATCTGTTTTACTATTCATTCGTAATTGAAATTAGGATATTCTTAAGTAATAAATGACAAAAAGATTAGATTTGAACATGGAACCTCAAACTCAAAAGCACCTCTTTCAACTATACTAACCAGTTTGCTTTTGTGAACCACAGATGTGTTATTTAAGAAATGCAGTAAAAAATATAACTACTGATAACACTAGAAAACAGTGAAGAAAAACATTTTGGAGATTTATTTTATTTGTTTAGATAAAAATCTTACAGCTGGAGAAGACTAGTAAAACAATAGGAAAAAAAATAACAGAATTACACAAAGAGCAAGACAACCTGCAAACAAAACAGACAAATCAAAATGAATCAAATTTGTATTTATTTCAACTGCTAAAAGCAAAAATAAACAAAAAAAAATCATCTAAAAAAAAATTAAAAAATAAACAAAAGATCAATCTTTTTAACTACTAAGAATGTATAATTTTCTTATCTATTGCTGCTAAATTATTTAAAAAAATGAGCTATATCATGAGCTACTACTATTCATTCTTTTGGAAGAAATGACATAAATAGCAAGAACAATGAGCAAAAGTGTCAAAATATTAATATAGTATCCATAGAAACCTGTTGAAAAATTTTGACATCGAATACAAGACCAAAACATAAAATCAATTGAAATGCAAACACCTCAGTGGCATGTATTGTTATTTAAACAGTACAATCCAAATAAAAAATGTTTAGAAATTTATTGAAGTTGCAGTTTTGTGTTGTTCCAGTTAAATTAGAGGCACTTGATTTCAAGTTGAACAGTTCATACTTCTGATGGCAAAACTTCAAAGATATATTTAATTAAGAGTTTGACAACACTTCTTAGCTCCTCTGTTACTATTTCCATACTGTATAAAGTACCTGGGAATAAATTTGTTAAATGAAATAAAATAAAATTCCTTATTATAATTATTAATATCTACCTAGTATGAATGTTTTCATATGTTTATTATATCTGGTTTTCTAAATTACTTGTTTCAAATATACTATGAAACAATGTGTAACTGTAACTGAAAAACATGTTATGGAGTCTGTAGAACTAACAGCAATTACCAGGAAATAATGCTAATATTTTCACTTGAATAGATAGAATCATTTTTTTAAGTGACAAATAAATGGTTTAAAAAAGAATTCTAACAAAGATAGGTTTTTTATTTTTATTGCTTCTTTGAAAATATATCAGTCTGAGTTAGTTAATCAAATCCAGCATGCTAAACTAGTAACACTATTAGAGAATAACTCTATTCTATAATTATTAGTATAAGAAATGGCAGACAGTAATAGATATAAATTTATAAATGGCTATAAGTAAAATATAATAATATAATATATACTAACAAAAAGTCGTCTCTCAATCCATCTGCCGAGACTCGGATTGAAGAACTGGTGTAAATTAACCAAAAAGCAGGATATTTGAATAATTATAACTTTTAATACTAACATCATGAGTGCTTCATCAAACCGATTAACTAAACTTTTAATTATTGTTACTATTACTATTGTGACCACTAGAAAATTCCCCGCTTGTGCTGTAACGTTATAGTGGCAAATATCTAAATTTTTTCATCTAAAATGTTATATTAAAATTCCTTCCTAAGTCAATAGTTAACAGATTTTTTGCTATCAATTTTATATGAACTTTATTTTAAAAGTTAAAATCAAAAGAACTCTTTGAATTTTGCGCGCAATAACACGACATGGCCTGGCAACCCACTTGTTGGCGTTTAATACCATTCGTTCGGCGCTTGATGCCATTTTTCTTTTCTCTAATGCCACAGCGGCATCCGAGGCGGCGCTTAATGCCATTTTTTGGCGTTTAATGCCCAATCTAAGTTATTATTATTATTATTATTATTATTATTATTATTATTATTATTATTATTATTATTATTATTATTATTATTATTATTATTATTATTATTATTATTATTATTATTATTATTATTATTATTATTATTATTATTATTGTTATTATTATTATTATTATGTTATTGACTGGTTATAAAAAAATTGCTTCCCTCTATCGATTGTAATGAAAACTTTGCTCCATCGAAAACGACTCCAATTCATTGCGACACCCCAGACTGATATCACGGTTCTGTATAAGTATAACACAAAGATCAGGAAGTCGTTGTATAGACATTAGCGGTGCCACAGTCTGTGATACGTGTATCCGGGTGGTGCTGCTTAATGCTGATCACCAACCAACTGCATTCGCCGGGCAGGTTGCTTCGTGTGTTGGGGTAGCTCTAGTTGCTTCTGAGCAACGGGATTTTACCCCTCACGACCATGAGGCTATTGGCCGCGAAAGTAGGCGATTTCGTCGCGCTCCGGGTCGATTCGTCGCAAGGTTGGCGTTTTCGTCGCGACTTCGCGATGAAAATGCTTACGCGACGAAATGGCTTTCGCGACCACATGGCCGGTATTCGTACCTACCTACCTCTTGACAAAATTACCGTCTGCTAGTATTTCACCCATACCTTAACAGCTTATTCGCTATATTTCGTTTACTCTATCTGTGTTTAAACTCACTGATATTCATATAAAATGAACAAGTGCTTAGATTACTACGGGACTGTATCAGCAAAATGAAGTCTGCATTTCAATACTGCACCGGTCTAGCCGGGCCTTATTTTAGAAATTTCAAATGGGCCGGGTCGAGATTTTGTAACAAATATACAGATTTTAAATTAAATTAACATAGTTTAGAGTGGTTAAGAAGACTGAAGCCTGTGTGACAACCACTATAACAATTTGAGGCAGTTGTTTATGGTGCGCGCCTACCCACACCCCCTACGGACGCTGGTGAGATTCGAACTGCCGACCTTTAGGCCAACAGGCAAACGCTTTACCGCATCACCACCAGCGTCCTAGATCTATAAAAACGGACCGGACCTAAAATTTTGGTCGGGCCGAGTTGCCGACAGAGCAAATTTTCTTTCCTATTGCTTTACTTTTTTTTACCTTCCCGTTTGTATAGACAATTAAGAATAAAGATTTTGTATGCTAGTTTTTTTTTAGACAAAACTTAACGCGAGAAAGATAAAAAGAAGATCAGGCAAAAACAGGAAAGAGAGGAAGAAAAGAAAAAAGAACAAAAGATAAAAAGAGGAAAAGCCAAAAAATCTGAAGTTCATTTAAAAGCACCGTGTCCAAACGCCGCGTTCCTATTATTTGACCGATTGACGAACCTAAGCGACGAATTCTGCCGCCAATCGGTCTAGGTCCACGTCATCCAAGATGTTGTGATGGACATGACAAATTGCAGGTGCGTTCAGTTTGACTGAGTCATGCTATTGCGTAACCACGTTTTCAACCTAAGCAAGGTATATGCTCTTCTAGAAAAACACCTGGTGCCCACGGAGGGAAACGTGGTTTTTTTAATTAAAAAAAAATGATCTGAAACTCACCTATGGCAAGAAAACTTCAGAAAATTTCTCGGAGGCAATACTCCCTGTCCCCGGACCCCCGCATAAAAGGAGAGGAAGGAAAAACCAAATAAATGGTTCCCCAATATTTAACATGAATCGCCGCCCCTGTTTCTCGCCAAACTATCACGACTACTCACACACAGGAAACACTCACTCAGTATCAAAGCAAAACTTCGCGATCTGCTCACAAGATTTTGGGTGGACATTCAAGCAAATTTCCCGGTTCTTCCAAGAGGCCAGGAGTCAGAAGGGACCTGGCAGCACCGGATAAAAATTTAGACTAAAACTTAGCTCCTTTTTTCCCAATTTTTTTATGTTTATGTGACAGTTTTATCATCAGTTGAAACAAATATAAATTTAAAAATAGATGGAGACATATGTATTTTTTTTATTTTTATAAACATTTTTTACAATATTTTGTATAAAAAACTTGTTAACGGTTTGTGATTTTTTTTTAAATAAATTAAGCTTTAATATGCATAAATTTGAATTTTTTTATTATAGATTTTAATGTCAATGCGATTTGTGTTTCTTCATAGCCAGAAAACGGTTTCTCAATGCTCATATGTGTATGGCAGATTCAGTTACATTCGTAATTGAGTTCTGTTCCTGGACTGCTGCCCCACATTGAACAACCGTTGGTACATTTCAACTGGAAATAGAGACAAATAATGGTTTTGATTTAAAAAAAAATAATTTAAGCAACTTAAAATATTTGAAAACGTTGTTAAATAAATCCATTGTATTGGTTTCAAAAACGGTCTTGCTTGCTTGTTTTTACAACGCTTATATTAATTTGCAATGTTGTTTGTTTGTTTGTCTGTTTGTTATTTCAGCGCAAACGTTGTTTTTGAAAACACCGCGTCTCGCCCGATCAACAAAGTTAAGCAACGTCGAGCTCGGTTAGTACTTCGATGGGTGACGTTAAATACATTAACCCGTTTTTAAATGTAAAAAAATTTAAACAGTAAAAAATGAAAAATAATAAAATGTATAAATAATATTTAGATTTATAAAAAATCACTAAAAAATAAAATAAAGTATAAAAATATTTTTTTAAAAACAAAGTTTGTATACTAATGTACTAAAAGGTTGAAAATAATATTAAAGTGTACATAATACCATTTTATCTATATATCTATAACTTACTATCGTCAAACGCTTTAATCTTCCAAACGAAACGTTTAGTTCAAATATGTTAATATGCACACATCAATATTATTTTTAACCATTTAGTACATTAGTATACGGGCGTAGTTTAAAAAAATATTTCTTATACTTTATATTATTTTTTTTCTTGTTAATAAATTAAAGAACTTTCTGTGATTTAATCAAGCCGAAATTTAAAATATAGACTAACTATTTACCACATTGTATTGTATTTAATTAAGACACTTTTCTAAAATAAAAAGAAATATTTTTAATTATAAAAAAATGTTTGATCTGTGTTTAAAAAACGACAAATTTAAAATATAAAGTATCGATAAAAAAACTTCGATTTTTTCGGTCCTTTAATTTTTTAGATTTATACAAATATCTAAAAAGATGATAACAAAATTTACAGTCAATTTACTAACTTCTTTGCAGGGATCGTTGCAAAGGCAGGTTGCACAACCATTCTTGTCGACATAATAACCACTCACTGGACATTTACTGAGACACTTAATTTGTGGACATTGTTTAACTAAATAAAAATTATTTATTTTCACGGTTAATTGCTATTTAGTTTCAACTAATTAGTTTTTAAAATTTTAAACGAATCAAACAACTGAAGTATGTTGTATTGAATTAGAAATGTATTTATGTTTTTATATCATTATTTAATAAATAAAAGGTTTACATGGTTTACAGACACCAGTTTCTCCGATAACTTTTTCATCGTATCTCACAGGCTGCATCACACAAGCCTCTCCAGCTGGGCATTGACTATCCTATGATATATTTGCAAAATAAATGTTATTCTATAATCTTAAACATAAATTTTTATAGTTCTACATAGAAATCAAATTTTATGAAAATACATAAAACATGACTGACCCTAACTGGACATCTACTCAAACAGACGTGACAAAAGCATGTTTCGTCACGACTTAGAACCGGAAACGCATCGTCACATGGAGAGAATTCCGTATTACATGGAGGACAATCACCACCTGCTGTAGTAGTTTTAACAAAAACTAATGTAGTTCTTTAAAAGAAAAGCATTTTATTGCTGTTATGAATTTAATCTAAAAAAAAAACAAACTAAAATTCATTCACAAACTTTTTGGTCTTAAACAGTCGACAGCCAGCAAGATAGCTAATAAGCAAATGAGTTTTGAATAGGCCATTTCAAAGCTGAAAATAAATTTGTATTTATATTTATTATTTTTTCGATAAAATAGTTAAACCACTCAACTCACAGTTTGAGTTACTTGTCTGCGTTTGATTTTATCAGCAGCATGGCTTATCGTGACAAATAGCGTTTTTATAACCCTACATTGATTGAATCATATGATCATGTGTTACAATTATGTGATAATCGATAACAATTTTACTTGCAGATGATCAAATTATAAAAACGTATCAAGAAAAAAAACTTTTTTTAAACGAATTATCGTGTAGATATGGTATGATATCGGTTGATCATATCTGATCTAAAAATTTAGAATAAAGTAAATAGCTTTAAAGTCATGAAATAATAAATTTGGAAAAAAACAATTTATATTTAATACACTATTTATATATGCAGCAATATACTTGTGAGGCAGAGACAGAGGCGGATACAAGGGGTCCTGGGGGTCCGGACGAAAAAACCCCATCATTTAGCACTTTACGGGCAATTGTCATAATGTAATGTTCCTGTATCTTGTATTTTTAGTTTTTTTATCTGTCTATAAATCAATATTGTTTTGAATTCATCTCAATTAAAGTCTATTTCAGTTTTAGACAAAGTGATTCTGTTTTACATGTTTAGGAGACTTGTTATTTAACTTGTGGAGACAAAATAATGAATTTTTACACGTCCTATGTTTATCAATAATTTAATGTAATATTTAATAAATCATTTAGCCATAATGTATAATTTAATTTAAATTATAAATTAAAATATCGTTATATTTAGAAGCGTTACTCCCAGTCGTCCGCTATGGTTTGTGAGTTTACAGAATTTTTTTTTACTATGGACCTGATGATATTTTTATTATGGTATATCTTGTTCTGTACACAATAGAATACTGCAGGGGCCAATTTTTTGCGGCCCAGTCTGATCCGTCGAACAACTTGACCTCCTGGTCCTGCTTGTTTCATAGGTCAAAATTTCCGACCCGATCCATTTTTAAACCCTGATATTACCTTCACCACCGGTCTTGATTGCTTGCTTGCTTGAATGTTTGCAAACCATGAAAATGTAAATTAACTAACTTCCCGTCATCCAATTGAGCTGAAAATTAAAATATATGTTTACTCTTCATGACAATGCATTCTATTAAAATTTTAAAATTTTTTGAAAAACATTTTTTGTAATCAAAATAAATAATTTTATATGTTTTAAGACAAAAACAAATAAAATACAATTGAATAAAAGTTTATATATACATAAATTAAAAAATAATATTTTTTGCAATAAATGCAAAGCCGGCAAATCCAAAATTATAAGGGATTTGTTAAAAAAAACTTTGTTTTTTTGGCTTACTTGTTACAGACATAAAATCTCTATTATTGGCAAAAAATCTCGTAGGTCAAAGAAAAAACTTTGACCTACGAGATTTTTTTCAATGGATTGATTCAAGAACCTGCATATTCTTTTTAAAAAAATTCAATCGGAAACATTTGATAGATGCGTCATGCTTCATAAACTGTCTGCCATATGGTGCAAGATGGCCATGAAGATACTGCGTGGGGTAGACTGTTATTACATAACATAACATAACATGACATGACATAAAGAAAATAATGCCCATATCTAAGATTATAGAAAATCATATATATATATATATAAATATATATCTATCTATTATATATATATATATATATATATATATATATATATAAATATATATCTATCTATTATATATATATATATATATATATATATATATATATATATATATATATATATATATATATATATATATATATATATATATATATATATATATATATATATATATATTAATATAGTATTAAAAATCTGTTTTATATTTATCTATATATATATAAATAAGATTATGTATGTCTCTGTGAATGTATGTCCTTTATGCATTGTTGCACCATTCATCGGATCGTAATAAAATGTTCACACAAGCTTGAGAGTCAATGGGAGAAGGTTTTTATACAAAAAATTGAAATCGGTCACAAAATGAGGAGAGTGGGAGAACGAACTTAAACGGGAATTAGAGAATGAGCGGGATCGGAACGGGAAAGAGCAAGCAAGAGCGGGAGAGCGACCGGGAGCGGGAAAACAACTGGGAACGCGACGGGAACGGGAGAGCAAGGAGCAAGCGGAAACGGAAAAGTGACCGGAAGCGGAAGAGCAAGCGGAGAAGGAAACGGGAGCGAGAGAGAAAAACGATAGAAAACCATTAAAAACCCCGGGCAACGCGGGGTACCCCGCTAGTACATAATATATTATGGTTCAAAATGACAATCCATCAGTCGTTTAAATTAATTCACATTTTTGGCTTCTATTATTTCCGCAGGGAGGTTGTTCCACGATTTCCATTGAATTTTTGTGTTTCTAGTTTAATTTTATGACCTTTCGTTCTTCTTTCTTCCAATAATTTCATATTGGGAAAACACAAACTTCCTTTTTTTTCTTGAATAAAATTATACAGCACGATCAGATTCCTGTAATTCAAACAAGAAAGCTTCAAAAGTTTCAACCTGTCTTCATATCTCAGTCCCTTGCATGCTTTGACCATTTTTGTTGCTCTCTTCTGGACTCTTTCAATGGTTTCTATGTTTATTTTTTTCCATGGTGACCACACACTGACGGCATACTCCAATCTGGATTAATATAAAAGAATCTTTTGTCAAATCTTTAAAATTTTGTGAAATTAAACCAACAGTGAAAAGCTTTTATTAATTATCTTATAAATATAATCTTTAAATGTTAAAGAACTCTTTTTTTTAAACGTCAAGTTTAAACCCATATATAAATTTAAATTTTAAAGTAATTTTTTTTAACTATTGTACGTGGCACAAAAGTATAAAAAGGTTTTTGGAGTTGAATCAAGCTGGTTCAATTAATTTTCAATCATACATTGGTTTTTTCACGTTTTATCTAAAACAGACTTTTGTGTCCTCTATCTGCTAAATAATAGAACTAAAAAAATAATTAATTAAACCAATGAAATGTAACAAAAAAAGTGTAATGTATTAAAATAAAATAATTACTAGTTTACCAGATTACTGTTTATATGGAAAATGCTTAAAACATTTATTTGAAAATATTTGACAACTTCATTGATTTTAAACAAAATTGTCTCGGTGTCCTTTTTCAATTAGTAACAAACTGAAAAATCTAATTTAAAAAAATTAAATTCGTATAAAAATTGCTAAGAAAAATATTGTAATAATTGTTTGTGCTTTATAAATTTGTTCATTATAGCACAATTTATAATTAGTCCAAGAAATAATATAATTAATAATTTATCGAATAATTTCAACGTTTTGATATTTTGTTTTGACTCGTTTGTTTTTCTAACGATTTGAATTTGTTTATTATCAGAATCAAAAAATATACACATGGAACCCAGAAAATAAATGAGGTAACAAATCCATAAAATTGGCACCATTTTAAATATGAAATATTTTTTATGAAGAGGAGCTATATCAGGCTCTTTTATACTGACTGAGGTTGGAGGATACGTCCAAGTTTTCTTTTATCAACCCCTATCTTTCTTCCTTACATCGACACTTCTACATGCCGAAACCCAATGATATCCTAGAATGCATTGACTGATCGGGCGTCTATAACGTGTTGCGTAAGTGCATTCAATGAAGTGAGAATCTGGTTTGTAAAGAAATTGCATCGCTTTTCGCAACCTCTGACACACTGGCGCTTCAATTTTCAGTTGTGGCCACGCAGGTTGTATGCCGAGTGACCGGCTGCTCGTTTTTGTAAAAAAATCATTTATACAAATTCAGATGAAAACTAAGATTTCTTTTTTTTTCAGTTTTTTGCATTTATATAACAGAAGATAAATAAAATAAATCTTGTTAGCTGAAACTAAAATAAAAGATCACAAACAAGATAGGGTTGTTTTTATTATTATTATTTTTATTAATAAAAAATTCTAATTTTTGAATATTTTATTTACCAATCTTTAGGATCATTAGTTTTTTGCTAATACATAAACTTAAGATTTTTTATTATTAATAAGTATAATTTCAACACAATTTGTTGTTTTTTAGCCATTAATTTCTTTTCGATGCTCAAATGCTTCACGCGCAGCTGTAATTTGGTTCTGTTCCTGGGTCCATGCTCCACATATTGCATCCTTTGGTGCACTTCATCTGAAAATCGTTATTAAATTTCTCAATTCAAATTTCAAAAAATTTCAAAAGAGGATTATATATTTACAGTCAAATTACGAACCTCTTTACAGGGATCTTTGCAAAGGCAGGTTGCGCAACCATTCTTGTCGACATAGTAGCCGCTCTTTGGGCACTTATTGGAACACTTAATTTGTGGACATTGCTTAACTGAATAAAATAAATCATCATTTAAAGTTTGCTATTTATTTTTAATTAACTAGTGTTTTAAACGTTAAATAAAAAACTTAAATTTCGTTTACCGAATAAGTGATAGATATATTGATGTTTATCAATTAATTATCTATATATACATAAATGACTGTTTGATTGTTTGTTTTTTATGAAAATACTAGTGGGGTTCCCGGCGTTGCCCGGAGTTTTTAGAGGTTCTTTAATCGTTATTTTCTCTCTCCCGTTTACTTGCCTGCTTGCTCTCCCGCTCCCGGAAAAAGCAAACATTTGATCTTATATCCAGAAACCTCACTGGAAAATCACTGCCAGATGCTAAAAATTTTATAATTTACCTAAAAAGTAGTCTTTTTTTTAGTATTTAAAAGAAAGTTAATTTTAGAATCCACCGGGGGGCCGTGGCGTTATATATATATATATATATATATATATATATATATATATATATATATATATATATATATATGTATGAGTGTCTGTTTGTTTGGTTGTCTCTCTGTCTGTCTGTTAGTCCTTTGTTTTTCCAAAATAACTTTTTTAAATAATTTAAAAAAATATTCTAAATAGCCGTGGACCTATCCTCAGACCTACCAAATGTACACAAAAAATTTCATAAAGATCGGTTCAGCCGTTTCGGAGGAGTTCAATTTCAAACACTATGACATGAGATTTATATATATATATATATATATATATATATATATATATATATATATATATATATATATATATATATATATATATATATATATATATATATATATATATATATATATATATATATATATATATATATATATATATATATATATATATATATATATATATATATATATATATATATATATATATATATATATATATGAGTTTGAGTTTGTTTATTCAGTTATCAATACATACATTCAAAATCACAAATAAGACAGAACAAAAAAAACAATAATAATTAAATAGTCATTATAATAGCATGTATGATTGATGAAGAGGTGCTGCATCAGGCCCCTCTGTGCTGACGAGTTATACTGCAATCAAAGTAGAGCGAGTTGATCTTTGAAGGCATTCACCGAACATGCGTCCACTGCTTCCTGCGTCAAGGAGTTCCAGCTGAAAGCTACTCGATTTGTGAAAAAGTGTTTTCGCTCTTCACATCCTTTAATTCTTTGTGGTAAAAGAAGGCAGTTGTGACCTCTCAAACAATAGGATCTGTTAGTTTGCCATGTGGGATGTTTTTGCAATACAAACAAGTAAATTAAAAACGAATTTTTAAAACCAATGCTCTTATATGTAATTAAAACACAAATTTTGCAATCAATTTTTTCTTATATTACTCTTTTATTTTATGTTAAAGTCGAAATATCTTAATTATATCGAAATATCGAAATTAATTAAAATTATCTAAATTAATTGACTTATTGTAAAACTAATAATTGAATATTCCATTGTCTTCTATTTTAAGCATGTATGCAAAATTTGAAAAAATCTATCATCAGGAAGTGACTCAAAAATTGATTGCAAGATTTGAAACAGACAGAGAAACAAACAGACAGACAGAGAAACAGAGACGACGAGTTAATAAAAGCATTGGTAATAATAATAAAAATATCATCAAAAAGCATCGAATTTAAATATCTCAACTATTTTCATGAAAATTTCGTACACGCTTGAGAATCGCGGTCAGTGAGTGTGGTTCGTGTTAACTTGGTAAAATAGTCTGCCAGTCGGTTAGCGTTTTGTGGTCAAGAAAACCCTCAAGAAAACCCTCAAGAAAACCCTCAAGAAACCCCTCGATAAAATCCTCAAGAAAATTAACTAAATTAATTGACTTATTGTAAAACTAATAATTGAATATTGCATTGTCTTCTATCTTGAGCATGTATGCAAAATTTGAAAAAAAATCTATCAACAGGAAGTGACTCAAAAATTGATTGCAAGATTTGAAACAGACAGAGAAACAGAGCCGACGAGTTAATAAAAGCATTGGTAAAAAATTCACTTCATCAATATGAGCCAGTATTTTGTATTGTTGGATCAAATCGCCTCTAACCCTACGTTCTTCAAGCGTGGTAATTCCAAGCTTCTGTAGTCTTTCTAAGTATGGTAAATGTTTGATTGTTGTAATTATTTTTGTAACTTTGTGCTGGACCTTTTCGAGAGTATCAATGTCCCGGCTTAGATGAGGAGACCAAACTTGAACTGCATATTCGAGGTGTGGTCGAATGTAGGCCTGGTATAATGTTTTCCAAAGATGGAGACTACGACTTCGGAATAATTTTTTGAGTCTACCAAGAGTTCTATTAGCCAAGGCAGCCGCTGCATTCACTTGAGACCTTGCTTTGAGATCATCCGATACTAGAACACCAAGATCTCGTTCGACTGTCGTTACTTCTAAATTCTTTCTATTTCCATCTGGGTCTAACATAGAATAAATAAATTTTGATTTCTGATTGGTTCGTCCAACGTGCATAACTTTGCATTTGTCAATGTTGAATGGCATCAACCATTTGTGTGACCACTGGACTGCCTCATCTATATCGTTTTGGAGTCTGATACAGTCTTCCACGGATTTGATAATCCCAATGATTTTACTATCATCTGCAAAAAGCTTGATGTGTTGAGATAATTTGTCAGGGAGGTCATTTATATAGAGCAAAAACAATAGAGGCCCAAGTACTGAGCCTTGCGGTACCCCACTCGTAACCTTTTTCCATCCTGAAGTACAACTGTCGATCTGAACTCTCTGCTGACGATTGGTTAACCAAGATTCAATCCATTTGTGAAGAGAGCCCTGTATACCGTACGCTCTCAGTTTGTGCAATAAACACCGATGTGGGACTTTGTCAAAAGCTTTCGCAAAATCTGTGTAGACAACATCCACAGAAACACCAAGATGAACACTTTCTGTCAGAATGTCGCGGGCTTCCAGTAAGTTGCTTACGCATCCTTTTTTTCTTACAAATCCGTGTTGACTTTTAGTTATTAGGTTATTTATAGTGCAGAAAGACGTGATTTGCTCGTGAATAAACTTTTCGCATACTTTGCAAAGTACGGAAGTTAATGATACTGGCCTATAGTTTCCTGCCTTTATTTTGCTACCTTTTTTAAAAATGGGCGTAACATTAGCTAGTTTCCATAGATCTGGTACCATGCCTGTGGTGATAGACATTCTAAAGATGAGAGTGATAGGAATTGCAAGAGCAGCTGCGCTGTTTTTTAATATACGAGGATGAAATCCATCAACTCCCATAGCCTTGTTCGCCAAGAGTTCTGATAGTCTTTTTTCGACCTTTTCAAATGTGAAAACGCTCTCGTCAATATTGCATTCGGAATCTGTTCTCTGTTCAAAAAAAGGCAGTTGATTGCCTGATTCGGTAACAAAAACAGATTGGAAGTATTCGTTTAGCGTCTTGCATATTACTTCTTGGTCGACCGATGTGTCACCGTCAGCCGTTTCAATTGCCTTTATCTTCTCTTGAGTTTCATGTTTATTTCGAATGTGAGTATGAAGTAGATTTGGTGAATAAGCGAGATTTTCTTCGTAGTGAAGCATAGAAAGTCTAACTACTTTTGCCACGTTTTTACAAGCTTTTTTATGAGCTAGCTTAAGCTGGACATGTGTGTGACGCCCGGCTGCTAGGTATTTTGACCAAAGTTGTCTCTTCAGTTGAACCGCCGCTAACACTTCTGGAGTGACCCATGCCTCTGACTTTTTCTTAAAAGGCACTGTTGTTGTTGAGATAAATCTTTTTACTGCATCATCGTAAATTTTAACCAAGGTGGTGTAGCACTCGTTAACTGAGCGATGTAAGAAGAGGGTTATCCAGTCTTGTGAGCTGATAAAGTGTGAGAAAGCCGTAAAGTTGGCTCTACTCCATATACATCGGGGTTTGTTGTGCCTTTCGATTGTCGGGCAGCCAGCTACACTTATTCTTCCCATTATTAAACAATGTGATTGACCCATTGGCGTATAGCCTAGTGAATCGCCTTTTGTAAGCTCCATGAATTGATCTGGTTTGTTGGTGATAATAAGATCAAGTGTGCTTTTTGGTGCAACATCTCGTGAATGTCGGTAAGTACAAAAGGTCACTACTTGTGTTAGATCGTTTTCTTCGAGACATGACTGAAATCTGATATCCCCTGGGCGCTCGTCCATCACATGACCAGCTGTGGCTACTCTGCCACCCACATCAACTTCTTCGTACCATGTATGACTGAAGTTAAAATCACCATAAAGCAACATCGTTGCACAATTGAGTCCAATTAGTGATTTTTTTGCAATTTTTATAGCTTCAATGGTATTGGTTAAATATTCATCGTCATAATCATGTGGGCGGTAGATGCAGCCAAGTAAGATCGATTCCTTACCGTAACGAATTGTTATCCACAATTGTTCAATATTTTTCGAATTAAGCTCTGGTAAAGAAACGTTAAATGAAACTATTTCGTTCTTGACATAGATAGCGACTCCACCACCTTTGCTATTTCTGTCCGTTCTATGCAATTGGTATCCATTCACGATTGTGTCCGACCTTTCATTAAACCATGTCTCAGTGAAGAACATAACGTCTGGTTGGTTTTTCTTTGATAGTGCTGTTAGTCTGGCCGTGAGTTCGTCTTTCTTCTGACTATTCAGTGAACAAGGGTTATTTGCCCAGAAACAAAGAGTTGTTGTGGATTTTAATAAGTCAATTTTGTCTTGGGAAAGACTACCGATGTTTTGTTGGCGCTGTGTGGGAAGTTTTGGCTTGGCAGGACGGGATCTTTTACTTGGAAGACCCAGTTCTACTTTTGCTGGCGCTGGTTGTTGTAGTGGATTCGAGAGAGGTGGCAATATATGAAAAGGTTTTTTTATGTCATAATTTAAAATATATATATATATATATATATATATATATATATATATATATATAAACCGCTGGACCAATTTTAACAAAATTTGGCATAGAGGTGTATCTCAGAATATTTCTTATAAATATTTTTGACCATAAAACCTTACAGGCCAAAAAAGCCTATGTAAGAAAATCATAGGTTATTGCGTAAAAATTCAAATTTAGTTTATATAAACAAGTTTAAAGAAGATTTAAAGCAGCTCTTAACAGTTCTATGAGCAAAAAAAAGTTAGGAGGGAGAGGAAAAGAAGAGCGGGAGAACGAGAGGGAGAGCAAGCGGGAAGAAAAAAAATTGGGAAAGCGAGAGAGAGCGGATAAGCAAGTGGGAGTGGAAAGCAAGCGGGAACGGAATCAGGAAAGCGAGCGGGAAATGGAAAAGAAGCGGGCAAGTGAGTGGGGAAAAAAAAGAACAACTAAACTGTAAAAACCAGGTTTTTCAACAAGTCCTTTATATTTCTGCATTTGCCGGTTTTTCATTTAATGCTATAAATTTTCTTTTAAAATGACATTTTTTGGAATTCATATATGAACACATCTATTTAATTGTATTTTATTTGTTTTTGTTTTAAAACACAGATAATTATTATTTTTAACTAAAAAAAGTTTTTTCAAAAATTTTTGAATTTTAAAATAATGCATTGTCATGAAGAGTGAGCATATATTTCAAATTTCAGCTCAATTGAGTGACGGGAAGTTAGTTAATTTTCACTTTCAAGTTTTGCAAACATTCAAGCAAGCAATCAAGCAATCAAGACTGGCGGTGAAATATATATAAACAATATAAAAAAAAAGAAAAAAGGGCAGGGGAGAGTAAAAATGCGAGACAGAAAAAAGCGAAAGAGGAACAACGATAGAAAAACTTCTAAAAATTCCGGGTAACCCTGCTAGTTACTTAATTAACAACAACAATTCTTACATGGTTTACAGACCCCAGTTTGACCGACAACGCTTCCATCGTACTTCACTGGCTGCATCACACACGTTTGTCCAGCTTTGCATTGGCTATCCTATGATATGTTTGCAAACTGAACACTTATTTAAAATCACATTTTAAAAGAAAATACTTTTTTTAATAAACTACAAAAAATACATGAAACATGACTGACCCTGACTGGACAGAGACTCAAACAGAGCTCACAAGAGCAAGCATTGTCACGACTGAGCACCATGGAGATCACGTGGCATGGAGAGAATGACGCATTACACGGCGGACATGCTGGAACGTTTAAAAAGGAAAAATATTGAAAATGATTCAAATTAAAGTAACATTAAGAACGACCATAGTCAAGAATGTAAAAAGCTTACAATTATTTAAAGCGTTTTATGTCTATACATTACTTGAAGAGAATAGTACTGAGATAATTAACAAACTGTCGAAACAATTTATTGTTGTTATGAACTAATTTAAAAAAAAAATTACATTTTTATTCACATACGTTTTGGTGGTAAACAGTTGACCGCCACCAAGATAGCTAGCAAGCAAATAACTTTTGAGATGGCCATTTCAAAGCTGAAAGCAAATTATTACTTTTTATTTAGGTTATTTTTTAAATTAAACATTAAATTCACTAACAGTTTCAGCTACTTGTCTTTGCTAGACTTATTCATACACGATGCTCATCAAGACAACTTGCTTTTTTTTATAACCGTATGATGGTGGAGGCATGTGTACTGGCGGATCCAGGAATGTCAATTGGGGGGGAGGGGCACGTCAAACACCAAAGCAGTGATATTTCAGTTACAACTTTTCAGTTACAGTTACAGTTAAAGTTACAACATTTTTCAGTTTCAGTTAAAGTTATTTTTCCACAAACATTTTCCAGTTACTATTACACTTATTTATTTTTAAGTTAAAGTTACAGTTAACTGTAGATTCTATACACAGCAAAAAAATTTTTTTTTGATTTACTTATTTACAAAATGGTAAAACTTCGAGTTCATTTTCAAAAAACACGAGTTTCTAGATTCTTGGAGAGCCTGTTTCTTTTTCCTGCAGTCATATCACTGCAAACCGAGAAGATGCGCTCCACATATGCTTCTGAAGCAGGTGCAGAGATAAGGTTTTTAGCGAAGGCCGCTGTTAGAGGATACACTGTCTCTGAGGCTGTCCAGAAACTTAATCCAGTTTGATTAGCAGTTAATCTTTTTGAAGCCCCAAGATAAGCATTAAGTTCTTCCTCAACAGAACTTCCGTGCCTAGATTGCTTGCTCGGAGAACTGGAAGCTTCAAGTTCTTGGGCAAGCCTCTTAAATCTTTTTAAAGGAGGTTGGCCCAACTCATCAGAAGATTGTAAACTGATTGCTCATAATCAAAATATTTCCATACACTACTTTCTTGTTTTCTGCTACTTGAACATTTTTCACCGAACGATTGCAACAGCACTATCAACTATCCATAATAACAAAAGTCTGCAAATAACTAAACAGCACCATATATACTATTTGTTAGGTAACACCAAAGAACTCGATTTTTATCTTTAGATAAAAAAATAAATCTAATAATTAATTTATTTAGAAAAAAATTACATTAAAAATATTTTTCAGTTATTAATTATTTTTGTATTATTTAACTGAATTTATTATTCAGTTACTATTACAGTTAGAGTTATTCGCCGTATTTCAGTTACTATTACTATTACACTTAACTGACCATTATTTTTCTATTATTTTCCGATTTCAGTTAGTGTTACAGTTAACTTGAATATCACTGCACCAAAGGCGTTCGACATATTTAAGTTGATTTTAGGTCGTGAACCAAAAACGAAAAATATGAAAAGTAACATATATACATCTATGTCTATATTTATACGCATATAAGGCGCTAAAATGTTTACAAATGCATAACTCCGCTTCGCTAATTGCGAGCCAGTCCCAAGCCTGGAGAAAGGAGGAGGAAAAAGTAAAAAGGATCAAATTATGATTCACGACAGAAAGTACTTAAGTGCTTCCTACATACAGCCATTAGAGTCTTAAAACACCTGGTGTAAAGGACTATAAACTATTATAAAAAAAATAAAAATAAAAATGCATATAAAGCGATAAAACGTATACAAACGCATATAACGCGTTAAAACGTATACAAACGCATATAACGCGCTAAAACGTTTATAAACGCATATAGCCAGCGCGTCATGTACAAAAAAGGTATATACTAAGTGGTATTATCAACTGCACTACAACCTTATTCACAATTTGAATTGGCAAGTTTTCTATTTTGGCTGTAATCAGTCGCGTGGCGTGCATATATTACTGGGATGTCATATCAAAAGGGCAGCTTTTGCCCTTTGGCTCTCCTTAATCCGCCACTGAGCTTGTGCTCATATGGTACCATATGGTAACTTTCTAATCGATAAAAACTTATCTTGCTGACGGTCACGTCGTTAGAAGGTATTAAGAAAAGAGTATAGTTTTTTATAGGATTATTTGCACAGATGTACTGATTGATCGTTTTGGCTCAAATATTTATAATAAGTTAAGTAGCTTATATTTTCTAAAATAACAAATTAAAAAAAATCTCTATGCTAAAAGTTCAATTCTAACGTCACTAAGCATGGAAGTTTGACGTTCGGTTAGATTAGAATGGACATTAGGGTGTTTCTACTGTTATTTACGTTTAAATACCGGTTAATTCGCAGCAAAATTGACGCAGGACGCTATACTAGGAGATTACCCCACTCGTATAGACATACCACAGCAGCGCCGGGAATGGCTCATGCGTATGGGACCATACAGTGTTACCTGCCATCCGCACATGTCTCTTACCAGGGAAGGGTGAAAGGCTGAGTTGGCCTGAGCAGTATGAGTGAATTTTTTCGGTTTCGTACGGTCTCGGAAATAATTGTCATCCGAACGTTCGGTTTTAATCGGTTTCGGAAAAATTTTTGTTCCGAAGTTTTAAAAACCGATTCCGGAAGTTCCGAAACCTATTTCGTTTTTGCGAAAATGTTACGATTTGTAAAAATGTTGACTAAAACTAACGGAATCTTATCCATTGAATTAAAAATAATATTTGAACAATAGAAAACTAACAGGATCTTACGTACTAATTTAAAATAATATTTGAACAACGGGAAACTGATGAAATTTCTAGCATTAAAGTAAAAATTAATACTTTAACACCTGGCTATTTTTATTTTCTATCTAAACATAGAAACAATTTGCAGAACAACATAAAACAATTTTATTTGCAGGATATGTTGGTTTTTAAAACATAGATAAAACAATATGTAAATTTGAAAAATGAAATTTAAATTATGTTTTTAAAAAGTTTGTTAAATTAGATAAGATAAGATAAGATAACGTTTATTATAGTGGTTTAGAAGACTTGACGCCTATAGACAACCACTTCGAATTAAAAATAATAATAAATATAATAAAATAAAATAAATGATAATAATAGATAAATAAACTAATAAAAAATAAATAATTGCATAAAAAATCAGTATCCATGCCTGGATAGCGCTACTTTAAAAGATGTGGTAGTCTCAGATGCTACAGTGTCATCGTCCAAGTCATTCCATATGTTTACCACTCTAGAACTAAAAAAAGCCTTTTTTAAAGTCTTTTCTTGTTTTTTAAAAAGCTTGAATCTATGTCCTCTAGTGCTTTGAATCGGTGGTTGTTCGAAAAACATTGCTGGTGTTAAATCCTCTTTTCCTGTTATTATCTTGTAGGCTTCGATCAAGTCACCCCTACTTCTCCTTTTCTCTAGAGTTGTTAAGCCGCATTGTTTTAATCTTTCTTCGTAAGGTAACTGGCTTAAATGCTTAATCAACTTTGTAGCCCTCCTTTGTACCTTCTCCAACACTACGATGTCCTTTTTTAAAACAGGGCTCCAAGCTTGTACACAATATTCTAGATGTGGTCTTACCAAACATTTGTATAGTCTGATAATTATTTCCTGGTTTCGACTTATTATTGTTCTCTTGACCAATCCTAAAATCTTATTGGCTCACTTTGCTGCTTCCGCACACTGTCTTGATGGTTTGCCGCTATTGTGTACTACAACTCCCAGATCTCTTTCCTCTTCAGATGTCTTCAACAATATTCCTCCCATCTCATACTGAAACTCTTGATTTCTCTTACCCATGTGCATCACTGAGCATTTATCTACGTTGAACATCATTTGCCAGTCTAGGGACCATTGGTATATTTTTGCAAGATCTTTTCTTAAAATGTCGGCATCCAGCTCACACTCTACTTTCATGGATAACTTTGTGTCATCAGCAAATTTCGAGACCTTTGAACAAGTCGCTAAATCAAGGTCGTTAATGAACAGAACAAATAGTAATGGTCCCAAAACGGATCCTTGCGGTACACCACTTTTTATGCTTTTCCACTCCGAGTATTTCCCTTTAATTCCCACTTTTTGTCTTCTGTCAGCTAGCCATTCTTTGATCCATCCTCGAATATTACCTCCTATTCCAGCCGCTTCTATTTTTTTCATCAACCGTGTATGTGGTACTTTGTCGAAGGCTTTGGCAAAATCCAGATAGACTATGTCTACAGGGGATCCTTTATCTAAGTGGGTATAAACATTTTCAAAACAATCTAGCAAATTTGTTAGACATGATCGCCTTTGTACGAATCCATGTTGGCTGTTTATCAAAATGCTGTGGTGTCTAATGTGATTCATTAATTCGAGCTGAATGATTTTTTCCATGACTTTGCAAATAATACACGTGAGACTTACTGGACGATAGTTACTTGCCTCAGATCTGCTACCTTTTTTAAAGAGTGGTACAATGATTGCATCTTTCCAATCACGAGGAATTTCTCCAGTTTTCAAGGACCTGTTCATTATTTCTGCTAACACATCGCTTATTTCGTGTCTTACTTCTCTTAAAAACATGGGATGTAATGCATCGATACCCGGACTTTTATCTGTTTTTAGGTCCTTCAAGTGTCTTTCAACGTTCTCTTTTGTGATAACCACATCAGTCATTTTCTCGTCTATTTTTCCCTTAAACATGTTCACAGGTTCCGGTATGTTTTCTATGTCTTCATCAGTAAAAACCGTACAAAAATAATTATTTAACATTTCAGCTACCTCTTCATCGTTTTCAACCACTTCGCCTAACTCATTTTTTAACGGCCCCACTAGGTCTTTTCGTTTTTGCTTACTTCGGACATACGCATAGAAACTTTTGCTGTCATTTTTTATATTATCCGTCAGCTTTTTCTCATAATCAATTATGGCTCTTTTAATGCTTTTTTTTGTCTCATTTCTTTTCTTGCCATATTTGTCGCGCAATTGTTGCAGTATTATTTCTTTGCCTGTCTCATTATTACTTGCAGCTGCAATTTCATTTCCATTTCGAAGTGTTTGGAACCTTTTCCATGCTTTGATTTTTGCTCTTATTTTTAAGACTTCCTTTGTTATCCATGGCTGTTTCCTGACAAATTTTTTCTTAATGGGTATGATTTCTTGAATGACCTCCTCCATGCTCTTTTTGAATAACATCCAGCTGTCATTTACATCCACCGATTCAATTTTTCTCATTATATTCATGTCTCTTATTTTGCTTCTTACTTTGTTATAATTTGCTTTAAAAAAATTGTAGCTAATATGAGAATTTATTTTCATGTTACAATCCTGCAGTATTATTTCAAATCTTACAATTTGGTGGTCACTAGAATGAAAAGGCTCTCCTACAGAGATGTTCTCTATAATGTTCTCATCAGAAGTTATTACCAAATCTAATATATTTTTGTTTCTTGTTGGGTTCATGACATGTTGATGTAAAAATTCCCCATTAATACAATCCAAAAATTTATTATCTTGATGTCTTTCTCCTTCCATGTTTATCCAGTTTATATGATAATTGAAATCTCCCATTATCAATACAGATTCCTGGCTAACCCTTCCCAATAATTCACACAAACCATTATCCACACTTTCATCTACATTTGGGGGTCTGTAGCAAACACCTATTAGTAAACTGTTTTTAGCTCCATGCTGTATATCACACCAAAGACTTTCTTTAAACTTATCGCTTGATATATCTGTTCTTTCCACTGCCTTTATTTCATTTTTAACATATAAAATTATACCACCCGCACCATGCCCCTTATTATTTTGATTTTGCCTGTCTTTCCTAAACATAGTGTAGCCATTAATTGCTAGTTCAATATCTAATATATCTTCCTTTGCCCATGATTCTGTTATACCAATGATGTCAGGTTTTTCTAATTCCACATAAACTTCCAATGCACATCTTTTTTCTTTGCTTACTATACTTCTTACATTGGCATAGAAACATTTCAATATTGTTCTTTTTAGTTTAGTAACACTATTGAAACTCTGCCTATTTATTGCTTTTATTATTGCACCTTCTTGAGCTTTACTATTCTCATATTCCCTGGCACACCCTTCACCTTGTATATCCATTCCCCCGACTGATCATTGTTCTGTTTTTCTTTTGCTTCTATAACAAGTTTCTTGCATTGTTCTCTCTCAATTCTAGTCATATCGTGGGTCACAGAGACCCTTCTAAACTTTTCCTCTGCATTCTTGAGTTTAAAAAGTGACTCTAATATCAAATTTTTCTTTGTTGCTTCCTTCAGTTCAACAAGTAGAGGTCTGTCTTTTTCAGATTCCCTGCCAAGTCTGATCACTTTTTTTATATCTAAACTTTCACAAGATACTTCAAGTACTTTAAATAGTGACAACACAGATTTTCTATCTTCGGTTCTTTTCTGATCTTCTTTATCTGCAGCACTCTCTGCCATCCTATGAATTATAATGTTGTTCCTTCTAAGTTCATGCTGGTCTGTATTTTTTATCTTATTTTCCACTTTATTTACTTTTTCTTTTATAGCCTTTATTTCTTTTTTGGTCCATTCCTCTTCTTGGATTGAAACGTTGGTTTCCCTGGTCCCATTATTATTGGCTGCTGATGATTTGGAAACAAGCAACTCAGCAAACTTTTCTTCAATCTTTTGATATGCTTTCTTTTCACATACCTCCAGCTGTTTTTCAACGAGTTTTTTCCCTTCCTCTGCCTTTTCTGCAGATGTCTTTAATAGCAATTTCTCGACCTCTTTCTCCAACTTGTCAATTCTCAAACAATTGTTGCATACGGAATCTATGAAGTTTTCACCGCTTCCATACATACTACAGTTAATGCACTTAATCATTTCCTTGCTTTTGAGAACCATATTTGTAAGATAAATGCAAAATAAAACTTCCACTACTCAAAATAAGATAAGAAAAAGTATATTGACTTATCTTTCCGAATAGAAAACCTCTGAGCGATAATATGCGAGAGACCGCACGCCGCTTGCCAACAACAACAATAATAAAAATTAAGTAAATTAAATAAATTTAGCACTGTCAAGATTGCCAACTGTATACGTTCTAAGTTTCAACTTGATTGTATAACGGAAAGTTTGTTAATTTTCACTTACTAAAGTCCGGCGCTGATTTAATTTCTTTTTTGGAATTCCAAAAACACCGACAGTTCCAAAACAAATTTCTGAAATTTCCGAACATTCCGTTTTATTTGGGTTTAGAAGTAATTTTATTCCAAACTTTCAAAAACCGATGAAGACCGAAAAAACCGATTTTTTGGAGGTTGTTAGTAATGAAACGGAAGACATTTCCATGCTTAATAATTACCCAAAGCCATTGACCAAAGACTTCTAGGTAGTTCTATTTAGTAGAAGAAACCGGGGCTGTATGTTACAATTTTAACGTATTTTGCAATAAATTTGATATTTTTAAGACAATCATCTCCATTCTTTTTATATGTATTAAGCACTCTACTAGTCACATTATTTTGTATAATCAACAGTTAACACTATAGTTATTAATCAGTTTTGACCCACCTAGGTCACAGCCATCCGTCGCATTGAATTAAGCCTCTGTCGAACGGTTCAGTGCAAAGCAAACTTTGATGTTTTCTTAGTTTTGTTTAGTTTTAGTTCTTTTTTTTATGAATTGTTGGTCTTGCCTTTTTCTCTTGCCAAGTTTACATTTTCATTAGGCCTTTTTAAAACATTCTACGACTGCTAAACTGTTTTCCATAAACTGCTTTGCGATGGAGACGAATTAATAAAGAATAATTCAACCTTGTTAATTAATAAATGTTGAAAAAAATTATTTATAACTTATCTATTTCCTCTTTATTCATTTCATTAAAATTTTCTGTTCTTACAAATAAAGTTCTCTGACGAACGCTGACTGAACAGCCAAAAGCTTAGAAAAAATAAATAAACAATATTAGCTGAAATTTTTAAGAAGAGAAATAACTTTTTGAAATTTATAAAAGGTTCCCCACGTTTTTACCTTTTAAAAGTTATGGCCTGTTCGTTATACGAATGCCCAGAATTAATGAATGCCTCCATCAGGCCATTTCTATCACAGCCCAGACCACAAAATCATGGACGGAAGCGATAAATGGAAGAAAATGAAGGTAACGAAATCATTTGGCGAAACGCAAAAAAGTTGCTCTGGACGAGCAAAATAATGCTCATCCTGTACCTGATAGGAAACGAAAGGCTCGTGATCGTTCATCCGAGACCCCTAAACACTTATAACGCTCGTCTTGCTAAGTTTAGTTGATTTTGTGTGACTGATCACTTTGAAAAGTTTTATATTTTTTACTAACTCTCAAGGTTCATTTTGGCTGCCTGCTTCCACAAAATGCAAAGATGTACCGTCGATCATGCAGTCGTTTATTTAGGAAGATCACTATTTCAAGACGGCCAAGCTTATGTCGCATTAGGCAGAGTAAGATTTTTAAATGGACTGCGAATAGAGAACTGGACTGTAACAAAACGCCAAATGCAAATAAAAAAATGACGAGAAATTGCAGCCAACCTATCGATAACTAAAAAAATTGTAATTTGAAAGATAAGTCATTTCATAACTGATGATTTACATTTTCAGATTTGGAAGTAATTGATTATTAACAAGTTGTTTTGACTATAAGACTCTGAATGAATTAAGTACTCATTTATTTATGATTTAATTTTTCAGAGAAAACTAGAAAATTCAATTCTAAAGAAACTATTAGATGCAAAACTGATTTATGGTAAAAGTTCTACTTATATATGAGGTGCATTAAAATAAAAGGAAACGAAAGCAAGTGCAATATTTTTGTGACTGTAAAAAAGTTTTTCAACAAAATCATGACCAAGTTCTCAATCAAGCACGTCAATCTGTTGCTGTTTTGTTCAATTTGTAATTGCGTCATGTACTAAATAAAAGTGTAACTCTTTTTAATTGTTCTGAACTGACTGAACTTATGGCCACAGAATATTCTGGATTAATTCTTTTGACATTTTAACATAATGAAAAGTTTTCAGTATTCTCATTACTTTACGTTTTATTTAAATCT
The DNA here is from genome assembly GCA_963978895.1 of Erpobdella octoculata. Taxonomy (NCBI): domain Eukaryota; kingdom Metazoa; phylum Annelida; class Clitellata; order Hirudinida; family Erpobdellidae; genus Erpobdella; species Erpobdella octoculata. The sequence continues at coordinate 3,625,446 of OZ022240.1, read as the reverse complement.
GTTTTATACTGGATTTTTAAAAAAAAGTGTATGATAAATCCATTTTAAGCATTTTTAAGCTTACGCGTATGTAAAATAAAAAGCAACTTGTTTAGATGTATGAATGGTTTTCTGTTTAAATTATTAAAGCCTTAAGTAATACATTTATTTATTTTGTAGTGCAAAATTATCTGTGTAAGTTCAATGAACAGTTAAAAACTGAAATTATTCAACCTTCTACTTTTAACCAATAAAAACCGAAAATTTTTAAATTTCCTCTAATGAACCAATTAAATCAGATAAAAATTATGAAATTTTTAAAAATAGAAACTAAAATAATCAGTAAACTAATTCAAATAAAAATAATAAAAAAAGTTTAAAAAAAGCAGAAAAAAGGAAAGCAGATGAACGAGCGATTGGGAGCGGGAAAACGAGCGGCAATGATAAAAAATGCGGGAGAGAAAAGGGAAGAAGAAAAAAAAGAGTGAAAAAAAATTTGAGAAAGAAACACTCGCTAGTTAATTAATAAGCAACAAAAATTCTTACATGGTTCACAGACCCTAGATCGACCGACAACCTTATTACCAAAAACCACGGGCTTCATCACACATGTTTCTCCAGCTTCGCAATGGCTATCCTATGATAAGTTTAAAAACACATTTAAAAAATAATTTTTTAATAAACTACAAAAAATAACATAAAACATGACTGACCCTAACGGGACAGAGACTCACACACATCTTACAAATGCAAGTATTGTTAGGACTGAGCACTTTTTGCTGCATGCGGCATGAATGAATTGATGCATCACACGGATAACATTCCAAACCTTCTATATCTAAAAAATATCATAAATGATTTAAAATAATGGAACATTTAGAACGGCCATAGTCAAGAATGTAAAGCTTTCTATATATTAATGAGATTATTAACAAACTATTAAAACAATTTATTGTTGTTATGAATTGATTTAAAATAAAATTAAACTTTCATTTACAAACATGTTGGTGTTAAACAGTTGACCGCCACCAAGATAGCTAGAAAACAAATAACTTTTGAGATGGCCATTTCAAATCTGAAAATAAATTCAAAGTTATATTTTACTTTATTGTTTCAATTGTAAACTCACTAACCTGTTGGAGCTACTTGTCTTTGCTAAACTTTTTCAGATGCGTGGCTCATCGGGACAATTAGCTTTTTTATAACCGTACGATGGTGGAGGCATGTGGTCATATGTTGCAATATGGTAACATTTTAATTGATATCAACTGCTGACGTGACGTTGTTAGAAGGTATCAAGAAGAGAGTATAATTTTTTGTTATAGGATCATTTGCACAAATGTATTGATTGATTGTTTTTTGTCTGAATATTCAAATTTAAACAGGTAATATTTTAAAACAACAATTTGAACATTTTTTAAACTTGATTAAATATTTATGTATAAGATTGTTTTCATCAAACAACCTTAACAGGGGAACGTAAAAAATAGCACGAGCCAGAACAAGAAAGACTAATTAGATACATCGATGAGTAATGAGTAAAAAACATTGATATAACAATGGTAAAAACTATAAGGCACAATACAAAAACTAATTGATGACCGGAGAGGGTAGGAGTAATCGTCGATAAATTTTCCAAAAATTTTCCAAAACCTTGAACAGCTTGAATAGTCGTAAAAATTTGTGACTGATTAGTTAAAAAACTTTTTTGATAAAAGTATTAATAATTAGTAGGTAATAAAATTTCAAAATAAAATTAATTTCTTATTTTTCCTTCATTTCACCTACCAACGACAATTGTAAATCTCTTTTATTATTATTCATATTCAACTTCACCGTTTGATCTTGTCAATTGAAACAAAAATAATTCCAAAAAATCACAAACAAGATAGCGTTGTTTTTATTTGTTATTTTTATTATTAACAAATTCCAATTTTGAACATTGTAATTATCAGCTTTCAAGGATCACTAATTTTTTGTCAATACATAATTTTGAGATTTTTCATTATTATTAAGTTTAATGTCAACACAATTTTTTTTTCAATTTTTTGTCGAGGCTAAAAGTTTATGCAACTGTATTGCGCTTCTACTCCTGGGTTACGTCTCCGGCTGGTACATGCTAGGGGACACTTCAGCTGAAAATCGTGAACAATAAATGACTTTAAAAAGGTTTTGAGTTTTAAAACAACTGTAAAATTATTTAATTTTATAATACAAATTAAATTCGGAAAAAATGGACGAATGTAAAAAGAAACTGGACGAAGCGTTGTTGATGAAGAGATTTAAGTGGTGTTATTGCAGCAGTTAATTGTAATTGAGAGGCAAGAAGGCAATGTGCCCTGCGCTTTATCCAACTAATAATAATAATAATAATAATAATAATAATAATAATAATAATAATAATAATAATAATAATAATAATAATAATAATAATAATAATAATAATAATAATAATAATAATAATAATAATAATAATAATAATAATAATAATAATAATAATAATAATAATAATAATAATAATAATAATAATAATAATAATAATAATAATAATAATAATAATAATAATAATAATAATAATAATAATAATAATAATAATAATAATAATAATAATAATAATAATAATAATAATAATAATAATAATAATAATAATAATAATAATAATAATAATAATAATAATAATAATAAATAAAATTCTCTAAAAATGATAACAACATTTACAGTCAATTTACTAACTTCTTTGCAAGGATCGTTGCAAAGGCAGGTTGCACAACCATTCTTGTCGACATAATCGCCGCTCTCTGGACAAGCATTTGAACACTCAATTTGTGGACATTGTTTAACTAAATAAAATAAATAACCATTTAAAATTTAATTGTTATTTATTTTTATTAACTAGTGTTTTAAACTTTTAAAAAATAAACTTAAATTTAGTTTATTGACTGAGTTATATATTAATCATCTATGTATACATAAATGACTGAATATGTGTTTTTTTGTTACCGTGCAAATATAAATTTCTAGACCAATTTCAGCAACATTTAGCGTAAATGTGTATCTCAACAAGTAGAAAAAGATAGATAAGTTTTTAATTTTTTTAAATATTTTATTTTGGCTTGAAAACTTTCTAGGCCAAAAGTGCCTCAAACATTGAAAGTTATTGCGTTACAAAATTTAAATTTAGTTTACGTAACAAGGGTGGAAGGTTTCAAGCAATTTTTAAAACTTTTAGCAGATCTATTTATTTCACGTTTTATGGGCAAAAATAAATTTGGAGGGAGAACAGGTATGCCGTAAAAAACAAAGTTTTTTTTTACTATAATCCATCTATTATATATTCTCGTGTATTCTAAAAATTTTAAGTGCACAAGCTGAAATTTCGAAAAAATGCATTGTCATCGATGACGAGCTTATCTGTCAAGTCTCAGCTCGATCAAATCACCAGAAGTGGGTAAATTCTCAAATTTACAAGTTTCTTAGTATTTATGTGTATGTATGTATGTATGTATGTATGTATGTATGTATGTATGTATGTATGTATGTATGTATGTATGTATGTATGTATGTATGTATGTATGTATGTATGTATGTATGTATGTATGTATGTATGTATGTATGTATGTATGTATGTATGTATGTATGTATGTATGTATGTATGTATGTATGTATGTATGTATGTATGTATGTATGTATGTATGTATGTATGTATGTATGTATGTATGTATGTATGTATGTATGTATGTATGTATGTATGTATGTATGTATGTATGTATGTATGTATGTATGTATGTATGTATGTATGTATGTATGTATGTATGTATGTATGTATGTATGTATGTATGTATGTATGTATGTATGTATGTATGTATGTACGTATGTATGTATGTATGTGTGTGTTGAGTGAGTTAAAATTTTGATAAAATGCATTGCCATCGATGACAAACCTATCTGTCAAGTTTCAGATCGGAGTACGGGAAGTAGGTTAATTAGCCGTCACAAGGTTTGTGACCCTCAAGCAAGCAAGCAAGATTTCGCAAAGTTAAAATAGATAGATTAAAAAAAAACGGATGAACGAGCGATTGGAAACGGGAAAACGAGCAGGAAAGGAAGAAGGCGCGGGAGAGAGAGAGAGGAAAAAGAAAAGAGGAAGGGGGAAAGTAAAAAACACACGCTGGTTACTTAATAAACAACAAAAATTCTTACATGGTTCACAGACCGCAATTTGAGCAACAACCTCATTATTAAACTTCACGTCCTTCATCACACACGTTTCTCCAGCTTCGCATTGGCTATCCTATGTTATGTTTAAAATCACATTAAAAAAATATTTTTTTTAATAAACCGCAAAAAAATAACATAAAACATGACTGACCCTAACTGGACAGAAACTCAAACAGATCCTACAAATGCAATTATCGTTAAGACTGAGCACATTTTTGCCCAATTGGCATGGAATTGATGCATCACACGGATAACATTCCAAACCTTCTATATCTAAAAAAAATCATAAATGATTTAAAGTAATGTAAAATTTAGAACGGCCGTAGTCAAGAATGTAAAAAGTTTACAATTATTTAAAGCGTTCTATGTCTATACATTACTTGAAAAGAATATTACTGAGATTATTAACAAACTGTTAAAACAATTTGTTGTTGTTATGAGATTTAAAAAAATTAAACTTTCATTTACAAACATGTTGGTGGTAAACAGTTGACCGCCACCAAGATAGCTAGAAAACAAATAACGTTTGAGATGGCCATTTCAAATCTGAAAATAAATTCAAAGTTATATTTCACTTTATTGTTTCAATTGTAAACTCACTAACCTGTTGAAGCTACTTGTCTTTGCTAAACTTTTTCAGATGCTTGGCTCATCGGGACAATTAGCTTCTTTTATAACCGTACGATGGTGGAGGCATGTGGTCATATGTTGCAATATGGTAACATTTTAATCGATATCAACTCATCTTGCTGACGGTGACGTTGTTAGAAAGTATAAAGAAGAGAGTATAATTTTTTGGTATAGAATCATTTGCACAAATGTATAGATTGATTGATTGTTTTTTTTCTGAATATTAAAATTTAGTCAGGTAATATTCTAAAATACCAAATTAAAAAAATTTTAACTTGATAAAATATTTATGTATATGATTGTTTTTATCATACTTGTTAGAAAAGAAATTGCTTTATTACATATAAGGTAACGCAATAAAAGTGACATGTATTTTCTTGAGCTGGGTTGAGATGAACTGTATTAAATTCGATCTAGGAAGGAAAAATATTTTAGCTTCTGTTAAAAAATTATCTTTAATGTGGAATCGTTAAAAATGTTAAAATTTTTATAATAAAATTTAGATCAATTTGAACGTCATTCAAACATTTTAAATCTCCTATTCACCCTATCCTACATATAAACAATTCACCACAGACTTCTAGGTAGTTATAATTTGTAATCTATAAATTGACAAACGGTATTCATAACTACTTTTATTATGTTTATGGAATTTCTTGGTTGAACGCTTTATTGGCTTAAATTTTGAAAATAAGAATCTACAATTGCGTGTGGCAAAGTATGTTTAAATTTTTAAGTCTCTAGCTCATTGGGAAGTTAGTTTAAAATCGATTGCAAAATCTAAAGAAAGACAGACAGATTGACAGACAGACAGAGAAATCAAGTTAAGTAAAAGTGTGTGAAAAGGCGTTTTTTGGGCCATTTTCGAGTCATAAAGAAATAGGCACAAATCCCTACTATAAAAGCGCAATGATGTATGTATTATGTATGTATTATGTTTTATGTCACACGATTAGCATCTGCAGGTCTGAAAAACTCATGTTTATAGATTATGAGACGCTGAACAAGGTTTGTTAAGGCACTTTTTTGTTAAAATGTTTAAATAAAAAGTTATTAGCCGCAAAAGTTTAACGCTTTGCGGATATATATAATGCATCGTACGTCATCGCTGAATATAAACAAGTTGAAAATAAATAAACCACCGAAATAGTAGTCGGCGGGTTTTTCCCAATTTTAAACAACTTGTAAATTATTATTAACGACAATTTACTATTTTGCAATTATTATTCTTCTTATTTTAATTATTATTATTAACGAAGATTAACTATTTTGCTAATATTATTCCTATTATTGGAAAGTTCGACGCTTTGCCGATATATTTAATAAACATATTATTAACGACATTTTTCTATTTTTTAATTATTTTCACTATCACCTAAAATATGTTGTTTTTTTCGTAGGCTGTTTTTTTCGATACTATCCTTTTAACATTGTGTTTTTCGTAAGCTCTTTTTTCCAATATCGCCCATTTAAGTTTTTTTTCGTAGGAAGTTTTTCCAAAATCATCCAATCAATTAGAAGACCATTCCAAAACGTTTTGAAGGGAAAAATCATCTGCTACTGGCTGAAATAGTCACATGCTTCGCTTGCGAAGCATGCGTAAAGTTATTACTATATAAGCGCATTCGTGTTGTTTTTGAGCTTAGAGTGCTAATTGAGTACGACTACCTTTACTATTAATATGTAAAAATTCACACGCTTCGCGCGCGAAGCGTGCGTCATGTGCTGGTTCCATACTATAAAAGCGCAATGATGTAATATGTATGTATTATGTCACCCGATTAGCATCTACAGGTCTGAAAAAACTCACGTTAATAGATTATGAGACGCTGAACACGGTTTGTTAGGGCACTTTTTTGTTAAAATGTTTAAATAAAAAGTTATTAGCCGCGAAAGTTTAACGCTATGCGGATATATATAATGCATCGTACGTCATTGCTGAATATAAACAAGTTGAAAATAATCAAATCACTGAAGGCGGGTTTTCCCAAAAATTTTGAGATTACGTCATCAAACAATATAAAGAAGTTGAAAATAAACAAATCACCGAAGGCGTGTTTTTCCTATAATTTTGACATTACGTCATCAAACAATATAAAGAAGTTAAAAATAAATAAAGGTGGTTTTATTCGTAGGCGGTTTTTCCAATATCAGCCAATAAATGTTGTTTTTTTCGTAGGCGGTTTTTTCAAATTTAGCTATTCAAAGAGAAGACCATTCCGCAACGTTTCCAAGTGGAAAAGCATCTGCTACTAGCTAGAAAAACTTACACGCTTCGCGCGCGAAGCGTGCGTCAAGTGCTGGTCCCTAACATAAAAGCGCAATGCTGATGTAATATGTCACCCGATTAGCATTTGCAGGTCTGAAAAAACTCACGTTGATAGATTATGAGACGCTGAACAAGGTTTGTTAGGACACTTTTTTGTTAAAATGTTTAAATAAAAAGTTATTAGCCGCGAAAGTTTAACGCTTTGCGGATATATATAGTGCATCGTACGTCACCACTCAGTAGGGATGTCACGGGTACCCGAACCCGAACCCGAGTTCGGTACTACCCGGTCTTTTTCTGATACCCGAACCCGAACTCGAACCCGAAAGTGTGAAAATTTGGTACCCGAACCCGAACCCGAACCCGAAAATGTGAAAACTTGATACCCGAACCCGAACCCGAACCCGAAAATGAGAAAACTTGATACCCGAACCCGAACTCGAACCCGAAAATGTGAAAACTTGATACCCGAACCCGAACTCGAACCCGAAAATTTATAAGCCTAATACCCGAACTCGGAGTTGTGAACAAATAAATCTTTATAAAAGCTGTGTCTTAGAGATTAATAAATTACAAGTTTTGTTGACGTAACATATTATACTAATCGCGAGCGTAGAAGTTTTGTATTATCACCTTTGCGTAACAAATAACACAAATACGTCATTTTATTAGTGATTGTGTAAACTAAACCACTAATCCGTTTGATTATAATCAGGCCGGACCGAGCCGCGAACGAACTAAAATAATTAAGCCTCCTTCGGTCGAAGAAATCGCGGATAGCCATGACTCTAAACTTTTTACTTCAGTTATATAACCTTATATTTATTCATTCATATACTCAAAGTTTTTCTGATATAACAAAGACCCTTTGTTATAAAGATAATATTGCATAATCCTAAACTTTAACTGGCAAAGTCTATAAATGATCTATGCGCCACAGTTATTTTATTGGCAAATGTGTAAGCTAGGACACTAATCCGCCTGATTGCCCGACCGGACCGAGCCGCGAAAAAATTAATGAATTACGATAATTTAAGAGGTAACGTATTATGCTAATCGCAAGCCATGCAAGTTTTGTATTATCACCTTTGCGTAACAAATAACACAAATAGGTCATTTTATTGGTGAGTGTGTAAACTAGACCACTAATCCGCCTTATTATCTGGCCGGACCGAGCCACGAACGAACTAAAATAATTAAGCCTCCTTCGGCCAAAGAAATCACATTATTTGGAAAGCTAAAAAAATAACTTGTTAGAGTTTATTCAAAACGTGTAATGTCCAATGGATGAATTGATCGCTCTCGTTTGTATATGTATATACACTAGGTAAATTTAAAATCAATCCAGGAATTTGAAATCATAAACCAGTACCCGAACCCGAACCCGGTTTTTGGAAAACTACAAACCCGAACCCGAACCCGAACCCGAAAACCTGAGTTTCACAAACCCGAACCCGAACCCGAACCCGAAAACTCAAGTTTTACAAACCCGAACCCGAACCCGAAAACTCTAGTTTCACAAACCCGAACCCGAACTCGAACCCGAAAACTCTAGTTTCACAAACCCGAACCCGAACCCGAACCCGAAAACTCCAAAAAGTACTACCCGTGACATCCCTACCACTCAGTATAAACAAGTTAACAATAAATAAAATCGATTTGGCGGGAGACCGCCGAAGCGAATATGTAAATAGAGAAACGTACGTCATCACTCAATATAAACAAGTTGAAAATAAATAAATCTTCCAAGTAGAAAGCCGGCGGGGTTTTTCAATTTTGAGATTACGTCATCACACAATAAAAACAAATTGAAAATTATTATTAACGACAATTTACTAATTTGCAAATAATATTCCTTTTATTTTAATTATTAGTAATATTAATATTAACGAAAATTAACTATTTTGCTAATATTATTCCTATTATTGGAAAGTTCGACGCTTTGCGGATATAAAAAACAACGTACGTCATCGCTGAATAAAAACAAGTTTAAAATAAACAATTAACCGAAGTAATCATATATATAGAATAGGTATATCGTAGGCGCCTATCTTTTAAGATGGCTTTGTTTACGTAAGGCACGTATACCAAGAAACATAGAATGATGAACTATACGCGACAGACAATATTAGATAGTACAAAATTTAGAAAAATTTACAAAATTTAATTTTTTTAAAACTTGAAATAAGTTTCATTTGTTTATTTTAGGTACATTTATTTGTCTAAACATAGACTCTAAATAAAACGCTACCGATAGTATTTAATTCGCATTATGCGGTAGTTTATCAATTTAATTAAATGAATTTACTTGCCGATGAAAAGCAAAATTGAAATTATTTTTTCAAGTAATTGAAAACCTTCTGGCGCACCAATAGAACGACATTTTTAGTCAATTCAATAGTGGAAGTGGAAAAACCAATGGAGATAGAAATAGATTGCAGATCACGTGAGATTGACTCCTCTGCTGATTTCTTCAATCCATTTTTTACTTTTACAAAAGACTCTAAATCGTTTCTTCGTATAGTGAGCGATAGTTCGTTTATCTCGAATATACCTATTCTATATATATGGAAGTAGTAGTCAGCGGGTTTTTCCCAATTTTGAGCATACGTCATAACTCAATATAAACAAGTTGAAAATAAATAAATCACCAAAGTAGTACATTATTTATTTTTATTAATTAGTGTTTAAACAATTAATAAATAAAAAAATTAAATTTAGTTTATTGATTGAGTTATATATTATTCGTCTATATATATATTTTTTCGTAGGCGTTTTTTTTTCGATAACAGCCGTTACAGTTTGGTTTTTTCTCGTAGGCTATTTTTTCCGATACCATCCAATAAATATTGTGTTTTTTGTAGGTGGTTATTTCCAAAAACATACACTATAGTTTTTTTTCGTAGGTGTTTTTTCACCATCACCCATTAAATGTGTTTTTTTAGGCTGTTTTTTCCAATATCGCCCATTGAAGGTTTTTTTTCGTAGGCAGTTTTTCCAAAATCAACCAATCAAAGAGAAGACCATTCCAAAACGTGTTCAAGTGAAAAATCATCTGCTACTGGCTGAAATAGTCACATCCTTCGCTTGCGAAGCGTGCGTAAAGTTATTACTATAATAGCGCATTGGTGTTGTTTTTGAGCTTAGAGTGTTATTTGAGTGCGACTACCTTTACTATTAATATGTAAAAACTCACACGCTTCGCGCGCGAAGCGTGCGTCAAGTGCTGGTTCCCTACTATAAAAAGCGCAATGATGTAATATGTATGTCACCCGATTAGCATCTGCAGGTCTGAAAAAACTCACGTTGGAAGATTATGAGACGCTGAACACAATTTGTTAGGGCAATTTTTTGCTAAAACGTTTAAATAAAAAGTTATTAGCCGCGAAAGTTTAACGTTATGCGGATATATATAATGCATCGTACGTCATCGCTGAATATAAACAAGTTGAATATAAACAATTCACCGAAGTAGTAATCGGCGGGTTTTTCCCAATTTTTAACAATTTACTATTTTGCAATTATTATTCCTCTTATTTTAATTATTAATAATATTATTATTAACAAAGATTAACTATTTTGCTAATATTATTCCTATTATTGGAAAGTTTGACGCTTTGCGGATATATTTAATGAAATTATTATTAACGACATTTTTCTATTCTGTAATTATTATTCCTCTTATTTTAATTATTAATAATATTATTATTAACGAAGATTAACTATTTTGCTAATATTATTCCTATTATTGGAAAGTTCGGCGCTTTGCGGTTATATTAAGTGAAATTAATATTAACGACATTTTACTATTTTGCAATTATTATTCCTCTTATTTTAATTATTAATAATATTATTTACGAAAATTAACTAATTTGCCAATATTATTCCTATTATTGGAAAGTTCGACGCTTTGCGGAAATATTTTGAGCATACGTTATAACTCAATATAAACAAGTTGAAAATAAATAAATCACCGAAGTAGTACATTGGCGGGTTTTTCCAATATCAGCCATTCAAGGTGGGGTTTTTTTCATTATCAGCCATAAAAGGTTGAGTTTTTTCGTAGGATTTTTTTCCAATATCTCGCAATAAAAGATGTTTTTTTTCGTAGTATTTTTTTCGATATTAGCCGTTACAGTTTGTTTTTTCGTAGGTTGTTATTTCATTACCATCCAATGAATATTGTGTTTTTCGTAGGCGGTTATTTTTAAAAACATACAATATAGGTTTTTTTCGTAGGCGGTTTTTCGTACGCTTGCGAATCGTGCGTAAAGTTATTACTATAATAGCGCATTGGTGTTGCTTATGAGCTTTGAGTACGATTTGAGTTCGACTACCTTTACTATTAATATGTAAAAACTCACAACTTTCGCGCGCGAACGACATTTTAAATTAAATTAAATTAAACATTAAACAATAATTTAAAATAAATATATCACCAAAGTAGTACATCGGCGGGTTTTACTAATATCAGCCAATGAAGGTTGGGTTTTTTTGTAGGCAGTTTTTTTCATTATCAGCCATTAAAGGTTGGGTTTTTTCGTTGGATTTTTTACCAATATCGCCCAATAAAAGTTGTTTTTTTCGTAGGATTTTTTTCAATATCAGCCATTAAAGGTTGTTTATTTTTGTAGGCGATTTTTTCAATATCAGCCATTTAAGGTTGTTGTTTTTGTAGGCGGTTTTTTCAATATCAGCCATTAGAGATTGTTTTTTTCGTAGGCGGTTTTTTAATTTTAGCCATTAAAAGAGAAGACCATTCTAAAACATTTCAAAGTGAAAAATCGTCTGCGACTAGCTGAAAAATTCACACGTTTCGCGCGCGCGCGCGAAGCGTGCGTCAGGTGCTGGTCCTAACATAAAAGCGCAATGATGTATTATGTCACCTGATTGCCATCTGCAGGTCTGAAAAAACTCACGTTGATAGATTATGAGACGCTGAACACGGTTTGTTAGGGCACCTTTTTGTTAAAATGTTTAAATAAAAAGTTATTAGCTGCGAAAGTTTAACGCTTTGCGGATATATATAATGCATCGTACGTCATCGCTGAATATAAACAAGTTGAAAGTAAATAAATCTCCAAAGTACGCCGGCGGGTTTTCCCCAAATTTGAGCGTACGTCATCGAATAATATAATTAATATTAACAACAATTTACTAATTTGCAATTAATATTCCTCTTAATTTAATTATTAATAATATTATATTAACAAAAATTAACTAATTTGCTAATATTGTTCCTATTATTGGAAAGTTCGACGATTTGCGGATATATAAAAAACAACGTACGTCATCGCTGAATATAAACAAGCTGAAAATAAATAAATCACCGAAGTTGTACATCGGCGGGTTTTCCCATTATCAACCAATAAAGGTTGTGTTTTTTGTAGGCTTTTTTTTTCAATATCGCCAAATAAAAGTTGTTGTTTTTCGTAGGCATTCTTTTTCTGTAATAGCCGTTACAGTTTTTTTCGTAGGCTGTTTTTTCTGATACCATCCAATAAATATTGTGTTTTTCTTAGGCGGTTATTTCCAAACACATCTATTATAGTAGGCGGTTTTTTCACTATTACCCAATAAATGCTGGTTCCCTACTATAAAAGCGCAATGATGTATTATGTATGTCACCCGATTAGCATCTGCAGGTCTGAAAAAACTCACGTTGGAAGATTATGAGACGCTGAACACAATTTGTTCGGGCACTTTTTTGCTAAAACGTTTAAATAAAAAGTTATTAGCCGCGAAAGTTTAACGTTATGCGGATATATAGAATGCATCGTACGTCATCGCTGAATATAAACAAGTTGAATATAAACAATTCACCGAAGTAGTAATCGGCGGGTTTTTCCCAATTTTAAACAATTTACTATTTTGCAATTATTATTCCTCTTATTTTAATTATTAATAATATTATTATTAACAAAGATTAACTATTTTGCTAATATTATTCCTATTATTGAAAAGTTTGACGCTTTGCGGATATATTTAATGAAATTATTATTAACGACATTTTTCTATTCTGTAATTATTATTCCTCTTATTTTAATTAATAATAATATTATTATTAACTATTTTGCTAATATTATTCCTATTATTGGAAAGTTCGGCGCTTTGCGGTTATATTAAGTGAAATTAATATTAACGACATTTTACTATTTTGCAATTATTATTCCTCTTATTTTAATTATTAATACTATTATTTACGAAAATTAACTAATTTGCCAATATTATTCCTATTATTGGAAAGTTTGATGCTTTGCGGATTTATTTAATGAAATTATTATTAACGAAGATTAACTATTTTGCTAATATTATTCCTATTATTGGAAAGTTCGACGCTTTGCAGATATATTTAATAAAAATATTATTAACGACATTTTTCTATTTTTTAATTATTATTCCTTTTATTTTAATTATTAATAATATTATTATTTAGGAATATTAACTAATTTGCTAATAATATTCCTATTATTGGAAAGTTCGACGCTTTGCAAATATATTTTGAGCATACGTTATAACTCAATATAAACAAGTTGAAAATAAATAAATCACCGAAGTAGTACATCTACGGGTTTTCCCAATATCAGCCATTGAAGGTTGGGTTTTTTTAGACGGTTTTTTTCATTATCAGCCATTAAAGGTTGCGTTTTTTCTTAGGCTTTTTCCCTATCACCCAAAATACGTTGTTTTTTTCGTAGGCTGTTGTTTTTGATACTATCCATTTAATATTGTGTTTTTCGTAGGCGGTTTTTTCACGATCACCCAATAAATGTGTTTTTTTCGTAGGCTGTTGTTTTCTATACTATCCATTTAATATTGTGTTTTTCGTAGGCTGTTTTTTCACGATCACCCAATAAATGTTGTTTTTTTTCGTAGGCTGTTGTTTTCGATACTATCCATTTAATATTGTGTTTTTCTTAGGCAGTTTTTGTTTATTCCAGAGGGATTCGAAAGTTTCTTAAATTTTCAACTTAAATTTTCAATCATCATTATCACGGTGAGATGGTGGAGGCATGTGGTCATATGTTGCAATGTGATAACATTCTAATCGATAAAAACTTACCTTGCTGACTGTCACGTTGTTAGAAGGTATCAAAGATACAGTATAATTTTTTATAGGATTATTTGCACAGATGTATTGATTGATTGTATTTAGTCTGAATATTTAAATTTAGTTAAATAATATTTCAAAATAATAGAGAAACATTTGTTTACACTTAATAAAATATTTATGTATATGATTGGTTTCATCATACTTATTGGGAAAAAATTGTTTTAGTACATATAGGACTAAGCAATCAAAGATACAAGTGTTTTCTTGATATAAACTGAATTCAATTCGATCTAACATTTTAAAGCTTTTATCACCCTATCCTACAAATAAGCAATTGAGCATAGGTTTCTAGGTAGTTCTATCTAGTAGTCGATAAATTGACCAGCTATATTCATAACTACCTGTATTATGTTTATGTAAATTCTTGGTTGTACACGTTTTCCGCCTAACTTTTGAAATAAGAATCTACAATTGCGTGTGGCTAAGTAAATGTATTTGTTTATTTTAATAATTCACGTGTACATCGTATGAAACCATTTGATTAAAACAATTTTAAATCTTGAATGACTGTTTGCCATCTGCTACTTTGCGGTGGAGACACTGCGTAAGATAAACTGTTGGGACGACAAAACTTCAAGCTAAAGCAAATTTATGTGTATACATTTTTAATAGTTTTTTTATATGTGTATATTAATATTTATTTATACATATGTGTGTAAGTGTGTTTGTATGTCTGTGTATTTGGTTACAATTTTGATTTTAGTATAAATTTGGTATCCAGGATGAGATGTAAGTTTTATTAACCTTTCAATCAACATTGAATTTTGAAACATTCTCATGCAATTATATCAAAACTTGTTGGAATTGTTTTTATCGTTATTCAAACAACTAGCATTAATTTCAATTAGACAAGATTTGCCTGAGAACATTAAAGCGAATAGTCGCCGAGCGAACATTTTAGAATGGATTTAATAAATAAAGTCATATAAATAGTCAATAGGGGCTATTCTGAACTGTCCAATAATTTTGAACATTCAATAGAAAGCATTATTTTTTACGACAAATGTATAGGGGAGACCGGGGCTAGTTGTAATATTTTGTTCTTTTTTTTGATGGAGTATATAAACTATTGAGTATTTTAATTAAAAAAAATGTTTAAATAATTAATCATCTATTTGAAAATATATTCCCACACTATTTTTTCTTGAATCTATAATTAATTTGTATTTATAGTGCTTTTTGTAGAGAGAGTCGCTTGTTACAGCTTACCCCGTTTTTTTGGGCATGTTGTAACTCGTGTGGGGCAAGTAGTAACGTCATATTAAAACAACAGGTTTTATTACAAATAATAAAAAATGTATTTCTTACGAATTAATGAGTTAAATACTTATTGTTTTCTTTAACAGCAATACACAAAATTCTAGTTCGATGAAATATCGGTAAGTTGAAACATTTTAATTTTCAAAATTTTTGTGTCTGATACAATAAAGCAATAAGAGCAAGCATACAACAGCAAAGTTAATATCTACATACATAATTTTCATTAGTCTGTATGTCTATCTGTATGTATGTATGTATGTATGTTATAACTTTGCGTAACGATGGTAGTTGGCGTTGCAATCGTAAAATTAAATCTTGAAATTAAATAGTGATATTTCAAAAATTCCGTCTTATTTGAAGGGCTATCTCTTGTCAAAAATATAAAAAGTCATTCAATGCTGAACGTAATTTTGATTTTAATCAAATTTACTAGCTCACAAAATAAAATAGCCAAATTACTAACAACTTGAGTTTTTTCAGCTGCTTGGATCAATGTAACAAATAGCATATTATTACCTGTAAGATGATGTAAATTTATTAGGTAAATATCTAAATTATGAAGAGCTATCAGGCAAAAGGAGAAGATAAGACTGTTTTCAAGAATATTCTTATATGTATCAGTTTATCATGCTAAGTCAAAACGTTTAAAAGTATAAAAAATATTAATTTACAAAACTTTTTTAGCCAAAATATTAAAATTGAATTAAAAAACTTAAAAGTTACAAATATTGAATTGAAAAAATTATGTTTTGCTCTCAATAATTTATTTATATAATTACTTGCATGAATACTTGTTGGGTAAAATCACATTTTAAATGATTTGAAATCAAAATCAGAATCATTCACTTCAGAGTGATTTTGAATTCAAAATCATTTTTTCCCACCAAAAAATGATTTTAAATCAAAATCCTCATTTGGATGATTTAAAATCATGAAATCATTACTAAAACGTTTGCGCTTATTAAAATTGCTACTGATGATAATTTTTCTAGAATTCGTTACAAGTCACAAAATTTTTATTTCAAAAAATGCTTTGGTTTGATTTCAAGAGTATTAAATTCTCAAAAAGTGAATCAGAAAGTTTGTTTCTTCTTGGCGTCTCAATCAAACCTGCTATACCCATACCAAATAGACGCTCAACAGGCGCAGATGAAGGAATAGGTGTGTTGTAGTACACGAGCATCTTCCTGACAATCTGGTAGGAATAAAGGTGCTGCAAAGATCAGTCTGTATAAAATAAAAGGCCTTGCACCAGGTATGATGGTAATGACACGGAAGATATTATCAGACAGAATTAATGTTAAGCATGAACAAGTGATGTTTTATTTGCATAACAAGCTTAACACAGTTGATTTAGTGTACACCACTGCTGACATTTAGTCAGTTAACAACAACAGTTTTTTGGGAATGACTGTACATTGGTTATCGTTGTGCAAAAAATTGTTGGTAGCATTCTTGTTCCCCGAGAGTTCCTTGTTGACACAGTTACAACACTTAACGATTACTTTTCTATCCATTTATTTAATAATTTTGAAAAAAGTAATTGGCAAACGAACTCCATCCATTTTTCAAACAACCTTAACTGCGCAACGTAAACAAATAGCACAAGCCAGAACAAGAAAGACCGATTAGATACATCGATAAGTAATTAGTAAAAACCATTGATATAACAATGGTAAAAACCATAAGCTAATAGCATAGTTACAAAAAAATATTTTGATTTAATTTTAATTAAAAACCTTTTATTTTTCCTTCATTTCAACTACCAATGACATTTTTAAATCCTTTTTATTATTCATATTCAACTTCACCGCTTGAAAGCTCAAATGTCCTGCTTTTTGCTTGCTTGTTTCTGGACAGAATCTTAAAAGTGGAAATAAAAAAAATGCGCCCGCTCTTGATGACATGCATTTAATTATATTTTTTAAACAAAATTTTTCAATTT
Source organism: Erpobdella octoculata (assembly GCA_963978895.1). NCBI lineage: Eukaryota > Metazoa > Annelida > Clitellata > Hirudinida > Erpobdellidae > Erpobdella > Erpobdella octoculata. Next base: position 3,608,031 of record OZ022240.1, on the reverse strand, counting down.
TTAATTAAACAAAATTGCTTAATTTGTAATTAAACAAAAATGTTCATATTTTCATTAAAAAAAATTGTTTAATTTATAATAAAAAAATTGTTTTATCATTATGCCAAAAATCAAATTCAAAATATAAGGGCGTTGTTAAAAAGCTGTTTTTATTATGTTGTTAAGAAATACTAAAAACACACTATATTTTATTTAAATTTCATTGTGTTATACAAATTTTCTTGTATTATATAAAATTATTTTTAGCTAAAATATTTTTAATTAACCGGATAGCTCTATGTCTTGATGACGTTTTTAATTTATAAGTTTGTTTTTTAGACTAAAAATTCAGTGATAAAATTTCTATAAAAACTGAGTTTTCTTTTTCCCAGTTTGTTGCATTTATACAACAAATAAGTAAAATAAGACTTTTTAATTGAAACAAAAAAATAAAAAAATCACACACAAGACAGCTTTGTTTTAATTTGTTGTTTTTATTAATAACAAATTCCAATTTTGAACATTTTATTTATCAACCTTTAAAAATCATTAATTTTTTCCCCAATACATAAATTTGAGTCTTTTTTAATATTATTAAGTTTAATGTCAACACAATTTGTTGTCTCAATTTTTTTTCGGTGCCGAATTGTCTTGGCAGCTGTATCTCGGTTCCCCTCCTGGGTATTTTCGGCTGGTACATGCTAGGGGACACTTCAGCTGAAAATCGTGAACAATAAATAATTTTAAAAAGGTTTCGAGTTTTAAAACAACTGTAAAATTATTTAATTTTATAATTCAAATTAAATTCGGAAACAATGGACGAATGTAAAAAGGAACTGGACGAGGCGTGGTTGATGAAGAGATTTGAATGGAGTTATTGCAACGTTTGATTATTATTTAGAGGCCAGAAAGAAATTAAGGTTTATCCGACTAATAATAATAATAATAATAATAATAATAATAATAATAATAATAATAATAATAATAATAATAATAATAATAATAATAATAATAATAATAATAATAATAATAATAATAATAATAATAATAATAATAATAATAATAATAATAATAATAATAATAATAATAATAATAATAATAATAATAATAATAATAATAATAATAATAATAATAATAATAATAGTAATAGTAATAATAATAATAATAATAATAATAATAATAATAATAATAATAATAATAATAATAATAATAATAATAATAATAATAATAATAATAATAATAATAATAATATTCTTTAAAAAGGGTAATCTTATTAACAGTAAATTTACTAACTTCTTTGCAGGGATCGTTGCAAAGGCAGGTTGCACAACCATTCTTGTCGACATAATAACCACTCACTGGACATTTATCGGGGCACTCAATTTGTGGACATTGTTCAACTGAATGAAATAAACCACCATTTAAAGTTTAATTGTTATATTCATTTATTAACTAGTGCTTTAAACGTTTAATAAATAAAAAAACTTAAGTTTATTTTATTGATTGAGTAATATATTTATGTTTTTATTTTAATCATCTTTATATACATAAATTACTGAATTGTTGTTTGTTTTCCTGCAAATATAAGTCGCCAGACTAATTTCAGCAAAATTTGGCATAAATGTATACTTAAAGAGTAGAAAAAAATAATGTAGTTTTTTTTTCTTTTTTTTCTTATTGCCTAAAAATTTTCTAGGCCAAAAGTGCCTCGAGCATTAAAGGTTATTGCATAACAGAATTCAAATTTAGTTTACGAAACAAAGGCGGAAAGTTTCAAGCAGCTTTTAAAACTTTCAACACATCTATTTATTTTGAATTTTATTTGCAAAAAAAGTTTAAATGAAGAAAAAGAAAAGAAAACGGATGAACGAGCGGTTGGGAGCGGAAGAACGAGCGGCAATGATAAAAGATGCGGGAGAAAAAGAAGAAAGAAAAAGATTGATATAGAAACTTTGAGAGAAAAACGCCCGTTAGTTACTTAATAAGCAAAAAAAATTCTTACATGGTTCACAGACCCCAGTTTGACCGACAACCTTATTACCAAACTTTGCGGGTTTCATCACACATGTTTCTCCAGCTTCGCATTGGCTATCCTATGATAATTTTAAAAACACATTTGAAAAACAATTTTTTTAATAAACTACAAAAAATAACATAAAACATGACTGACCCTAACTGGACAGAGACTCACACAGATCTTACAAAAGCAAGTATTGTTACGATTGAGCAACGTTTTCAGCTTGTGGCATAAAGGATTTGTAATTGGCGCATTACACGAATAACATTTCAAACCTATAGCTAAAAAATATCATAAATGATTTAAAGTAATGGAACATTTAAAAGGGCTATAGTCAAGAATGTAAAAAGTTAACAATTATTTAAAACGTTCTATATATTACTGAGATTATTAACAAACTGTTGAAACAATTTATAGTTGTTATGAACTAATCTAAAAAAATTGAAATTTTATTCACAAACGTTTTGGTGGTAAACAGTTGACCGCCACCAAGATAGCTAGAAAGCAAATAACTTTTGAGATGGCCATTTCAAATCTGAAAATAAATCCAAAGTTATATTTCACTTTATTGTTTCAATTGTAAACTCACTAACCTGTTGGAGCTACTTGTCTTTGCTAAACTTTTTCAGACGCTTGGCTCATCGGGACAATTAGCTTTTTTATAACCGTACGATGGTGGAGGCATTTGGTCATATGCTGCAATATGGTAACATTTTAATCGATATCAACTCATCTTGCTGACGGTGACGTTGTTAGAAGGTATCAAGAAGAGAGTATAATTTTTTTTTATAGGTTCATTTGCACAAATGTATTGATTGGTTGTTTTTTGTCTGAATATTCAAATTTAAACAAGTAATATTCCAAATTAACAAGTTAACAATTTTTTTAACTTGATAAAATAATTATGTATATGATTGTTTCATCATTTCATTACTGTTTAACTATTTGTCATCTGTTTAATAATTTGTACAGTTTAATAATTTGCCTGAGACAGTTCGGCCATAACAATTTAAAAACATTTCATTATTGACTGTTTAACTATTTGTCATCTGCTACTTGGCGACGGAGACGCTGCTGCATAAGATAAACTGTTATGACGTCAAAATGTCAAGCTAAAAAGAATTTATGTGTGTATATTTTTAGTATTTACTCATATGTATATATTACTATATGTTTATATATTTTTATTATGAATTTAATCGAAAAAAATCTAAAATTCATTCACAAATTTGTTAGACAGTCGACAGCTGGAAAGATTGCTAACAAGCAAATTAGTTTTGAAAAGGCCATTTCAAAGCTGAAAATAAGTTTTTATTTGTATTCAATCTCAATGTTTTTCCAATAAAATAGTTAAAACACTCACTCGAAGTTTGAGTTACTTTTTTGCGTTAGATTTGACCAGCGCATGGTTTATCGTGACAAAGTGGTCATGTGGTCAATGTGGTGCAAAGTGGTAACATTTCAATCGATGTAAAAATTATGAGAAGTTATCAAAAAAAATAATATGTTTGATAGGTTTATTCGTAGATGTATCGATTGATTAAAGTTGGTCTTATTGTTTATATTATTCAAAATAGTTAAAATATTATGAATTAATGAATTATGCTTAATATTTTAAAATAAATTTTTTATTAAAACATGTTCTTATTTATATAATTTTTTGCAAAATTTTTTGAAACAGTAAAACGTTATATTACCATAAGGTAAAATTATGTATTTTTAATAAAAAATTTGTTTATTCCATTGTGATTCGAAAGTTCCTTAAACTTTCAATCTTCACATATTTCATATATTGAGTATTTAAAAGACTGTGGTTAATGTTTTTATATTTTATAGTATTACAATCATCACAAAAGCTTTTCCAAAACATTTTTAGTCGCCGAATAACAAAGTTAATCAGGATTTTGTTTTACGGTTTTCTTGTTATTACCGTACGATGGTGGAGGCATGTAGTCATATGCTGCAATGTGGTAACATTCTAATCGATATCAACTCATCTTGTTCACGGTCACGTTGTTAGAAGGTATCAAGAAGAGAATAATTTTTTTGTTACAGGATCATTTGTACAAATGTATTGATTAATTGTATTTATTTAGTGTGAATATTTAAATTTAGTTAAATAACATTCTAAAATAACAGGTAAAATATTTTTACACTTAATAAAATATTTTTGTATAGGATTGTTTTTATCATACTTATTGAAATTTTTAAATTATATATAGAACTAAGTAATCAAAGAAGTCGAGTTGCAAAAATAATGATTTTACAAAAACGTATTATTAGAACAATTTTCACCTTCCCAGGAGTCATCCAACTATAACCACTCGAATAAACAACCATTTACTGATAGTTTATCAAGTCTGTCTTTATCAGTCAAAAATTTATATGTATACATGTATGCACACGACCTTTAGCCCCAGCACTCAAAAAGTCATTTTTATAAAGCAGAGGAAGTGCACAATCATTTTGTGCTATCTGGACACTGTTTCCGTTCGGGATCGATCCGTTCGACACTAGGAAAGCATTCATTAAAATTTATGGGTCCTAAGATCTGGAATTCTCTGCCGCATGACATCAGCCAAAGTTCTCTCAGCTCACTCAAGGCCTCTCTGAAAAACTACCTGCAGAACAGGACTTTGAAGGACTTCATACCATTACAGTGAATGTTTGCTTTTTTCAAAATTTTTAATTTTTTATAACTTTGTGGGCAGGGTTACAGACTCGCAAGAACATTTGTTTTTTTTCTGTTCCTTTTTATTTGTTTTTTTGTGAAAATTGTGATTTTTTATGAATAAATTTGAGAGAAAAAAAATACATGTATTTTCTTGAGTTGGGTTGATATGGACTGAATTTAATTCGATCTAACATTTTAAAGCTTTTCTTATCCTATATACAATCAATTCACCATAGACTTCTACGTAGTTCTATCTAGTAATCCATAAATTGAAAAATAGTTTTCATAACTATTTGTATTATGATTATGTAAATTCTTGGTTGTACACCTTATTCGTCTAAATTTTGAAATAAAAATCAACAATTGCGTGTTGCGTGTTGCTAAGTAAATGAATTTGTACAGTTTAATAATTTGTACGGTTTATTAATTTGCATGTACATCGTCCGAAACCATTCGACCAAAACAATTTTAAAACATTGCATGACTGTTTAACTGTTTGCCATCTGCTACTTTACGGTAGAGACAACAAACTTCAAAAGTGTAAATTTTTAGTAGTTATATATATATATATATATATATATATATATATATATATTTGTGTAAGTGTGTTTGTATGTGTACAACGTACACTGTACGTGTCTGTGCGTTTAATTACAATTTTGATTTTGGTATAAATTTGGTATCCAGGATGAGATGTAAGTTTTATTAACCTTTCAATCAACATTGAACTTTAAAACATTCTCATGCAATTATATCAAAACTTGTTGGAATTATTTTTATCGTTATTCAAACAATACCAAAAAGTAAATAAAACAACTCCTTAATTTTAAACTTCTATGTTATAAGCAATTTGCTAATAAATATACTTAAAATATGAAAAACAAAAACTGTGAATTTAACAGGCCTTACGATGGCGCCTCTGTTATGTTCGAATAGCGCCAGGACTCCCTAATTTGTCTATAAAATTTATTTGACTCTTTCTGTGACATCTGCTACTGCTGAACAAAATTTCAGTAGATTGAAGATCATCAAAAATTATTTGCAATCAACAATGGCAAATGATCGTCTTTCTGGATTAGCATTAATTTCAATTAGACAAGATTTGGCTGAGAACATTAAAGCGAATAATCACCGAGCTAACATTCTAGAATATGAGGCGCTGGTGGCAGAGCGGTAGAGCGCTCGCCTGTTGATCGTTAGGTCGGCAGTTCAAGCCTCACCTGCGTCACCAGCGTAACTCCCTTAGGCAAGGAGTTCACTCGCATTGCTTTCTCATGTCTATGAAAATAGCGTGTTCTTCGAAGCTTCCGATCCAAAGGAACCTTCGTAAGCGCCTCTGACTTATCTGGCGCTATATAAATTCATCATTATTATTATTATTATTATTATTATTAGAATAGATTTTTTATAGAAAGTCAACAGGAAATAGGGGCTATTCTGAACTGTCCAAACAATTTGAAAATTCAACAAAAGCATTGTTTTTTACGACAAATGTATAGGGGAGACCGGGGCTAGTTGTAATATTTTTCCTTTTTTTGACTAAACTATTGAGTATTTTAATTAGAAAATTTTTTAAAATAATTAATCATCTATTTAAAAATATATTCCCACACTATTTTTTTTTGAATCTATAATTAATTTGTATTTATAGTACTTTTTGTATAGAGAGTCGCTTGTTACAACTTACCGCGTTTTTTGGGGCAAGTTTTAACTCGTGTGGGGCAAGTAGTAACCTCATATTAAAACAACAGGTTTTATGACAAATATTAAAAAAATGTATGTATGTATGTATGTTATAACTTCGCGTAACAATGGTAGGTTGCGTTGCAATCGTAAAACTAAATCCTGAAATTAAATAGTGATAATTCAAAAATTCCGTCAATTTTTATTTTAATCAAATTTACTTGCTCACAAAATAAAATAGCCAAATTACTAGCAACTTGAGTCTTTCAGCTGCTTGGATCAATGTAACAAATAGCATATTATTACCTGTAAGATGATGTAAATTTATTAGGTAAATATCTAAATTATGAAGAGCTATCAAGCAAAAGGAGAAGATAAGACTGTTTTCAAGAATATTCTTATATGTATCAGTTTATCATGCTAAGTCAAAACGCTTAAAAGTATAAAAATATTAATTTACAAAACTTTTTTAGCCGAAATATTAAGATTGAATTAAAAAACTTAAAAGTTACAAATATTGAATTGAAAAAATTATGTTTTGCTCTCAATAATCTATATATATAAAAGAACATGTCCTGACTGACTGACTGACTGACTGACTGACTGACTGACTGACTGACTGACTGACTGACAGATGACTGACTGATAATCAACGCCGAGCTCAAACGCCTCATCCTAGGAACGTGAAATTTGGAACTTATATTACTTTTATAGCGTAAACATCCGCTAAGAAAGGATTTTTGAAAATTTTGCTTCTGAGGGGAAAAAACTGGAAAACAACCATTTTCTAAAATTTTTTCTAAAGTTTTTTTCTGAAATTTGGTATATAGATTCTTTTTGAAAAATAAAAAGATACGTGTTTCACCATTTTTTGAAAATTCGGTTTCCCGGACCTCAAATGTGGGTTGGAAAATTGAGTTATTTGGTTTTTAAAGTAGCTTCTACTCAAAAACTGTTAATGCTACAGGAGTAAAAATTAGTATTTAGTTTCTACTCCAACAATAATGAAATACGTGTTTTAGCATTTTTTGAAAATTTGGTTTCCAGGACTTCAAATGTGGGGTGGAAAATAGGGCAAATTGTCTTTTATAGTAACTGCTACTCAAAAACAGTAAATGCCACAGATGTAAAAATTATTATTTAGTTTCTTTTCTAAAAATAAAGATATACGTGTTTCACCATTTTTTGAAATTTTGGTTTTCAGGACCTCAAATGTGGGGTGGAAAAAAGGTTTCTTTGGTTTTTAAAGTAACTGCTACTCAAAAACTATGAATGCTACAGATGTCAAAATTAGTATTTAGTATTTACTCAAAAAATTATGATATAAGTGTTTCAACATTTTTTTAAAAATTTGGTTTCCAGGACATCAAATGTGGGGTGGAAAAAAGGGTTATTTGATTTCAAAATAACTGCTACTCACAAACTGTAAGTGCTACAAATGTAAAAATTAGTATTTTGAAGTTTTGTGCCGGTTAAAAGTAGCTAAGTTCAGTTTATCACCGGCCGGGCCAAGCCGTTATTTTAGAGTCTTCACACGGGCTAGGCTAAACCTTAAATCAAAGTGGAACGGGCCGAGGTTTTTCACCAAGTATATAGATATTTTAGTGATTTTAGGGTCTTCAGTTGGGCCGGGCCAAACCTGAAGTCAAGGTGGGACGGGCCGAAGTTTTTCATCAAGTATATAGAACTTCTAGGCCTGTAAAAAGGGGCCGGGCCTAATTCAGACGGGCTGTGCCGGGCCAGGAGTTTGGGTTTTTAAAACGGGCTGGGCTAAGTTGTCGACGGGCCGAGCCGAGACCTAAAAAATTGATCTCTACTATGGATGCACGGTTCAAACTCTCTAATTTCATGCGAGCGAAGCCGCTACGGGCACTGCTAGTTTATTTATATAATTACTTGCATGAATACTTGTTGGGTAAAATCACATTTTAAATGATTTGAAATCAAAATCAGAATCATTCACTTCAGAGTGATTTTGAATTCAAAATCATTTTTTCACACCAAAAAAATGATTTTAAATCAAAATCATGATTTTGATGATTTAAAATCATGAAATCATTACTAAAAAGTTTGCGCTTATTAAAATTGCTACTGATGATAATTCTTCTAGAATTCGTTACAAGTCACAAAATCTGTATTTCAAAAAATGCTTTGGTTTAATTTCAAGAGTGTTAATTTTTCAAAAAGTGAATCAGAGAGTTTTTTTCTTCTTGGCGTCTCAAGCAAACCTGGTATTCCGAATAGACGCTCAACAGGCGCAGATGAAGAAATAGGTGTGTTGTAGTACACGAACATCTTCCTGACAATCTGGTAGGAATAAAGGTGCTGCAAAGAGCAGTCTGTATACAATAAAAGGCCTTGCACCAGGTATGATGGTAATGACACGGAAGATATTATCAGACAGAATTAATGTTAAGCATGAACAAGTGATGTTTTATTTGCATAACAAGTTTAACACAGTTGATTCAGTCAGTGTACATCACTGCTGACATATAGTCAGTTAACAACAAAGGTTTTTTGGGAATGACTGTACATTAGTTATCGTTGTGCAAATAAATGCTGGTAGCATTCTAGGTCCTTGAGAGTTCCTTGTTGACACAGTTACAACACTTAACAATTACTTTTCCATCCAATTCTTTAATAATCTTAAAAAAAAGTTATAGGCAAACGAACTCCATCCATTTTTCAAACAACCTTAACAAGGGAACGTAAACAAATAGCACAAGCCAGAACAAGAAAGACCGATTAGATACATAAATGAGTAATTAGTAAAAACTATTGATATAACAATGGTAAAAACTATAAGCTAATAGCATAAAGTTACAAAAAAATATATTGATTTGATTTTAATTAAAAACTTTTTATTTTTCCTTCATTTCAACTACCAACGACATTTTTAAATCCTTTTTATTATTCATATTCAACTTCACCGCTTGAAAGCTCAAATGTCATGCTTGTTGCTTGCTTGCTTCTGGACAGAATCTTAAAAGTGGAAATAAACAATTTTCACTTCATCTAACTTAACTGAAATATGGAAAATGCGCCCGCTCTTGATGACATGCATTTAATTATATTTTCTAAAAAAAATTTTTCAATTTTTAATTAAACAAAATTTTTCAATTTTTTATTAAACAAAATTGCCTAATTTGTAATTAAACAAAATTGTTCATATTTTCATTAAGCAAAATTGTTTAATTTATAATAAAAAAAATTGTTTCATCATTATGCTAAAAATCAAATTCAAAATATAAGGGCGTTGTTAAAAAGCTGTTTTTTTTGTTATGTTGTTAAGAAATACTAAAAACAAACTATATTTTATTTAAATTTTATTGTGTTATACAAATTTTCTTGTATTGTATAAAGTTATTTTTAGCCCAAATATTTTTAATTAACCGGATAGCTCTATGTCTTGATGACGTTTTTAATTTATAAGTTTGTTTTTTTAGACTAAAAATTCAGTGATAATATTCCTATAAAAACTGATTTTTCTTTCTCCCAGTTTGTTGCATTTATACAACAAATAAGTAAAATAAATCTTGTCAATTGAACAAAAAAATACAAAAATCACAAACAAGACAGCTTTGTTTTAATTTGTTGTTTTTATTAATAACAAATTCCAATTTTGAACATTTTATTTATCAACCTTTAAAAATCATTAATTTTTTTCCCAATACATAAATTTGAGTTTTTTTATTATTATTAAGTTTAATGTCAACACAATTTGTTGTCTCAATTTTTTTTCGGTGCTGAATTGTCCTGGCAGCTGTATCTCGGTTCCTGTCCTGGGTATTTTCGGATGGAACATTGGGGACACTTCAGCTGAAAATCGTGAACAATAAATGACTTTAAAAAGGTTTTGAGTTTTAAACAACTGTAAAATTATTTAATTTTATAATTCAAATTAAATTCGGAAACAATGGACGAATGTAAAAAGGAGCTGGACTAGGCGTGGTTGATGAAGAGATTTGAGTGGAGTTATTGCAAAGTTTGATTATTATTTAGAGGCCAGAAAGGAATTAAGGTTTATCCGACTAATAATAATAATAATAATAATAATAATAATAATAATAATAATAATAATAATAATAATAATAATAATAATAATAATAATAATAATAATAATAATAATAATAATAATAATAATAATAATAATAATAATAATAATAATAATAATAATAATAATAATAATAATAATAATAATAATAATAATAATAATAATAATAATAATAATAATAATAATAATAATAATAATAATAATAATAATAATAATAATAATAATAATAATAATAATAATAATAATAATAATAATAATAATAATAATAATCTCTGAAAAGGGTAATCTTATTAACAGTAAATTTACTAACTTCTTTGCAGGGATCGTTGCAAAGGCAGGTTGCACAACCATTCTTGTCGACATAATAACCACTCACTGGACATTTATCGGGGCACTCAATTTGTGGACATTGTTCAACTGAATGAAATAAACCACCATTTAAAGTTTAATTGTTATATTCATTTATTAACTAGTGCTTTAAACATTTAATAAATAAAAAAACTTAAGTTTATTTTATTGATTGAGTAATATATTTATGTTTTTATTTTAATCATCTTTATATACATAAATTACTGAATTGTTGTTTGTTTTCATGCAAATATAAGCCGCTAGACTAATTTCAGCAAAATTTGGCATAAATGTATACTTAAAGAGTAGAAAAAAATAATGTAGTTTTTTTTCTTTTTTTTCTTGTTGCCTAAATATTTTCTAGGCCAAAAGTGCCTCGAGCATTAAAGGTTATTGCATAACAGAATTCAAATTTAGTTTACGAAACAAAGGCGGAAAGTTTCAAGCAGCTTTTAAAACTTTCAACACATCTATTTATTTTGAATTTTATTGGCAAAAAAAGTTTAAATGAAGAAAAAGAAAAGAAAACGGATGAACTAGCGGTTGGGAGCGGAAGAACGAGCGGCAATTATTAAAAATGCGGGAGAAAAAGAAAAAAGAAAAAGATTGATATAGAAACTTTGAGAGAAAAACGCCCGTTAGTTACTTAATAAGCAACAAAAATTCTTACATGGTTCACAGACCCCAGTTTGACCGACAACCTTTTTACCAAACTTTGCGAGCTTCATCACACATGTTTCTCCAGTTTCGCATTGGCTATCCTATGTTATTTTTAAAAACACATTTGAAAAACAATTTTTTTTAATAAACTACAAAAAATAACATAAAACATAACTGACCCTAACTGGACAGAGACTCACACAGATCTTACAAAAGCAAGTATTGTTACGATTGAGCAACATTTTCTGCTTGTGGCATAAAGGATTTGTAATTGGCTCATTACACGAATAACATTTCAAACCTATAGCTAAAAAATATCATAAATGATTTAAAGTAATGGAACCTTTAAAACGGCTATAGTCAAGAATGTAAAAAATTAACAATTATTTAAAACGTTCTATATATTACTGAGATTATTAACAAACTGTTAAAACAATTTATTGTTGTTATGAACTGATCTAAAAAATTGAAATTTCATTTACAAACGTTTTGGTGGTAAACAGTTGACCGCCACCAAGATAGCTAGAAAGCAAATAACTTTTGAGATGGCCATTTCAAATCTGAAAATAAATTCAAAGTTATATTTCACTTTATTGTTTCAATTGTAAACTCACTAACCTGTTGGAGCTACTTGTCTTTGCTAAACTTTTTCAGATGCTTGGCTCATCGGGACAATTAGCTTCTTTTATAACCGTACGATGGTGGAGGCATGTGGTCATATGTTGCAATATGGTAACATTTTAATCGATATCAACTCATCTTGCTGACGGTGACGTTGTTAGAAGATATCAAGAAGAGAGTACAATTTTTTGTTATAGGATCATTTGAACAAATGTATTGATTGGTTGTTTTTTGTCTGAATATTCAAATTTAAACAAGTAATATTCCAAATTAACAAGTTAACAAGTTTTTTAACTTGATAAAATAATTATGTATATGATTGTTTTCATCATACTTGTTGGAAAAGAAACTGCTTTATTACATATAGGGTAACGCAATCAAAAAGACATCTAATTTTTTGAGCTGGGTTGAGATGAATTGTATTCAATTCGATCTAGGAATGAAAAATATTTTAGCTTCTGTTAAAAAATTACCTTTAATGTGGAATCGTTAAAAATGTTAAAGACCTCTAGGTAGTAATAATTTGTAGTCTATAAATTGACCAACAGTATTCATAACTACTTGTAGTATCTTTATGGAAATTCTTGGTTGTACCACCTTATTCGTCTAAATTTTGAAATAAGAATCTACAATTGCGTGTGGCTAAGTAAATGTACAGTTTATTAATTTGCATGTACACCGTCTGAGACGTTCGAACATAACAATTTTAAAAAATTTCATCATTTCATTACTGTTTAACTATTTGCCATCTGTTTCATAATTTGTACAGTTTAATAATTTGCCTGAGACAGTTCGGCCATAACAATTTAAAAACATTTCATTATTGACTGTTTAACTATTTGTCATCTGCTACTTTGCGACGAAGACGCTGCTGCATAAGATAAACTGTTATGACGTCAAAATGTCAAGCTAAAAAGAATTTATGTGTGAATATTTTTAGTATTTATTATATGTACATATTACTATATATATATATATATATATATATATATATATATATATATATATATATAATACATAATATATATATACATGTGTGTGTGTTTGTATGTGTACCTGTCTGTGTGTTCAGTTACAATTTTGATCCTAGTATGGATTTGGTATCCAGGATGAGATGTCAGTTTTATTAACCTTTCAATTAACATGAAATTTGAAATCTTCTAATGCAATAATATTAGAAATTTTGAATTTTTATTCATTTTTTTTTCAAACAACACCAACAAAGTAAATGATACAATTCTACAATTTTAAACGTCTAAAGGAAAAGCAGTTTGTAAAAAAAATATACTTAAAGAATGGAAAACAAAAACTGTGAATATATTTTAAAAAACCCAAAAAAATGCCTAGCAACATATAATAATTTGTTTCGTCATTGAAAATAAAACTGTTTCATAATTGCACTAGTTCTTAATTAAAATAGACCGGAAGTTAATTATCGAGTTTTTCCGGTTTGAAGACTCGGAGGAGATGTTGAAGAAAATAAGTAAGAGAATCTGAAAATGTAAAAAAAACGTTTTAGGTATGACTTAATAATATCAATATAGTTATTAAGTTCCTAGCTGGTATAAGTTTACTAGCTGGGCTACCTGATGTTGCCCTGGTTTGTCTTTGGTTTTTATGAAACAAAAATATGAATTGTAATACTGCTCTTAAAAGGTATGAAACAGAACATGGTTTTAAAACCAGATGTTTTAAAAGTTGACCACCACACCCCTCAAGAGGACTAAATCTTAATCAAATCAGTTTAGGTGTTTTAATTTGACATTCATACAAACACTCATTTATAAGTTAATAAAGATGAGGACATACATTTACTGGCTTAGAAAAATACTTGTAGTTAAAATAAGCATTTTTTGAAATAAATAAATAAACCAAACCAAACATTTTAAATTATAAAACACTAGCGGGGTACCCGGCGCTGCCCGGGATTTTTAGAAATTTTTTGTATTATCCTCTCTTGCTCCCGTATCCTTCTCCGCTTGCTTTCCTTCTCCAGCTTGCTCTCCAATTCCCGCTCGCTCTCTCGTTCCCGCTTGCTCTCTCATTCTCTTTCCCGTTCCTGGTCGCTTTCCCGTTCCCGGTCGCACAATCCAGATAAACAAATTACTGGACTGGACTTATGCCTTGACTTACTGTTTGCGAACTCAATTCCAGGTGTGACCTACCACTAAAGGTCCACTTAACTCTCGGTCTTTTTTTTGGTAGATAACATAGCTACCAAATGGAAGTTTTTGAATAATTAACTAAGCTATGCCTCATTCTAAATTTAGATATTATAAACTAGTCCAAATTTGACGGACTCTGCTAGCGTTGTTCACGATACGAAAGTCATGTGTCAGTAATATTTTTACCCTTTAACCTTACCCATGCAAGGAGGCTTGAGTCTAAAGTACACAAGAGGCACGTAGACAATGTAGCCAAGGAGAATGAACCCTAGGGCATAAAAGTACCCCACTTGTGGACTGACGACCAAAGGAATTATGACCAGACAGGCAGCGAACAGTGAAGCAATGACAGGTATCAAAATGGGCACCTGTTGAAACCACAATTTACTGTCGTTATTTTTGAAATGACCGACAAAATATATGATAAAATTTGATTGATAAATACAAATAATAAAATTGAATTTAAATTTAAAATGTGGATTTTTTTAAAATAAATATAATCTGTACTTATGGAGTATGAACTCGTCAAAATTATTAACCTTTATTGGTCGAGGAACGTCCTTTAGCTTGAATCTAAAAATGATGACCCCTATAAAATTCATGCAGTAGAAGATCCACATGACAAAACAAAGCAGGTCTATCAGGGTTGTGATGCTGCCCAGAAATGTGAGGACTAGGGCGCAGGACACCTTCGGAACGGGCATATGAAAAGTTTTTTTAAAAACTTTATAAACAGAAAACAATTTCATAAATCTAGGCTATGTTTAGTTTGATCAATTGCTGATTTTAATGTTATATAATTAAAAATATATGAATAAAAAAATTGGAATGGTTATTTCATGTGTATCAAATTTTTAAAATGAATTCACCCACGTTGGCCACTATGGCTGGCACGGGAGTAAATTTATTGACATGAACCATTGCCAAAATATCGGGAAGGTGACCATTGCGAGCTGCTGCATATATCAACCTGTTGATTGTCAAGGTACTATTAGTGCAGGTAAAACGTAATTTTAGCAGCCTTATTGACCACAGCTGTTAACGATAGATATGACAAATGTATTTATTATTTGCGTGTAGTTATAATGCTGTATACTTTAGCGTTTAGTTGCTGGTGTTTATTAGGAAATGTTAACAAATGTATCGCACCCTATTCTTTAACTGTTTCTATAAACCTCCGTTTTAAGATGTTGGAAGTGCTGTGAAAGTTTCGGTATTACATCTTGTAAGAAAGATATTTAAAAACACAATTTTTTTTTCTCAAATTTACCACTTCTTAAAAACCAATTGCAAATTAACTCTATTTATTTAATAGGTATTTTACGTAACTGATATAAGAAAAATAAAAGGTTTTTTAAAATATATATGACATGTTGAGTCATGTTTGCGGCAACACTACTCGTAATGGTATTGTATCGTAATATACTGTACATTAACATATAACATATTGTATTGTATCGTACTTTGTACCATATCGTAACACGTTGAACCGTATCGTAAAGTATTGTAACACATTTGCGTATTACCACATTCTGACTTCGGACGAAAGGCACGACTGCAGCGTCTACTAAACGCAAAGAATTTTTAAAATTCAAAAGACAGCCAATCCGTTCCTACCTGCCTCCTGAGAACATTGTCCCATTGCCGGTGCCAAAGCAAGACAGTGCTACGAAAATAGGTATCACCCATGCCATTTTGGGTATGACGTATTCTGCCCATGTCTGTTGACAAATAAAAATTCACGTTCTATTCAGCTAAATTTAAAACACAAAAAAATTAAATGAAAAAAAATCATGAAAACCTACAAGAGCTACTGCAGTGGAGCTTATCATTTCATCAATGCTGAGGACGGTGAAATAGGAAACGTTGGTGAGAAGGAAGATAACGATGACAAATGGAAGTCCAATGATGATGGAGAGAGGAAGGTTTCTGAATAAATTTGTTTTTTCATGTTTTCCGATAGAAAGATGACAACAAAGCTGAGTTTAATATTGTGTATATAATTTGCAAATGATAGAAAATATGAAAAATGATCTAAATTAATATATCCGTCGCTCTTCATGATACGTCGTTTTGAAAAATAACAACCTTTCAACATTAATTATTTCTTCTGTCATGAAGTTTGCTGTATTCCTGAAATAAGAATAATATTTTGCTTTAAATTTATACGTGAAGCCAATTTTATTGATACCTACCATCCGTCGTAAGCCCACATTCCGCTGTAAAAGCCCGTCATCAACTCTCCTATCTTAAGATTGGTGTCTTCAAAACCGGTTTTTAGGTATTCGGTATGTCCTATAAAAAAAATAACACATTATCATTTTAACGTAGCAGAAGTATACTTTTGCTGAGAAATAGAAATACTATGATGTACAACATCTCTTATATACACGAGTAAGATGTTTTACAATTCTTGATTTTACTTCTTGATAAATATAATTAATTAAAATCCAAGCAAACTTTGGGCAATTTAACTCCTGGATAGATATAATGCATTAAAATCAAAACAAACCCTGGGCAAGTTTAACGACACCGCCCATGATGATGAGAATCAGAGCTGCCAGTTTCGCGACCGTAAAAATTATTTGAATCTTGCTGGCCAAGACTACACTGTACGCGTTTATCCCTCCCAAGGTCACTGATAATTTATATATTAAAGAACGTTTAAATACATGAGAACAAATAAAGATAAAATTTCAATGTTAGTTTTACGAAACAAATCGAACACTAACGGATTACAAAACAAGCGACAAGCTTGTTTATCAAATCTGGAGCTAGGCCGCAGTTATCGGAGTAGAAAATAGACATGCCGTACTCAGCGAAAGTCAGACTGACCGTGGCCAACTGTCCCGGCTTGATCAGGATGTTGTTGACCCACGAAAACTGATAGGAAGCTAAAGGACCGTAAGCTTTGTCCAAGTAGGTGTAATCGGCTCCAGATATTTTTATCAAGGTTCCCAGTTCGGCGTAACATAGAGCACCTTTATGACAAAAGCATTAAATAATTTATTCAAAATTTAAACAAATATAATCTCCGGTCTAAGGCCCTAGGCTTTAAAAAGCCCAAAATCAGTGAAAGGCCCCACTACTGTTTTTGAAGGAAGGACAATCACGCCATAGACCCGGCACTGTGTTTCTGATTAATTGCAAACAATCACCTAAGAGTGTAACGATTCCTGAGACCAGCCATATTACAAGAGTCATTCCAACGCTTCCAGCGTAAAGAGCCACTCCGCGAGGTGATATAAAAATACCTGAGCCTGTAACGAGAAATCTCAAAAGTAGACTAACCCTGTAGAAGAAAAACCCATAACTATTTACCGTTCCTACAAAATGACAAACTGGCCCTACCGACAATAGTTCCAACAATGAAAGATATTCCACCGATCAGTCCGATCGTTCTAGGTACCTGATCTTCTACCGACTGCGGCCATGCCTCAGCGACAGAGTTTTTCTCTGACACCGAGGACGATTTGCGTCTTCTCGATCCAAAATCAGTTTTTTCCGCCGGGGAATCAAAACTGTTAATCATCTTTTGGTTTGCTTTAACTCTTTTTTTTCTTTGATGATTGTCTGCACACCAAAAATCTCAAACCGATCCAGAGGTATGGTCGCTTCTCATTTTTGTAGATCGAAACAGAAAATTAGGAATCGCTTATATTTCTACCTGAATTCCTTTCAGTACGGTTGGTTACGATTAAAACAAAAAATTCAGCGTCGCGACAGATTCTGCTTTTCAGTATCACGATACGCTCTTATCAATCAGTCAACAGATAAACATTGAATAAACAACTTATCAGTAATAACTCTTTAAAATTGAGCGATTAAAGAAATTTTTCATATTGAGCACACAAACATTTAATAATCTTCACTTTTGATAATTTAAAATAACACAGCTATCTCATTGAAGTCTTTGATTCTCAACTATTTCCCGGCAGTTTTAAGCCGAGCCATCAACGGACATGAGAGAGAAGGCGGGCCTGACTGACACTGAATAAACAAAAACAGAATTTTCAAGAAACCCATCCATGTCGTCTTCAGATGACAAATCCATTGGCATATTGAGGAAGGCGTTCGACCTCATATCAGCACATTCAGCATTCATTATATCGTTGAACGACTGGCAATTTTTCATTGCAATCAGATGAGTACAAAGTGTTACATATATATATATATATATATATATATATATATATATATATATATATATATATATATATATATATATATATATATATATATATATATATATATATATATATATATATATATATATATACAACTGCATTTGAAGAAATGGTCACTAGAATAAATGGTGACACCAGGGCCCATGTTGTCGTCGTGCGGTGTGGTACGCGTCCCGGTAACCCCCGTAAAGATAACTTAACATAGAATGACTGATCCAAGACATCTTTATATAAAAAAAGTGTTGATTATCGCCATTATTATTAGTAGTAGTAATAATAACATTATTGTTAATATTATTATTATTGTTGTTAACGTTATTTTCATTAATGTTATTTTATTATTATTATTATTATTATTATTATTATTATTATTATTATTATTATTATTATTATTATTATTATTATTATTATTATTATTATTATTATTATTATTATTATTATTATTATTATTATTATTATTATTATTATTATTATTATTATTATTATTATTATTATTATTATTATTATTATTATTATTATTATTATTATTATTATTATTATTATTATTATTATTATTATTATTATTATTATTATTATTATTATTATTATTATTATTATTATTATTATTATTATTATTATTATTATTATTATTATTATTATTATTATTATTATTATTATTATTATTATTATTATTATTATTATTATTATTATTATTATTATTATTATTATTATTATTATTATTATTATCAACAATTGTGGTACTTCGGGTAGTGCGGCGTACATTAATCGCACTACGTTGCAGTTCTGATGAAATCGCAGCCATAATGTGCACGGTTTATTTTCTGTGCTTAGAATTTCTCTCGTATAAACGCCACAAATGTGTTTAGAAAACGGCCAAGAACTATATATATGTGTGTGTAGTTTAGTGTTGACATCATAGAAATTCATTTGAAGCTGATCAGATACAGGGCATAACAAATCGATCACCCGATATGCGCTGATATTTAAAGATCACCTCCAGTAAGATTCGGTGGGGCTGATCTTTTGCCTGTCCTACTAAAGAAAGACGATTGTACTTGTTTGAACTATGTGACCCTGAGCCCATTTCATTTCTGTTTAATTTCTGTTTTATATTCTAGGTCTAATAACCCGTCCGTTGTATTTAAGAATAACACGCCTAATTTTTCAACGGCTTTTATCTAATGTTGTTATTTTTTGTAAAAAAAAAAACTGGTGGTTATTTTACTCTCGTTCAAATTAATTAGTGGATTTTTCTGCTCCAAGCCGTTGGCAGCGTTGTTTTTGAGGAGGGTAGCTCAGAATACCGCTCCTATAAGTGAACATCCCCTTGCTCTACTTAGCTCAGAATACCGCTCCTATAAGTGAACATCCCCTTGCTCTACTTGGCACTGGAGCAAGCCAATTAGCAACACTTTTAATAATTAAAATAATAATATTAATAATAATTAATAATATTTAATAATGACTAGTCAACCTAGAAACAGGCGAGTTTTCAAACCATTTCCTTACCCAAACTAAAAATAATGAAACAATTCTATTTCTTTAAGATTTAAGCATATTTTAATGTAGCACTTACAAAGATGAAAAATGCATTTTTAAGAAAAAAAAATTAAAAAAAAAATATGTCATCAAAACAGGAAATTTTTAAATGGCCGTTCTCTGGTTGTGATTTATAACTCATCGGCTTCCGCCCTGCGCGTGTTTCGAGTGAGTTCTGTGGAAACTGGAGCACTGCATCGACTGAAGTTCAAGAGGTTATAAATAACTTAAACTTTTCCGTTTGGAAAACAAAACAAAAAATTCCTCTAAAAAAATTTTTTTTGCAAAATAGTCATTGGGCATTTATACTGGCGATCCATTTTACACATTTGTCTCCCGAATTTATTACTAGATTACTTTTTATAAAAAAAATTTTTAATTCAACTGAAGAAAATTTAATAAATAATGATATATGTCAGTCTACATTAGCATAGCTTGCCATACAAGTTGAACATCACTTGAATGATAGAAGCTACCTGATTCAACATATACATTATCATCCTTTCCTTTATTACAAGTTTCAAGGTTTGTTTACCAACACAAGCATAAATTATTCATCTTTTGCATTAAACAGATGTTTTTATTAATAACTTAATGCCACACAAGAAAAAAATTTAACTGAGTAAAAAACCAGAAGATTGAAGAAGATGTAGCCGAAGGAGCAAGATGAGTCAAGTCCGTAAAAATGAGTTGAATGTGAAAGCTTCACGGTTCGACTCCCACTCATTGCTTAGTCAACGAAAAACTTAGCGGGTAAAATCGTTTCCATCCGTGTGGCATGTAATAGAACATCTCCTCTGAGCCCTGGAAGAGGCGCTATATAAATTATCAAACAATTACATTTACATTCAAGTCCGTGAAGAAGTCAGAGTGTTAATTGAAAACTTGAAATGAGTAGATTTGTTGAAGCTGGTGTAGTTGGTGTATAATTGTATAATTCTGTCAGTATAGAGGAGCCTGATGTAGCTCCTCTTCATCAAAAATATAACTTTCAGACTTATTAATTTTTTATTGCTAGATTCTATAGACGTTTTATATTTTTGGTTCTGACAATAAAAAAAAATTGTGATCTGATGGCTGTGTTTTTGGAATTTATTAATTCGATCGCTTGAATGAAAAATTGTCTGAACACTCAAATATATTTTTATAGACTTTTATAAATTTGCTTGAATAAATGAATAAAAAAATCTACTATATAATCTATAGAGCTTGATAAATATTCTATGTTTAGTGTTTTCAAACAACCATATCACTGACTAAGTTTTGTAGAAACGTTTTTAAATAAAGCTCGACATCTAGCGGTTTAATTCAAATCATTCTGTAGTCCGCCTGTGGCGCGAGGGCTGACCAGCACTGCCTCCTATCAATTTATATAAGTAATTAAGTATTTTATTTGATAGTTTGGTTTTGATAGTGTCGATAAATAAGATTTAAGACAACGACGTTATGTTTGAGACATTGCAAGGCTTTTAAGCCATTCCAGCTACTTTCTTCACGACAACGCTTTTTTTTTAATATTTATTCAAAACAAAAATATGAGCAAAATGAAATTTAAAAAAAACTCAGATGCTACAAAAGTGACCATGGATTAAATAAACAGCAGGCAACTTTATAAGAATGCCATTTATACAAATTAACATTTATTACGTTATATTGACAAAAGTAAATCTCATAGAAACTAGGGTACGTCTAAAAAATATTTTAGCCCGCTCCTGCTGCCCATTATTGCCGGTGCATTTCTTTATAAAAAAAGACGCTGCCAGAAAGCTGATAGTTATGAAACGGTGCAACCAACAGAATTTGAGCTTCAGTTAGAACGTGGCTTTTCGTGATTTTTTCAATTTCTCGTCGATCACAGAATCTGTTCACTGGAAAAAAATAGTTAAAACAAAAAAAATAACCTAAAAATTTACAGCACTAATCTAAAACCGTTTTATACAAGCTGGATTTGGAACGCGTTGACTGCTCAGTTGGTCGGTTTCAATCTGCTGCGGCGGGAGAAGGATATGTCGACACACCAACAGAAAATCTAATTTCAAATGGTGCTAGAACGTTTTTATCAATCCTCTAAGCTCTCACTTGAAACTAGATTTCCAAGTTAAATGACTATGGAAGACGAAGTTGTTGGAAAGGCAGGTTGTTTCCTTATGAATGTTTATGAATGCCAAGAAAATAATTACTTGTATTTTGAGATAATTATTTTAATAATAATGAACTAATTGTCTGTATCCAAAATGTTTTAGAACACTGATTTAGAGTTTTTTTTATTATCTAAAAGTGATGTATTTGTTTAGGAAACACTTAAGAAAAGATATAACTGAAGAAATATCAAATTTTTTTCATAAACGGTCAGGGACTACCACTGACAGTTGAGTTCTGAACTCGATCCATTTTTGTATGAGTGAGTAGAAGATTCTTGTCCTGAAAAAGAAATAAAGGAGTTTTTTTAATTCATTTAAATTCAAGCCATTCAATATCAAAATATACATTTTTGTAATTTAAATAGACCATGATAACGGTAGCTGGAAAAACACAGCAATTGTCTGAAAAATTCCAAAAAAGTATACAAAAAAGCATAGACGAATAAAATGGTGTTTGAAGTTGAATGCAAAGCAAAGAGTTCAGAGTTCGTGCCATAGTTATAAGTGTTGGACATCAGTCGGTTATAAATTAAATAAACTTTATGTTAAAAATCAGATATTCAGTCAAAATAGGCAACAATCCTACAGAAATTTACAAAAATAGACAAATAACATGGAAGAAAAACTAATATTATTTAGCGGTTTTTTATAGAGGTATGTTATGTTTTCCTTATATTTCTGAGCTCTTAGGGAAATGCGAAAATACTAAACAGTAAAAAATCGTTTTGAGAAGAAAACAGATTTTCAATGCAATGATTTGCATAGAAATAATATTTCAATCGTTTAACAGTAAATCACCTATAGATTAATCTTACAAACAAAAATAATGAACATCTGTTACAACAATAAACAGCATTTAAATGAAAATAGAAAAAAAATAAATAGGCAGAAATAAACCAGCAAACAGATTAGTAAAAATAACTCAAACAGTGTGATAATTTACCAGTAAATAATTTTTTTCATGGAAAATGTTAATATTGGTTTTCATGGAATTTTTAGACTTGTATATCATAACAAGCACTACAGAATATATTTTTTAAACAGCGTTTAACTTTTAACAATGTAATCTTGAATTTACTTAGTTATAATCAAAAGTTTCAAACAAATACCAAAATGTCCAAATTTTCCAGTCAACTTTAAATATTTTTAAGCAGCTATAAATGTTGAGATAGTCTTGCAAAACTAATAAATAATTATTTATTATCTTGACAATTATTTAATTTAATTATAATTAAATAGATGTGCATATGTTCTATTTAATTATAATTAAATAAAAATGCATATGTTGCTAATTATTAATTTATCATATACTCATCATTAACTTCAATTCAGTCTATTTCTGGATAAAAACTTCAAAATTAATGAATTTCCGTCTTGAACCTGGTAGACATGTTCCTTAGTGATCTTCCCTCGGCTCTCAACGGCGTACCACAAGACACCTGCGAGTGTCAATGAACCGTAAGGAAATGGAAAACATAAGCCACAAAAAAAAAGAAAAAAATATATATTTAACTTAATCTATCATTGATATTTTGTTGGTATTCGTTCGCTTCATAGTTGTTATTTTTGAAAGATAGTTGCCAAGACAACTGATCAGAGTATTATAGTTTTTCCATTTAAATTTTAATGATTTTAGGTAAATAGTTTGAGAAGCAGGTCTTTAGTGCGACGTCGTTTCAAACTGTGGAATTCAACGACTGGTTTAGCGTAATTTCTGTTGTCGATTTCAATAATCCAGTACTGAGTGTGCAGTTGTTCTATATTTGCTTTAACGGGAATGCCAAATCTGCCACTTTGGTAGGCATTGTTCAAATCACTGGATTTTGCCAAAGAAAGTTCCAGCAATATCTCCTCTAACTAAAATTTTCGAAATAATAAATCGAACTAATTCTTTATTAAAAAACAAACTAATGATTATAGCCTAACAATTATTCAGAAAAAATAAAGTTTTCTAAAAGTACTGCTCAGCCTGGAACCAAAAAAATCTAGCTGCTGTGCAAGCATTTGCTATTGAATGGAAAGTGAATGGGACTGTCTGCTTTTCGCTTCCGTAACTTATTTTTCTTACACCTCCCCCCCTCGGTATTTGTGTAAATAAAAATTCGATTATTTCATAATTAAATGTGTACTAGCAAATATTTCATGATGATATACGTTTTGACATTATAGTGATGTGATAGTATACAATACAGTTTATACAGTATATACATGCGCATAGACTTCTTAATATTAAACAAAATCCACGACATGAGTTTTTTAGCCAGAATTTCATTACGTAGGGTTTTGATTTGAAAAAGAAAATTAGTTTGGTGTTAAATAAGATGTCATCAACCTTCAAATGTAGTGCATTGATCGCTCAGAAGTTTTGAGCTTTCCCACGTTGAGCTGCGAAGAATCTGCTCGCAATAACATTTAAAGCTTTTTTTTATTTATAATGCTAGCGGTGTTTATCGAGCACGCAATCAACCCAGACAGACGCGTGACAATAGAGAAGTATGGAGACATGGAGACACACTCAACCACACACAAACACAGAGAGAGAGAGAGAGAGAGAGAGAGAGAGAGAGAGAAAGAGAGAGAGGGAGAGGGAGGGAGAAAACAAGCTACAAATGAGACAAAATATTGAAAAAAGAATGAGACAAAGAGAGAGAGACAAAATAAAAGAGAGAGAGAAAGATTGCCGAGACTAAAGAGTCTGGGATTAGTCGGTCGTAGTCATCAGAGCCAGAGGAGTCCCTGATGTTTAAGAAGTGCCGTATCGAACGTCGAAAAACTTGAGAGTAGCAGAGAAAATTTTCGGCGCGTTAATTAGTGCTCGTCTCAGCTCATTCAGAGTCGATCCCTATTCTCACCAGAGATCAGAAAATAAGTGCGTGAGTAACACACAGAGAACAATGTTTAGCTGCATAGCTCGAAGTTTGCATATGCGGTTGAGCGCTGACGTCGAGTGATCTAATTTTTTAATATAATAATAAAACAAAACAAAAGACTAATTTAATTTATTTTCACTCCCGACTTATTATATTTAGTCAAAATGAGCTTATTAATTACTAAGAGGTGTGGAAAATTGAAGAAAAAATAACTATAAGAAGAAGTAAAATACTAGACTGGAGAAGAGAGAGAGAGAAAAAGAGAGAGAGAGAGAGAGAGGGAGAGAGAGAGAGAGAGAGAGAGAGAGAGAAAGAGAGAGAGGGAGAGAGAGAGAAAGTGAAAGTGAGAAAAGAGAAAGAGGACATTTTGAAGAGGTGAGTAGGCGCTAATAGGTTTACTCAAGAAATCTATTTCGTACAAGTAACGAAGTGTTGTGCGCGTTCGCTCACTGACGAAAACGCATAAACTACGACAGTTTTCTATCAACCTAATATAAATGCAAACACACGACGCCTGTGGCTACTACTACTACTACTTCAACGTCGCATGAACCAAAAATAAAAATATGAATAATAATCATCATCATCTAGATACGAATGTATAATTTATAAACACTCGATACTTTATATTGTTATAAGTTACATAACACATGCTTAGCAGAAATCATAAAGCGCTCAACTAACTAACTAAACAAACTAACAACCAAACAAACAAGCAAACATACAGACAAACAAACAAACAAACGCTTCATACGTTTCATCCAAACAATGCTTCTTCTATGCTTTCTGAACCACAACAACAACAGTCAACTTCCGCCGACGACGACAAACACTCCAAAAATAATAAAAATAATAATAAATCGAATGACCTAACCTACCTGCGTACCGAATCGTCCTTCGTATCCTCGGGTGATGAGCTTCGGTGATTTATAGCGAACAGGCAACCCGTTTTGTACGTTTAAAAGCGCAAAAAAAATGGATAGAAAGAAAAACTCGTGACGAATCCGTATCGAATAGAACATACAAAGCTTTCCTCTCTATATCTCTCTCACTCTCTCTAACTTTCGGTAAACAGTCATTCAACTGCTTCGACGGGCAGGCCATTCAATTATTACCAGCAAAGCTCTTATCTGCTCTTCTACTGGGCTCTCTGGTTCGTCTTCTTTCTTCTCGCAGCGACATTCAGAGAACCCGACGAGTACAATTGACTGTTTACAAACATTACAAGATTGTCTCACGGATGGACAAAAAAAAGTTATTTTTCTCTCAAAGACAACGATTTGGAAGGAAAATGAGAAAAAAGAATTTTCAAACCATTATTTGTTTTCCGGTTTTTCTTCTCTTTTTTGCCATCTTACTTTTGTTTTTTTTTCTATTTTTTCCGTATTTTCCTCTCTTTATATCGCTTGGTAATAATTTGTAAATCAAATGGAAATGTCGTCGTCGCTGTAGAAAGTTTCAGAAGCTGTCAGGACAGTATCGGAGATGTCGACGGGAAATTGCGGTGACTGAGTAAAAAATAATCAAATTGTCCTTGTTTTTTTTAATATAAATCGCTTAAAAGTTAAAGAAACCTCAAGTTAAGTCTCTGACACAACACTGCTAGTTGACAAATTTGTTTCTGCCAAATTTCGTAACAAAATTCATTACAAAAATGGAAATAAAAACATTCATTTTTAAACAAAAGTTATTAAAAAATGAAAACGAAAATACTAGATCTAACGACAGCAAATCTCTTAACCGAAAACTAGTCCAGTACTTCACAACGTGCACGACTGAGCAGCCCACCTTGAACCTAACCGACATTTCACTAAACAGATTCATAAAACACGGTCGAAAACACAAGCAAGTATGTCGCAATATCGCATCTTCTGTGTACACCATCGCTACTTACTTATTAGCGACGAATACCGGTTTCCATGAGCACGCAAAAAAAGTTTACTTTTTGTTGACACATAAGTTTTAAAGCAATTCGCACACACACACACACACACACAATATCGTAGGCGTTGAAGAGAAATGGAAGGAGTGGTAGGGGGCGCACGCACACCTATGCGAGATCACGTGGGAAGCAGACGTCAACTTCGGCATTGATTGAGGCGCGGCGCACCTGTAGATTGGATGAGTCTACCTTGACGTCACAAACAACGCTGTTTATTAGATATTATTAATACATCAGTGTAGTCTCTCTGAGAAGCTGACGAACGTGTTTTTTTTATACGTCTCTTGATCTCTTGACCCGTGTCGGTGTAGGTCACGACCTATGTCTCTAGAGGTCACGACCCATGTCGCTCCATTTGTCCACCTATGGCACTAGTTCTTTTCGCCTGATGTTCGATGCCGTTTTCTAGCGGCTGCCATGTTTTTTTTTTTCAAAAACAATTTTTTTTAAATAAAATTGTTATGTGCTCAAATCTATTTCTATTTTTAATTTTAAGCATTTGAAGTGGATGAAAGTCTTTATGAACATTTCCGGATGCGAGACACACACACACACGCACGCACGCACACACACATACACACATATACATACAAACACAGGCGATGCAAACGCTACTGAAAATCGATATAAATATATAAATATAGAAACTGTTCATTAGACAGACGAGTGTCCTTCGGAGAATGTCGAAATCTTGAGAGAAGACTATTTCCACCTTCTTCGGTTCGCATGCCAATAAAATAAAATAGAATTCACGAATGCTCCCCGGGAATGGTTCAAAGGGAACGAACGCGCACATTCAAGAAAGAAACGTTACAAACAAATAAACGCCCAAATATTTATCGATTTCCGGCTACTATTTATAGAACGAACTCAGTGACCCGGCTGTGGAATAATTTTTCCCCGCATCAAAGACGTATGAAAGCATTTTCCTGCCGCCAGTCAATTGGCACATGTCCTATGCTGTATACCTGGATCACACCCGATACACCTTTAGCGTCGAAGATATCCTAGCAACCACCGAGCCTCTATAGGGGCCTCTAGGGTTTAAGAGGAACTTATTTTAAGACGAAAACAAGTGTTCAAGGCTCTTATTAACATTTGATCAATATCGGTGAAAACAAAATCTGGGGGTCAATGGGGTTACCATTATATGGGGGTCCAGGACCATGGCCAGGTAATATGTGATTTTGGATACCACTGACTTAAAAGAATAATTTTGAAAAAAAAAACAGTTTTTATTAATGCTGAGGGCTATTCAACAAGAGTGGAATTTCTAGAATTTGAAAAAGCCTGTGTACATATAGGTGCATAAGATCCCCTAGGAAAAGTTTCTAAATTGCATGTGGAGAGAGAGAGAAGTCTTATAAACCCTGGGAACCTTTATGCTCTATTTCTCCCATTGTCCACCAACCCCCCCCCCCCCATTTTTTGCATGTCATACGCAAGGCTTGTTTATAATAAGTAAAAAAAACTAACTAACGCCATACATAGTACACACAGCTCTAAGCTCTCTTGAAGTTTTCTACAGGGACAGCTAGCGACAGGTATTAGTGCAATTGCTTGCCACTCAATCGTCATGTAATTATTATTATCGTCGTCGCCGCTTTTGTTGGTTAAGACAAAATTGTTTTATGTTGTTGTTGGTGTTGTTATGTGTTGTTATGCGTTGTTTTTATGTGTTGTTATGTGCTATGTGCTGTTGTTATGTGATGCTGTTGTTACATGTTTGCTAAGCGTTGTTGTTATGTGTTATTTATTATAAGTTGTATGTGTGTTGCTGTTGTGTTGTTGTCATGTGTTTCTGTTATGTGTTGTCTGTGTTGCGTGTTGTCATTGTTGACAGGCATTATGTTTTGCTGCTTATTTTGTTGATATGTTAGATTGTTTAAAAAAATATTTTTGGATTAAATAAATAAACTGAATGGTTATATTAGATTGTAAGATTTGATAAATAAATATAGTTAAGTACTAATGTTGAATTCGTTTTTAATTTTTGTCAAAACGTCATCAAACTCATTCGTGGTGCTTAAATCAATAATTAAATAACTAGACTGAATAGTAAGATTTGATCAACAAATGTAGTTAAGTGCTAATCTTGATTTTTACCAAAACGTCATTCAAACTCATTCGCTGCGCTTAAATCCACGACCGATCATCCAATCATCCATCCATCTCTCTCTCTTTCTTCAGATATTCACCTGTCGCCACGGTTCAACATAAAAAAGTAACCACTCACAAGCGCCATCGATTACCTGGGCAAACACAGACCGATGATACATTCCTGATTCAGCAGACTTTCAGTTTCCGAGTCTCAAAAAAATATAATAATAATAATAATAATAATAATAATAATAATAATAATAAAGTGCTTAGACTTGACATGCGTCTCGTGATACTTAATGCTTCTTTTTTCTTTAATGAGTCATCACTTAAAAAAAATACTTAGTTAGTGCAAGGGGTAGTGTTTAGTTAATTATTTGTCGTGATTAATATTCAAGCTGTGTCTTCGGGAGGATCGCTGATTGTCCATTAACTGGTAGCTGCTTGTTGACACGTGCAGCTGATATTCAAGTTTTAAAAATTAAGCTACTTCAGAGTGCTAGATAAAACAGAACAAAAACATTAAGAGAAAGAGGGAGAGAGAAAGGAAGAGAGAGAGAGAGAGAGAGAGAGAGAGAGAGAGAGAGAGAGAGAGAGAGAGAGAGAGAGAGAGAGAGAGAGAGAGAGAGAGAGAGAGAGAGAAGGAAAGAGGTAGTTTGCTAACTGGAACCGTAAAGTTGTGTTTTGAGCAGACGACGACGCACGGCCAGGTGAATTGATTGGAGCGCGCGCGAATGAATCGGTGCCAATACAGGTGATACGGACGGAAAAGCGCGCGCACGTTCTCTCGCGCTGTTTACCTGCCGTAGGTAAGTTGGTTAGTGTTTGCATCGCGTGCTCGTCTCGCTAAGCTCTTGTTGGGTAATTGGTAGAAAATAAAAAAAAACTCAAAAGATACGGCATTTCCTTTGAGTGGGTTGTGTTTTTTGGAACACAGCGCAAACGTCCAAATCGAGGCGATACTTTTGTGGGAAAGTAAATGAGTGTGTGTGTATGTGTGTGGGGTTTTGATATTGCTCATGCTTGTACAAGTAGGTATACAGCACCATTATAGTATAGCAACACAGAAATTCATTGTCAAGAGATCCAATCAGAAAAGCATTTCTGAGTTCGTGTTTCAAGCTGCTAATTAGAGTGTGAAGTTTTTATTCAGTTTAAAAAATAATCTTAAGAGGTTCAAAAAATCGATATGGCGCTCATTTATTAAAAGCAGCAATGTGTCTTTAATTCACGGGTACATATTTTATATTCACATGTTAACAAATCAGAATTCTGTGCACTTATTTTATATATATATATATATATATATATATATATATATATATATATATATATATATATATATATATATATCACTAATTTAAAGAAATTCAACATCATGAGAGAAAAAAAGTTGTGCGTCCAAACTGTCAAAAATGGTCAACTAAATGTAGTCCCGCCGGCTTCAAAACAGTGACGACAGATCATGACATCACAACCCGTCGAAGCATTTCAGGAGCAAAACGATTGCGGCGGATTTATTTATGTTATCCGAATATTGTTTGAGGCAATTGAAATAAAATTAAATTCTATTAAAATGAAGCTTCTATATTGTATAGGATATTTTTATAATCGTGAAATTGAAAACAGCATTCAACTTACGGCGTCAAACCATCTGCAATGTCGGTATTATTAAAGTAACAAAAATATGCAAAAACATTTTAAAAGTTTATATTAAAAATGATAGTTTAACACTTTTAATGACAAAACTCCTAAAAGCATGTTTTGATAATAAACGTTGTAACACGAATAAAAAAAATCACTTCATTAAAGCATTATTTAGGTAAGCATCAGTAAACAAAATACTTAACTGCTCCAGTTAAACATCTTCCAGTCAGAATTTCAACACGACAGACGTTTCTTCCATGAAGCTACTACATACAACATGAACAACGTCATACCTGGCTCCTTTGCTTCTCCTTTTCCTCCTCCTCTTCCTTTTTTCTTCTTCTTCTACTTCCACGTCCACGTGAAAATTTATCCATCTAAACAATTGATCGTATCCATGACGACCAGGCCTGGAGAGAAAAATCGATGGTGCCGCGTATAAATAATGGAAAACATAAAGAAAAGTAAGATGGAATGGAATGGGGGGAGGAGAGCATCGTGAAGTTCAAAAAGGGCAGTTTTTTTTCTCTCGTTAAAGTGCATTTTTGTTGTTTCTGTTTTTGTTAGTTTGGTTCAGGTGTGTTGACGTTAGTAGTGGATGTGGTTATAATAGTTATGCACGTGCAACTGCTGTGTGCTTCTTTTAATTCATATTAAGAAGCTACAGAACTATATATATATATATATAGATATATATATATATATATATATATATATATATATATATATATATATATATATATATATATATATATATATATATATATATATATATATATATATTATGTTCTTCATTTAGATGGATAGAAGTCATTCGGTGTAACACCAATCCGCTGAATTGGAAAAGGGTTTTATTGTAAGTCATTCGTTTTGAAAAAACATATAGTGCAGAGACCAATTTCAATCCACATAAGTAAACTTTTTCAAGTTTAAACTCAATAACTGTTTTATGTCAATGCTCAATAGGCTCATTATCGAATGTCCACCGCTGGGTCACCTTCGTTTAGAATATAGGCCTATTGAAATGTTTATATAGGTACCTATGCCTATGCATTTGAAATGTTAATGTATGCATTTGGCAGGAACAATGATGAACATAACTTCACGTCAAAGATAAACTAGTTTTATGTAAAAATGTTTAATTGAAACATTTTTTCCTAAATGATACAAGATTAATAAGTCATGCGTTTCTGATATTGCATAAACAAATAAATAACAATGCATTTTGTTACAAAAAATGTGTTTGTATACAAACTACGTAATAATAATTTTTGTTAAATTAATAAAGAAAAGAAAGCAAGAATAATTCATAGATACATAAATGTCTTTTTTATCTATAGTTTTGTCGCATGCAATTTTCACGTAAAAATAAACAATTTTGCTGGTACTTCACGAGAAATGGCTGATTCGTATTCTCTAGTAAAAAAAGGAAAACTAAAACTTAAAAAAGGAAAAGATAAAAAGTAATTTTTTGTGATTTTGTAAGCTTTTCAAGTTACAAAATCCGTGAATAGTTAAAATTCGTCATTTCCCATCTCGTCATTTCTCATCTCAGTTATCAATCATTCAAAAATCGAATATAAATAGATAGATCATTTCAGTAAATTGAAAATTAGCAGTGGATAGTCACTAGCTGGTTATCTTATTTAAATGCTAAGTATAATAATTAGCTGATAAGTTAAGTAGTGTAATAAATAATTAATCATATAATTAATTTGCTTCTGTGGCTTCTGAGTTTGCAGTTCAGTCAACGTCAACATGCATTATTAAAATTTTTAGTATTTAAACAAAAAATTTTCTTAACTACTCATGCAGCATACAACATGAAGCTCATTTTTTTTATTTATTTTGACTCGAACTTGTTCCGAAACCAATTATTATTTCTTTTTTTTGCAGACCCAAAAAAGTAAAGAAAACCACAGATAAAGTTTCACAAGAAGAAGTAGAGTCAAACGAGAACACATTAAAACACGGTAAATTTAAAATTTCTATTTATAGATCCGAATGTTACAGCTACCGACGTCAAAGACAGTTTCACTGTTCCTTCATTGCAGTTTTCTCACCAGCTGAACTGCCATAGCTTAAATTATTTTGTTAAATGCCATATTTGGTGTGATTTTTTTTCTCACACTTGTTAGCCCACTAATTCAATTCATTCAAAGGGCGCTGGTGGCAGAGCGGTAGAGCGTTTGCCTGTCGATCGTTATGTCGGCAGTTCAAGCGTCACCAGCGTAACTCCCTTAAGCAAGGAGTTCACTCGCATTGCTAAAGGGGTAGGCGCCTATAAATGGCTGCCTCTGCAAGGACCCTTTGTGCAAGACTTGTCTTGAAAAAGGCGTATGCTAAATCTTAAAGAAAATTTTAACGATCTTTAACGTGGCGTGAGTCGGCAGACTTCTAGGCCGCCAAGCATAGATGACGCTGGCAGGATTCAAAATGCCCAAACAGATGGAAGCTGTATCACTGTCATCTATTTTATCAATAGTGATATTATCATTAGAATGCATTATTTATCATGTTCATTAATGGTTTTATTTATAATGTTTATTGATGGGTTTATTTGTCATGTTTATTAATTTTTTCACATCAATTTTGTTCAGGAGGCTGGTGGCAAATCAAGGATTTCACCGACATAAATGGACCGGTCGCCATAGAAATGGGAAGCATGACGTATGTCAAGGCTCTTGACGACGGCTTGTTTTGTCTTGGGAGGCAACACGATGTTGGTTGGTGTTGAAACATTATTACCTTTATAGTTCACATTTTAACGCTCTAATATTTTTTTCAAGTTTTTCATTGATCATAAATATCCAGATGGACTGTTGTTCTTAAAACTAGTAGTTATTGGTTTTTTAATTCATTTTTAACTTTAACTTTTTTAAGGAGATATTTCATTAAGTATTTCTTAAACAATTTTATTATCATTAGAACAAAATTAAAATGTATTTAAGTTAAATGATCTTTATCTAAATTATAATTGCAATTTTTAAAAATATCTCATTTCATTGCAGGCGAAGGACCAGATGCAGAGGAGATCTTAACGGCAATGAGAATTTCAGATACTCACATCGCCTTAAAGTCGGGTTACAACAAATATTTGGGGGTCCAAACAGATGGCAAGGTTGTCGGACGCTCAGATGCCGTGTCTGGCAGGGAACAGTGGCGGCCCATCTTTGAAGATGTTTGTATTTTGGGCTTTTTTTTATTCCGTTCTAAACCGAACTTTATTTTATTTCTTGTTAAGTTGTTTTTTTAAATTGTTAATTTGACTTTGATTAGATAATCAACCTTTACTTTTGAATATAATGGCATTCTTTTTCTTTTCTTCTTATTTCTCAAGGGCAAGCTAGCACTTTTGGGATACAATGACTATTTTCTTGCCATACCAGACGAGGAAGACAGAGTCTTTTGTACGAGCAAGACTGCCTCGGATAATGAGTACATACAGGTAGACGCTTTCGTATTGCTTCGTGTACTGCTGCTGCTCTGATTTGTACAGTTAATTGAACGATGTTCTGTCGTGAGTTTTAAAGTCACGCTTTTGACGTTTTCAGATCCGTTCATGTTCAAAGGTGGATAAACCCAAGACTGAAACTGAAACTGATTCTGGTCGAGCGAAAGATGTTGAACTTTCATATGTGTCAGTTTCCATTTTTCTTTTGAGAATATTTATTTATTTATTTGTTTTTTATTTATTACAAACTTTTATTTAGGTTACAATCTCTCTTTGTGTGTGTATGTGTGTGTGTGTTTGTGTGGCTTTCTCTGTACGCAAATCTTGCAAGTAAAATTTAACCAGCTTTTTGACTAGCTAGAAAGCTGAAAGTTTCAGCATAGGTTTATATTAGATGACAAAACATGATTCAATTTTTTTTTAAACTTTTATTTGAACATCTTTCGTATTTCTAAATCGAGTGTATTTGAAATTAAAGTTTGTGTTAAAAAAGTCGTTTTTTCCTTTACTT
The DNA here is from genome assembly GCA_963978895.1 of Erpobdella octoculata. Taxonomy (NCBI): domain Eukaryota; kingdom Metazoa; phylum Annelida; class Clitellata; order Hirudinida; family Erpobdellidae; genus Erpobdella; species Erpobdella octoculata. Next base: position 3,573,439 of record OZ022240.1, on the reverse strand, counting down.
GTTTGTTGTTTATTTATTTATTTATTTAATTGTTTGTTTTTGTTTATTTATTTGTTTATTGTTTATTTATTTGTTTATTTTTTGTTTGCTTGTTTATTTATTGTTTATTTATTTATTTAATTATTTAATTATTTAATTATTTAATTGTTTGTTTTTTGTTTATTTATTTGTTTATTGTTTGTTTATTTATTGTTAAAAACTTGTTAATAGTTTGTCATCATATTTATATAAATATATAATTTTACAGCAAGAAGTTTCAAAGCTTTGAAGATAAAAGAATAAAAGTGAATCCGGAAGATAGATCAGCTGTGAAAAGAGCCAGATTAGATGGAAACCTGCATGAAACTCTGCTGGACAGGTGTGGTTTTTTTCTCTGCAGCTATTTTTTTAATTTGATTTTCATCTATAATGTTGGTTTTATTAAATCATTTTTTTATCTTTTTTTTTCAGACGTGAGAAAATGAAGTCAGACAAGTTTTGTAAATAATAATAAAGATGCATTTGCTTTTAAGACTGTTTCTCGAATATTGAGATTTCTTTAAAATTTTTAATAACAAAAAATACAGATAGTAAAAATAATAAAGTTTTCTTCACAAAGATCTTGTATTTTTCATTCTTTTCTGAACATAGATTTAACAATTTATAAAAAAAAATGGATTGTCATAGAATGAGTCCATATTCCAAATTTCGGTTTGATAGAATGGCTGGAAACTGGAAGTATGTTAATTTCCACTTCAAAGATTTGTCCACGTGACAGAACGACAGTGAAATTGATACAAAATATTTAAAAGAGGAGTGGCTTTGTGTACATTCTCATTAAACATTTTTTTACACCAGTCTCAAAGACTGAACAAAAGGGTGGACCAGCGTAATTAGTCATTACTGTACATTGGTATATGTGTAGCATAAAACCACGTGAGAGAGTATAGTGTTTAGTAGACACTGAATTTCGCTGCGGCCTAGTAGTTTAGTAGTGTTTAGTCGTAGCAAAATATTTAAAAGGTCCGAAGGCCGTTTCCGTTGCATTCGCTGTTCCCGACTGCCGACTTCAGTTTTTTTGAGAGCTGATACGATACTGTCTCGTCGTCGGTGGTATTTTGTGAAATTATGGCTGACTTCGTACCTGTATTGACATTGGAAGAATGCGGGCAGGTGCCCAGGTGAGAATATTATTGTATTTCTCCGGAATTAAATTTTATTGCCGGAAATTGGCGATGTTCTGTCGTTACGGTAGTTTGCCGCCAAGTCATTTTGTGAAATTATTTCTTTTAAAATTATTAAAACAGGCTTGAATCATTGAAAGCAAAGTTTATTGACATTTATGGAAAGCCGCCGACATTTGCCTGCAGGGCTCCAGGGAGAGTTAATATAATAGGTAATTCTAGTTTAGAAAATTTCTTTTTTCATTTCAACTCAACAACTTTGATATCTAATAGAGTTGCTCATGCATATTGCAGGAGAACACATAGATTACTGTGGATATGCAGTGTTGCCAATGGCAATTGAGCAAGATATTTTAATTGCTGGATCAAAAAGTGATGAGCCATTGATTAGATTGGCAAATACCAGCATTAAATACCAGTGAGTACTGTACTAATTTACTTTTCAACAATAATTATATTTTTAGCAATTTTTTTTGAAAAATTCGTAAACATGTACAGCCTAGGCAGGGTAGAGCTTAGGCAAATGCCAACTGGCCATCTAAGCTTCTATTACTTTACTTTTCAGCATATTCCTAATTCAGACTTTTTTTTACAAACGGGTGGTGACTATAATAACTTGTAAATGTAAAACCTATGCATGCTGTATACATAAAGATTATCAAATATCTTATCAGGCCATACGAAGCAAAGTGCCACGAGTTCGAGATCAGCAAGACTTCTCCGAAATGGTATCACTACTTCTTGTGCGGCTACAAGGGAATTCTGGAACGTTCAGGTGAAGGAAATCTCGTTGGGTTGAACATTCTTGTAGATGGTAATGTCCCTTCATGCGCTGGCCTGTCCAGTTCGAGTGCTCTTGTCTGCTCGTCTGCCCTGACTACCATGCTTGCTACAGAAGCCAAGCTTACAAAGGTTTGGCTTTTATTGTTCAAGTTCTGACCACCACCTATTTATATCAATTTGTCTAAAAACTTTGACTATATTTTTGTAATAACAAAAAATGTCATGGTTTGTTATGGCTTTATAATTAATTGCAAGTTTATTGGAATGTTTTTAATTTAATTTCATTCAAATCTCTTATAGTGTTTATATATTGTTCTAATGTGGTAGTAAATAATATTTATTATTTACACAGAAATTAGTTGTCTAACCAATTAGCTCAAATATTTTTATTTTTCCAGCTTGAACTTGCTGAAACGTGCCAGAGTTGCGAGCGATACATCGGCACTGAGGGTGGTGGAATGGACCAGTCCATCTCGTTTCTTGCTCAAAAAGGAATGGTTTGTATTCAATTTTCTCTTTTGAAAGCTATTTTGCCTGTTATATTTATTTTTTTTTTATTTTTTAAAGAATTTCTCAAGTGTTATTAATTTAAAATGTCAATATGTACTTAAACATATAGAGCAGTTGTCTATGTTTGATGTTGGGTTAAAATATTTCATTTCAATGTGAAAAGCTACTTGAATTTATTTTCAATATCTAAAAAAATTAAAATATTTATTAAATATTTGTTTAAAATACTGCAACTGTATTAGTTTGAGTTTTCATAACTTAGATTATAAAAAATTAATAATAGAAAAACAATTAATTGTTATTATAAAGTGTTATTTTAGGAAATTAATTTTCATTGACTTTAAAATGTTTTTAATTTTTTTAAAATTATTAGGCAAAAATGGTTGAATTCAATCCTATAAGGGGCACCAACGTAGTCATTCCCGAGGGAGGCGTGTTTGTCGTCGCCAACAGCTGCGTGGAAATGCACAAAGCCGCGACCGACCATTTCAACATAAGAGTTGCCGAGTGCAGACTCGCCGCCCAGGTGCTGGCCAGTAAGAACGGACTGGAGTGGAGAGAAGTCAAGCGATTGGTCGACGTTCAGATGAAGCTCGGTTTGTCGCTGGAAGAGTGCAGCGCGATGGTGGAGAAACACCTTCACGAAAAGCCGTTCACGAAGCAGGAAATCTGTCTCAAACTGGGAGTCACCGAGGAAGAACTGGATGAGTTGTCGCTGAGCGAAAGGTCCAAGCACGGTAGGCTTCAACTTTACAGACTACGTTCATTGTGATGAATTTTAATGACTTATGCTCGAGTAGAATATTATTTTACTGAATAACACATAGAAATTGTTTTCATTCTAGTGATTTATTTGTAATATTCTATCTGTTTTTACCTTGAAATATTTTTATCGGTAAAGAGTTGATCTGTCGAAAAACCATATCCCGAATTAGCCTAAGACTTTCTAAGTCAACTGAACAATTTTATTAAACAAATATTTTATTCATTTTGTGCAGTGCAAGAATTCAAGCTACGCGATCGAGCCATGCACGTGTACAGCGAGGCCAATAGAGTTCGCTTGTTCAAAAATGTCTGCGATGCAGCCCTCAAACATCCACAGATCGATCGGATGGGAGCTCTCTCTACTCTCGGTCAGCTGATGAACGTCAGTCATCGCAGTTGCAGTGACGACTACGAGTGCAGCTGCAAAGCTCTGGACGATCTTGTCGAGCATGCTCAGTTAGTAGTTGATTTGGGTTCTTCGTATTTTTAGTATTTGTTCAGACGGATTTTGTTTATTACTATCAATGATAAAGTCAGACGACACGAGCATGTGCGATTCTAAAGCTGAGCACATTTTTCATCAATCTTTGTCACGCCGTGATTATATTAAATTTATCCACTTAATATATTGCGTAATTCTGTTATATCCAAGCTCATCAGGGAGCCATCTGAATTACTTTGATATATATATAATCAGAGTATTATTTTTTATTTACCTTTTATATGGCCAAACCGAGTGATAAATTTTCAGAGTAACCTCATCATTCCTGCGAATTAATTTTATGTATACTCTATACAAACAATTGACATATGGGATCACATTGTATATAATTTAAATCTCATCATAGCATTCTAACTATATTCTAACTGCTAACCGTATCCGTTATATCGTCTAAATAGGAATTGAATGTTTTCAGGTCGAACGGGGCCCTAGGTAGTAGAATGACTGGTGCAGGATGGGGAGGCTGCTGTGTGTCCTTGGTCGCAGAAGAAGACCTCGACAAATTTCTCGCCGCCATGAAAGCTTACTACAGAGAAAAGGGTTTCTCTGAAGATAAAATTAACTCCTCTCTCTTTGCTACGCAGCCTGGATCCGGTGCATTCGTGATCGACATCTAAAGAGAGAAAGCATTCCATACCCGTCGATTTGAATGCTTGCAAAGCTGAACGATTGTTGGGATCAGTAACATCCGAGCATCGGACGTAGTCATTTATTTAGATTAATTTCTGTGCAATTTGTTGAAGCGCTGCAAAGCTAGCTGGCTGGCCGTTTAAGAAACTAAGAGTTTATCTGGTTTATAGTTGATCTTTTGAACAGTATTCTGGTTATTTGGTTCCGTTTAAATTTGGACAAATCCGTTTATCATTGATTCCATTGTTGCCGTGACCAATTTATTTCTGTTGACATTTTTTTGCTATTATTGTTAATATTTACTTTTCTGGGGGAAAATACGCCACTGAATAAACACTAATTCCAAGTCAAAAGTTGCATTTTTATTATTACACTGTATATGATGGAAACTGTTGGGGGAGATGTCGTGAAAATAATGAGAAGAAAATGACACGTGAGATGTCCGATGGAATGTTATCGGGCAGATGAATGTCATGGTAAAAGCCGGTGTACGAATCGGTGGTGTACTGGCGTACGCACGGTCTGTTTCGGGTTAATTTTCATTATGCTAAATACTTTCAAAAGCAAAAATAAATATTCATGAGAACAAATATTCCTCAACCAATTATATCAGTTCAAATGAAAACGGACTGACAAACAGCATGACGAAAACAAATAACGGTAAAACTAAAAGTCGTAACACAGCAGACGACCAATCACAAAACAAACAATCGGGTGGGAACGAGAAAAACAAGGAAAGAATTTATGCAACACGATGAACAAAATAATCTACCAAAACAATTTAAAAATAAGATGCTCGTATCCTAAGGGTCGTCAGGCCCTGGGCTTTGCAGAGGGTGTTGTTTTAGGAGAAGCAAATAGCTTGCGAACAAAGAGGACTTGAATTATTGAAGCAACGAGAAAGAACACGCACAATCCTGATGACAGCCAGGTAACATACCAGTTGTTATCCTGAATAAGATACCAGTCCTTCACCAGCTGCTGTGTGTCCACGGATACCAGGGACAGCATCTTTTTTATGTTCTGATCGAGCAATTGGAAAGAGCCCTGAATGTTACATAAAAACTATTACGATTTTTTTTCTAGTTTGAAAACATTATTTACAGAAACAAAAAAAACTTAACAAATAATAAATCGACAAAAACTTATTTCCATGTTATTTTAATGCGAGTCTAGAGAAGATCTAGAAACATGCCGTAAAATTAGACAGGCTTAAAATTAAACTTATTTCTATGTTATTTTAATGCGAGTCTAGAGAAGATCTAGAAACATGCCGTAAAATTAGACAGGCTCGTGACGACGTCTTGAAGTTCTTGAGACAGTTTCTCCCAATCGGCTTCGAAGTAGGAGCTCATGTAAACGAATACGACCTTCGATGAGAACCTGCTCAATCTATTGTCTATGCAGACAGAGTGGATTCCTTAAGAAGTAAGGATTTTAAGGTCATAAGCAGGAGATTAATGCATACAACCTTATCATTTATAAAAAAAAGAACTGTAAACAAATCTCTATTAAAAGGTAGCTGGACTACAATTTTTTCCTAACAAATTCTCCTTATAAATAATTCCAACCATCCATGCGAACTGTCCAATCAACAGTCCCAGTGCTCGTCCACTGAAAACTGCGTGCTGAAAGGCCATCGGGTTGAATTACCTCAAAATCTATATTCTTGTCTGCACCACGAAGCACCTGCAGTTTTATCAAATGAATCACTTTTTTTATATAAAGAACTAACATTAATCTATGAAAACAGCATAAGTATTCCGACCTCAAAAAATAAATAAAATCGGGCATTTTTTTGAAGTCGCTGGTAGAAGCATTGGAAAGTAGAAGCCTGCAATTCCACTCTGAATTCGTGCTGGGATCCAGGCAGACCGTATCCGTCTATGACGACCTCCTCTGCATAAGTTGACGGGATCAGACCTTTATCTAAATATTCATGAGCCATATTGTACATCTTCCTTTCACCTTCGTCTTCTTTATTGTGACTTATTACTACCGTTGCATCTTCTTGTTGATCTTGTCCTTGTGAAGTACCAGATGGAAGTAGTAAAATGGCCAAAAACAGAATAACGAAAAAATTATGCCGGCAAGTCCTTAGAACTTTATTTATATGATAAATAGTGTGTAAATTCGGAATTGCCATTACTTCTTCAGAAGTTTAATACGTCCAATTTTAGTTATTACCAGGTTGGCAAACTACAATACTACAAGCATGTGGAACGGAACCGTGACGACACTTTAATAAAAAGCAATGTTGACACTATAACATTTTTAAAATGAACTTAAAAATAATTTTAATTTATTTTAATTTTTTGTTAATGTATTCAATTTTGGTCAAATTGTATTTAATTGAATTAAATTAAAATAACAAGTTAAAATAAAAACAAATAAAATAAAAATGATCATTTTAAAGAACAACAAATAAAGTGTCAAAAAATGCTTCTAAAATAGACGCTTTGGTACATCGTCTGCTCTTTGCTAGTTTGTTTTTCGATAAATATGCAAAATATTGTTCTCGCGGTGGGAATGTTCTATTAACCATAACCGTTCCAGTTCCAAGCAAAGCAAATTGCGGTGTGTTAGGGGTGGGGAGTCTTAGATGATGACGACGACGACAAATGTATTAATAAAATAATAGTAATAATCATTCACCACACGTGCTGGCAATGGGGATCAATACAATTTACTCAGGGTTGATATGTCGATGATGAGTCAAGCAGTCAAGTAAGCTTCTTAGCATCTATGTAGCGTAGCGCTAGTAGTGTTTGCTAATAACAAACGTTTTTTTTTAGTAGCCTTAGCGAACGATGAGACCTAATATTTGATGTGATTGACGATTGAGTCTTGAACTGTGATGAAAATATTGCTATTGTTATTGTTCTTATATTAAAATTTAATATTTAATAATTAAATATTAACAAGAGTGATTATAAAACCGTATATGAGTATATGATGTCTCATAAAACCAGAAATTTGTTTCTTGTAATCTACTTTTGTCAAGTATTCTTATTTTTCTTCAATACTGCAGATGATTGCACTAACGGAACGGTATGTACACCTCAGTACAAAGAGCTAGATTCAAGCAGTGTTAGCAAATTGAGTGTCAGTAGTACGTGCAATGGAACCTACAGAGAGCCATATGCATTGGTAGATATTCCGTGTCCAAATACTGATGTTTCAGCTCTGGTTGACACAACTACTATAGATCTTGGTTTTAATGAGATTATTACAGAAGGAAATTTTGACACTTTCTGGATGTCACAAAACGCAAGAAAACCTGATGGTAGTTTCAGTGAAGAATTCATATTAGTTAATTTCACTGACGTTTTTCTCATACGAACAATCGAATTGACATTTCGAAATACTTTCAATTCCACCGCCACTGACGTTAGGCCAAGAGCAATGGAGTTTCAAGGTTTTGATGGTTCTAACTGGATAACATGGAGGTATTTTGCAAAAGACTGCTTTTCAAGTTATGGTATTCAGTCGTCTAGTCAAATATTTGATTTGAGTGACTTATGTGAAACCAGACTTGATCGTTCAGTGCCATCTTCTGGAATTTCACTGGTATGATATAAAAATATTGTTAGTGATTATAGGAAATAATAATACATAGTTCGTTCTGATTTTATTAATTGTACAGATATATATTTTAGCACTCTGCTGGGATGCTTATAGGACCTGTATTTACTAATTGTTGTAATAAAAAATGTCTAAAAAAATACTGAAAACCTAAATAAGAATTTAATAGAAAGGCGATTTCTCATAAGATTAGTTTAGTTTAAACCAGGTATTGGAAGTCTAAGACTTTTCAACCCAATCATTTTTCTGTCAAAGGTTAAATATTGTCTTGAATTTAAAAATGTTCCAAGAACTAAGGTCTGTACAAGAATTTTTTTTATTTTTTTTTTAAATTCAGGATAATTTATTTAAACAGGTGTCTTACAGACCTGTGGAAGAATTCGGAGATGATTTGTCGACACGTCAAGATATTCAGAGTTACTTCATGGCGTCTGCCGTCAGACTGAAGTTTAAGACTCCGTCGCTTGACGAGTTTCCTTACTACGCTGTTTCCGACCTGCAAATCACCTACCAGTGTGCTTGCTATGGTCATGCAGCACAGTGTGGCGGTGTGGTTAGGAGATAAATTAATATAAATGTTTATTATTTAAATATTTCTTAAATAGCATACATTTTTATTTGATTTCATTTAAGTGGCTTTCTAAAAATATTTTGTGTTGCTGCCGCAGAAGTGAAGTCCAGTGAGTGGATGAATGTCATTTAGGATTATTTTTTTAAATATTCATTATCAATAAATTTATAAAGTAACTAAGCCATTGATAAAAATTTTTTTTTAAACGATTTCAGAACGGTGGCGAGTGTGTGTGCCAACACAATACAGATGGAAAGAATTGCCAAATTTGTAAACCTCTGTACAACAACGTCGCATGGCAGATGGCATCTACGATCAATAGTTTTCAATGTCAAGGTGAGGGTCATATAGTAGGCTAATATGCAAGAGCTGATATAACTTTTTTTAGACTGTGATTCTAAAAAGTTTAATATTATAGGTAGAAAACATATTGCAAAGTTGAAATTATAAAGTCTGTATTTACCTTAAAGAATCTTTCTCCTGTAATTATTGTCAATTGGATATTTTTGCAGCGTGCGATTGCAAAGGAAGAAGCACGACATGCCAATACAATGCCGTCGACACGAGCGGTTACTGCACCAATTGTCTTTACGGAACGGTCGGAAAGTTCTGCGAAACCTGTTCTACTGGTTACTATCTCAATCCTGCTGGAAACTCATCTGCTCCTGCATCTAATTGCACAGGTAGGTAAACGTCTACTTGAATCTTTTTCTTATTTTGAATTTAAAAGATTTAAAAATTTATTTTCTGTACAACATTCCAGGTTTTAATGGAATCAGCACAATCAGTATGTCATCTTTTTTTTATTGTTTTATTTTTAATCTGAATAAATTAAAATTAAATGATTAGTAAACAATTTTTAATTGGCCAAAAATTGAATGCACGTCAATTTTTCCAGCCTACGGTTGCTTGGACGTTTGCATTCGTGAGTTGCAGTCATTTTTAATTTTCAATAAAAATAAATAAATAATTTTTGCTCGGTATCGATGATAAACTTTTTTTAATTGTGATATTTATCTGTATATGTTCATTAATGTGAAGAAAAAAATGTTTATTTGGTTTTTTAGTTTGTTTTCTTGTTCTAAAATTTAGCGTGCAGCTGTAGCGTAACAGGATCTACAAGCAGTGCATCTTGCGATCCAGCCGGCCAGTGCCCGTGCAAGTCCAATGTCGGGGGTCAGAGGTGCGACGTCTGTAAGGACGGCTTCTTCAACCTGGACGGTTTAAACTTTCAAGGATGCTCAGGTGAGTCAGAATGTTTATTGTTTTTTTTTATATAATTAAATACCTCTATATTTCAATTTTGTATTAATTGTTTTGAATCATTGTATATAATTTTTATTTTTACATTTTATTTAAAAAAATGAATTGCTTATTAATTTGAGTGAATTTAAATAGTTTTTTCAATATCACCTTTAACATTTGATTTTTGTTTACTTTTATACTCATCTTAACTTTATGTTATTTTTTTTTTAAATTTAAACTGAGTTAATTTCAATCACACGTTCAGCTTGCAACTGCGACGTTAACGGCATGCTCACGTGCGACAAAGTGAACGGAACGTGCGTGTGCAAGAACAACACGCTCAGTCCGAACTGCAACAGTTGTCAGGTATATTGATTGATTATTTATTTTTATTGTTTCTCATTACATTTTTTATTATTATTGTTTGTCGTGGAAGATGAAAGTGCTGTATTTATTATTGTAATGCACGGACAAGCAAGAAATCATTATTAAATACCTTTTAATGCTTCTGTTATTAATTATTGTGTGATAAAAACTTTTAAAATATTAAATTCAATATTTGTCAATTACTTAGTTGTCTTCATAACCCGTTAAAAAATGATGAAAATCAATTAGTGAGGATTGCTGGGATACCTTACAGTGTAATAAGAATTTCTGACATAAAACATACATACATACATACATACATACATACATACATACATACACACACACACATACATACATACATACATACATACATACACACACACCCACACACACACACACATACATACATACATACATACATACATACATACATACATACATACATACATACATACACACATACACACAAGACATACATAAGAAATGATACATGTTGATTACTACATTTAACAATTATCATTTAATAGCTTCAGAGTTTATATTTTTTGTTGAGTTTATATTTTTTATTGATCATTTTTTATGATTACTTATCTATAGATTGTTATTATTATTATTATAAAAACTTCGACACGTTTACACACATATAGACTGTTATTATTATTATAAAAACTTCGACGCGTTTACACACAGGCAGGTTATTACAACTTGAGCGCCAGCAATCCGAGCGGATGTTCATTCTGCGACTGCGACGTCGGAGCTTCGACGTCGCAGTCGTGCGACTTCACGACCGGTCAGTGCGGCTGCAAGCCGGGCACCACGGGCAGGGATTGCCGGACTCCGGGAGTGGGAACGTTTGGAGCAAGTCTGGACTTTTATACATTCGAGGCGGAATTCTCTGTAAATGTCTCGGTAAGCGAAATCTACGATGTAGTTTTAATAACCCATTAGTGGTCACTACCATACGAAAGTATTAAAAATGACGTTGCGTTTTCACAACCGTAACCGTTAATGTGTTAAGATGGATATTTAATATTTGTTAAAATTTTAGATGGTTATTTAAGTAAACAGATAAGATTTTTAAAAAATGTGTATAATTTAACAATCTAATTATTACATAGTTAAATGGATTAGCATAATATATTCAATTGAATGGTTGATTAATCAAATTAACATAATTAGTTTTGTTTAATTTAATAATTGTGATTTCAAGAACACTGACATCACTGAAAGACCAGGTGGTGGAAGCTTGACTTCTACCTTTACAGGAAGGGGATTCTTGACCATTTCCCCTCCAAAGTCCACCATTTTCAATGTCCAGGTCACATCATCCGGTGTTTACCAGCTCGTCATCAGATATGAGGTTTGTCATTATTTTACATAAATTATAATTAGTTATGACTTTTAACCTTCAGTATATAAAACATTCTGATTTTTTATAATATTATTATCTAGAATAAGTTGGGTTGTCGTGTCCTATTTATTTGTAGTCTAGATATGGATGTTATCTTTTGGATATATGTTAAATGAGATATGGTTTTTAGTTGTCTAACATGTTTATATTTTGAGCATCATCATCATCATCATCAATCGCTTGGTATTACTATGAAATGATGATGATGATGATGATGATGATGATGATGATGATGATGATGAATAGATATATGATATAGTGCTCCCTGAGATAAAAATTCTGCAAAAGTACCCTAGCGTGTCTACTTTAATTAATAGTTTGATTCTATATTTATGATTTCACAAAATTGTTGCAGGAATGACTGATCTAAATAAAATCATCAAATTGATTCCAGAGTCCCGCTTCACTTCCAGTTGTGGCGACACTGACTCCAGCCACGACTCCGACGATCCAACCACCGATCGGCAACGTAATTTGTCCTAATTCTGGAAATTACGTTCTTTCTGGAACGCTCAACCCTGCGGATAAATCAGGTGCAATGAAATTATATTTGCCTTATGCTAATTATCAGATAATAACATTATGTTTATTCATCAATTTATGGATATACATTATGTACGATTTACGACAATGAATAGGAATGCATGTATGTAATGTATGTAAGGTTATTTGATATGTATTGATAGGTAATAATGTGGTGTGTAAATATAGTTACTAGTAATGTTTATTTATAGTTACTGGTAATGTGTAATTATTGATAATAATGTTTTTTTAATCATTGAACAGGTTCAGCAGTTCTTGCAGGCTCAGCATGTTTGTCCTCGAATTTGTTGTACCAATTGAAACTCGACTCTCAAAGTGGAATCAATCCGGGCACTAAAGTCCTTCTTGACTCTGTCTGTAGTTTTTCTTCGTTAATTTTTTTATATAATAATTTTCTGTTTTATTTTTTAAATTGTTCATTTTTTGAAAATTAAACTATAAGTTGTAACTTGAATGTAATATTATTTGTTGGTTCTAATATTCTTTAAAAAATCTGATTTAACATCAGTAAAGAGCTGATAATTTCTGACCAGTCCTCAATAAAGGCTATGTTGTTGATATTAATTCTGTACCGAAGAATGTAAAATATTTCAAACAAGTGTTTACTAATATAATCAATAGATTTTCTGATTGGTAATTAAACCAGCAAATTCATTAAAACAATTTCCAGGTGGTCCTAATGCCCGCAATAGAAAACCTTACTTCCTTTCTGATTAGTAACGATTTAGTCAAAGCTCAAATGAGGCAGTGTCTGACCTTGGAACAAAAGGTCAATTATACGGGCAGAATCATCTCTGGATGTCCGTCTGTTGATTATTCCATCATGGTCGATCTTGGAGTTGGATCGTTTGGTACGAGTTTTTATCGAGAATTTTTGTATCTTTTCAGTTTTTTTTTATGTCATTTTTTAACAAATGCTATCCTGCTTTTGGTCATTTATAGTAATTTCTTGCGTCCGACAACCACGCTACATGCTCATTTGTCTATATCATGTTTATCAGAACATATCATTTTAATTTTCATTGGTTCAAATTATATTTGTATTTTTTTAATTTTGCTATCATTCAGATACATATGAATATACTGCATTATAAACTACCGTGTTTTAATTCAATAAAATTTTTAAAAAAATGATCACAATACGTTTCAACCTGCTTTTTTAAATTTGTTCTTTAACCAATTATTTCTATCCAAATAAAAAAATTGAAGAATTGTGAGAATGATAAAAGCAAAAATTAAATTAAATTGTACATTAAAATGTGTGCGGTATTTTTCCAGCATGCTCGTGCGATCCGGTCGGAAGTTACAACAACAGCTGCTCACCGCTGGGAGGGCAGTGCCCCTGCAAGCCCGGTGTCTTCCTCAGAAATTGCTCGCAATGTTCCGTGAATTCTTACGGGTTCGGCAGCCCAAACGGCTGCATTGGTTGGTCTTATTTATTTATTTATGTTTTTTTTTAATTCATTGCAACTTGTCAACTATCATTTAATAGCTGAGAAGTCAAGACTAGTGGTTGAATAGTTAGGCCTTCAATTGCTGGTTCAAATCATAATGTCAATGTTTGTAAATGGCTATTTTCCTTGGTGTTCCAAGGATGAGTTTCACATCTTAGAAAACAGAGAAAAAACCCCAAAATACTGGGGAATTTACTTTAAATGTCTTCAAAATGTTTCAGCTGCATATTCCAACAGCATTTCATTACGCACATGATCTAAGAGAAACATATTAGATGCTATTCATAATCATTAATTACAAATTGTGATATATTTTTTGCAATCCGTCACGATCGGAACGAACAGACTGCGCTTGCAATTCCGGCGGATCGGTGACTCTGCAATGCAGCGAAACGGGGATTTGCCAGTGTCGCCCGAACGTGATTGGTGACAAGTGTGACAGATGCATTGATAAGTACTTTGGTCTTTCATCGGGTTGGTTTCTGTTGTTGTTGTTGTTGTTGTTGTTGAGGTTTTTTTTATAGCAGTTGAAATCAATTATTGAATTATCTATGTAACTTATATAACTGAAATGTATTTGTTTTAATATATTGTTTTAACTTCTTGAACGACATCTTGTAAATGTTATAAATTTAATTGAAGGTTTATTGGCTTATTGAGAGTATGATTAAATCACTTTCCATTTTCGACCAGGTAACGGTTGCCAGGCGTGCCAATGCACCGGACCCTACGTGGTGAACGACACGTGTGCGGATACGGGTCAGTGCTTTTGTAAACCTGGTGTGGCTGGCCTTCATTGCGATTCTTGCTCTCCCGGGTTTGTTGCATTATATAAAAAAAAAACAAATTTATTATAGTTTATAGTCTTTTAAAACCAGGTGTTTTAAGACCGATAAAACAGTATGTAGGATATGCCAAAGTACTTCCTGTCGTGGATCATAATTTGATTCTTTTAACTGTTCCCTCCTCCTTTCTCCAGGCTTGAAACTCGCTTGCAATTTGCGAGACAGAGTTAATTGCATTATAAGTTTCATTATTTAATTTTTTCTAGTATTTGATAGAAAAACTTTTCAGCTAGTTAGTTAAATGGGGTCTTGCAAAAGTCTAATAAAACTAACTATACTCTCATAATCATAACTCTCTTCTGCAGGTTCTACGGTCTGACATCAGATGGCTGCAGTTCGTGCGGGTGCAATTCGTTTGGAAGTACTGGCTACGCATGCGACCAGGTGAGGGGTGCATGCTCCTGCAGATCAGCTGTTCAGGGTTCTCTGTGTGACACCTGTAAACCAGGTACTTCTCTAATTTTTTTAGGTTTTAGTGTGATAGAAGGTATTTTTCTATCAAGTTTAAGATATTTTGAAATGAATATTTTGACAGGTTATTTTGGATTGGGACCGTACAGTGAAGACGGTTGCATCAAGTGCTACTGTAGTGGAAAGTCCACCAATTGTACGTCCGCTACAGGATGGTGGGACATTTTTTTAAATTTATTATTAAAAATGTGTTTTAAAATTATTTATTTTTTATTAAAAAAAATCATTTATTAAAACATCATTGCACGTCTGCCTGACATACCACAATCAATATAAAATTTCTTTATATTATAAATAAAAATAGCATCTGAGCCGTGTCTCATTTGATTTAAAAGTATTTTATATTAAACGTCGGCGTAATATTGGCTCTCTCCTGCGCCATCTTCCAGGTATCAGAGTTACGCAATTGCAGAAAACTTCCTTATTACTTCGTGGACAGGAATCGATGCAAGTGGTCAGCCCGTCCCGGTCAACATCGGTTACGATTTGCTAAAGAACATGTTAGATTACTGTTTTGTGTTAATCGGAATCGTAGGAGCACCATCATCAAAATGTTCAATTTTAATTACTGGTTAACAGCAGCCAGGTGCTACAGGTACCGGTAGACAGCCAGGTACTACAGGTGTTCAACAATCGAAGTGACGACTCTCCTATTTACTTCTCTTCTCCCGTCGGCTGTTCTTCCACCAACTGCTTCACAGGTAACAAGGCTACCTCTTATGGACAGTATCTCAATTTCACTCTCTCTTTCCGTCTTTCTACCACGATTGAGCCCATTCTTCCTCCCTCAACTCCGGGCTCATTTATATCCTACTCATCTGGGGATGTAGTCATCAAAGGTGTCTCCGTAAACTACACCATCGCGGCTAAGCTCCCTAACTTGCCTGGGACCGAGCCCACCAGTTATACTGTACGTCATAGATAATTCTCATACACATTTATAATATTTAAAAAAATTAATAACTTACATAATTAAATGATTTGATGTTTAATTGAATTAATTTAATACTTAGTTGAATAAATTTAAAATTTACATAATTTATCAACAATTTATAACAATTAAATAGAATTAAATTAATTACTTACATAATTACTTAGTTGAATAAATTTAAAATTTACATAATTTATCAACAATTTATAACACAATTAAATAGAATTAAATTAATAACTTACATAATTGAATGATTTGATGTTTAATTAAATTAACTTAATACTTAGTTGAATAAATTTAAAATTTACATAATTTCTTTACAACTTATAACACAATTAAATAGAATATCATCCACCATTTTCATCTTACAATTTATTTTTCTTTCATTCTTCACACGACTAGTTGAGAATAAACGAGTCAAACTGGTTTAAGAACGACGTGTCACTGGCCGTTCATCCGACGTACGAAGAAATGATACAACTTCTCTACAATGTTCAGAGTATTCTCATCAGAGCTAAGTTTTCTAATGTAAGTCAATGTTTAATTTTTTTCTTATTTTTTACTTTTTTTGCATCTTTTTTATTGTTTTTTTTCATATAGATGAATTAATTCACTCAAATATATATTTGTTTTCTTTGGTTTTTTTTAATGCTCGCTATTGGTGGAAAAGATATCATTGTATTGTTTAATAATGTATTCAAAAAGAATTAATTTTCAAGATTAAACATAAGTTTAAGTTTATTTGGATTTCAAGCGCCCTTTTGTGTAACACCTCAGGTCTCCAAAACATGTTATTTTGGCGTGGCTGTTAAATCATATTATTTCACTGAAGACTTCAATTTCTTTGTTAATTTGAAGTAAATGAAAAATGTTTTTAATTACGATATAAAGTTTGATTAAATATTTATTTTCCAGACGATCGATTCTTTCACTTCCCTCTTCAGCGTCAGACTCGGTTACGGTGTGAACTACGTTACAGGTGATAACATACCGATTGCTAATGTTGAACAATGTACCTGTCCTCCACATTATGAGGTATGGAGTTTATTTTTTATTGTGATTTAAAAATAAATTGTTTTCCAATTTAAATTTTAGAAAAAATTATATTTAGAAACGAAATCTATGAAAATAATGCTTCTTCATTTTTTGAAAAGATACTCAAATTATAACTTGCTAATAATCACAAACAGGGTCAATACTGCGAGAAATGCAGCGCCGGATACAAGAAAGTCAACAATCAATGCATAGACTGTACCTGTAACAGTCACGAGTTCCCAGGTACGACGTGCGACCCGGTGACAGGTAAGTGCAACTGCACCTACCACACGACGGGTGATAACTGTGAACACTGCGCACCTGGTTACTACGGAGATGCTACCTTGAAATTTCAAGGTGAGTCTATACTGTATTGGTTAAATGATGTTTCTGTGGTTATTTAAAATTTAATAATAATTAAAAAATTTTATTATATCATTATTCAAATTTAGCATTTTTAATCAAATATACACTATTGCAGGTAAAAATTTAGTTTTTTATTGAAAATTAAAGTCTAGCTATTTTTCATCATGTTGTAGTTTTCGGGCATAGCGAATGTGAAAAATGTTACATTTACATGAAATCACATTTACATGAAATAAAATTTAAATTAACTCATTATTACATTGATAATAATGAACTACGAATCACCAACTGCAGACAGCTGCAAAGCGTGCATGTGTCCGGGCAACGTAAACGATCCACTGGCACTTGTACATTCCTCGAAAAGAAGTTGCAACACTACGTCTGCTTCATTCTACACGTGCGCCTGCGACGTCGGATACGCCGGAATTCGCTGCGAAGTCTGTGCTGATGGCTACTATGGAGTTCCCACCAATGTTGCGGTGACTGTTATTATAATTAGTCGTCTAGGTTTTGAATTGCTTGGTATTGTTTATTGAATAATTTTGTTTCTAATACAAAATTAAAATTACAAAATATTAGTGAATTGATGGTGCAAGACTTTATGGATTAGTGTGTGAATTGATGCTGCATGATCATGTTTCAATGAATCAAATGCCTCTAAAATCTTCCAAATTTTATAAAAAAAACTCTGTTAATGTTTTTGCTTGAATTTTTTCTTAAAAATTTCTGTTCACAGATAAACAGCGGACAGTGCTTACCGTGCAGCTGTGGCGGCTATGAAGATAAGTGCAACAGCACCGACGGAACGTGTTTGAATTGCGGTGGAAACACGACCGGAATAGGTTGCCGCCAGTGTCTGCCGTATTTTTATACGGATGTTGACATAACGTTCTCAAAGAGCTGTAAAGGTTTGTTGTATATTGTTTAAATTGTATAATGTTTTCATCTGTTCGAATAATTTTTAATTTTATTCTTGTTCATTGGTAGTTTTATTTAATATATCCAAGCCAGCATCATTATTTGAGTTGTAATAGCGTTCGCATTATTAGTATTATAATTATTATTATTATTAATCAAGCATGTTCATGCAACATGATCGGATCCACCGGTTGTTTCAACCAAACGGGTCAATGCATCTGCAAGCCGGGAATATCTTCCGATACGGGTTGTTCTACATGCATGACCGGTTACTACAATTATTCCGGAAATGGATGCATGCAGTGCAACTGTAATGTTGCTGGAATGATCGGAATTAACACCAGTTGCTCGGTAAGGTTGTGTATGGATGGGTGAACATATAGTTGGAGGGGATTAGAGGATGAATGGGTAGATAGTGTAGTGAATGGTCTTATAGACTTGTGAGTATATAGATACAGTGTGTGAATTGATGGTGCAAGACTTTATGGATTAGTGTTTGAATTGATGGTGCATGATCTTATGGATTAGTGTGAATTGATGGTGCAAGACTTTATGGATTAGTGTGTGATAAGCAGGTAGATAGAGATGACCTCAAGAAATAGTGGTCGGAAAGAAGGGTAGTTGGATAGGTGGGGGGAATTTATGGATTAATTGTTGAATATATTATAAAGATTAATTATTTATTCAGATTATTGATTTTTAAATTTAACAGTTAGCGATTCTTAATTTATTATTTGTTTTATATTCTAATTTCAATTTTTTTATTGTTTATTCGTTTAAATTCAGGATAACGGTGCATGTTCGTGTAAAAGTAATTTCCTCGGTGCCAAGTGTGAAATCTGTTCCGGTTTCACTTACGGTCTGAACTGCGACCGTGAGTTAAACTGTTAAATTGTTGATATTTTTTAATTAAAAAATAATTATAGTTAATTGTTGTCAATTCAATATAATAAATATTTTATTTATATGAACTAAAGTTTTAAATAATTAATTTTTATCAATTAAATTTTATATAAGAATTACCGTTATGAATTTAAAGGTATTATTTATTAATGATGTTTTTCTTCTGTCAGAGAATTGTTCCTGTAATACAAACTTCACTGTCAATAACAACCAGAGCTGCAGTACTTCGGGGCAGTGCCAGTGTTTAGATGGCTTCACGGGTCCCAGGTGTGATCAATGTCTTCCAAACTCTGGAGGTGAGACGGTTTATTTATTGGCATAGAATTTCATAAATAATTGCATTAAAAGTCTTGTAGAGAGACATCCCTCAATAGCGGCTGCTAAGAGCAACGGACACTTTTGTTCGAAACGAAATTTATTAAATCTGTATCTGGCCTATAAGAACATGTTCACAAAAAACAGACGGACATAAGAAGCAGACACTTTTGCTCTTCCCCGAGAGCGTTCGATCTTCAGGAATTTTACTGTATATGTATATACAAGAATATAATTTCAATATTATAAAATAAACAATTTCGGTTAAGTTAGACCTAGTTGAAAAGTATTTTGATAGTTGTCCAGCTGTCGGTTGGTTAGTTTTTCAGATCTAACTTATATTTATTACCTGGATTCAGTGTTCAGTTGTGAAAAATGGTTCTATTGATGATTGGCTGCTTTAATAGGTGAGCCGCTTACTAATAAGTACTGTGGAAAGCCAAAAAATCTATTTGTGATTTAGTTTTCTTGCATGGGAGAGTATAAAACAGGTTCTTGTTAACAATATGATTAGTTGAAAAGTTTTTTGTTAATAATAATAATAATAATAATAATAATAATAATAATAATAATAATAAAATTGTTTTGTGCTTATCCTTTTATTGTTATTGGTTTGATTCAAATTTAAATTTTGATAATTCTCAGCTTCTTTCACTGGCATCACAGAAGTTGCTAAACGTACGTTTGACGCTTTCTTTTTCATTTGTTCTTTTAAGATTTTGTTCGTAGAATTATAAACAAAAAAAACCAACATAAGTTTTTATTATTTTTTGTATATTCGTGAAACTAAAGCTGCATACAAAATTGTAGGGATATAATATAATATAATTAGTGTTCTGCACTGAAAATCAAGCACAAAAAGACATTCAATGTGCACTAAAATAGTGCCTCGGCTGATTTAACATTCTCGTGCAAACAGCTGAAACGATTGTGTCGACGTGTTGATATTTCTAGAATGATAAACTGAATTCTTATGGTTATTATTTATAAAACAATTTATTTTTTAATAGAATATTTTGTTGTTGTTCATTAAATTTTCTTTGCGCTGCTTTTCAGCGATTTTTCCGAGCTGCAGTGCCGGCTGTGGCGTGTGCTTCAGAAGCCTTGCGGAGAAAGCGAGCTACCTCGGGACGAATACGACGGCCATGAGAGATCGTACCGCGTACCTCATCGCGACTACTTTCAGTACGTCAACTGTTAAAGTTATAATAGCCGTGCTGTTGGCGGTGATGATGATGATGATTATAGTTGTGATGGTTTTGGATTAGAGTAGTGGTGATGATGATAATTATAATTTTGATAGGAATAATGCTAGTGGTTACAGTTGTGATGGTAGTCATTATGATAATGATAGTGTTTGTTATGATAATGATAGTGGGCATTATGATAATGATTGTGGTCATTATGATAATGATAGTGTTCATTATGATAATGATAGTGTTCATTAGGATAATGATAGTGTTCATTATGATAATGATAGTGTTCATTATGATAATGATAGTCATCATTATGATGATGATAGTCATCATTATGGTAATGATAGTCATCATTATGATGACGATAGTGATCATCGTGATAATGATAGTGGTTAATATGATACTGATGGTGGTCATCATGATAACAATGGTGTTCATTATGATAATTATTGTGGTCATTATTATAATGATGGTGGTAATTGTACTAATTGAAATAAGAGCGAAACATTAGTAGGTTTGAGAATGCTTATTTAAACGTTATTCTTCTCCAGGTAATTTAGCATCATCGGATATCAGGTCTCGACTGATTGAAGCAGAAAAACCTCTGGATCTCTCAAATGTTTCAATTAAACAGCTGCAATCATTTAACACTGATGCTAACAAGATACTTTTGTTCGATGCAAGTTGTATTATTTTTTATTATTTTTTTATATCTTTTTTTCAGTTTCAGTTGAATAAAATTCAATAAAATTTGTGGAAAATCTAATTTAATATCTGAGCATCTTATTGATCCTTTATATTCATGAATGTTTCTCTTCAGGTGCCGGCAAGATTGAACGCTTACGAGCTTGACTTGAATAGCATCGACCAAGAGATATCAACTTATCAGCTGGAGTTGCAAGCATTGACCTCCGTCAACAGGGAGAAATTGAGTACAGGGGATGCAGAAATTGGTGATTTGTCGCTCTCTAATGTCAACATTTCTCTCAATACCATCATATCCACCCAGGCTGCACTTCGTACCAATGGTGAAGCGTCTTATAACGCCGTACAGACCGACAACTCTTTGGTTCAAAACCTGCCCGGCTCCATCGCGCTGTTTCAAAGCCGAGTGGCGTAAGTGGAAGCTCGTGATTTTTAAAATGATAATAATAATTAGTCTTGCTGTTTTTGAAGCTTATTGATGAAATCAGTTACTGCTTTTTGTGAAAAACTTTTCCTCAGATGCAAGTATACTTGTTTTTTTTTTTAAATTTAATTTGATGGGAAAAAGTCAGTCATGTTTCAAGTCATCACAAGTACAGCAACAAATTCGATAATCATTTATTTAGACGCCTTATTTTCAGGTCGACATGCCTGCATAGCTATTTTTAGATTTCATACAATAAATTTGCAGCGTCGTCAACGGCAGCCTGAACAGGGCGACCGCTGCGCTCGATAACGCTGAAAACCAGATGTCGGGCATCAACGTTGACAGCATTAGAGGAAAAATTCTGTTGGACGGATTGTTGTCGAAAACTACAACAGCCAACGTCAACAAACTGGCAGAGGATCTCAACATAACAGAGTCAACTATTTTTTTTATTTTTTTATTTTTCCACTTTATTTTCATTTAGAATTTCTGCGAATAACAGTTTACTTGTTATGTAGTAGTGTTTTGTGACTTCAACCAGTGGCTGTTTGTTAAGGTATTTTGCCATAAAATGAATGTATTTGTGTAATTCAGCATATTTAGTTTCTATTGGTTCGGCTATGCTCATGTGTAAGTACAAATCCAGAAGCTCCCGGGATAGTCTTAAGCCTATGTTTATGTTAATTAATCATAAAATTAATCTTCTAGCTTCTACATCCAAATGGTTAGTAATCTGAACAAGGGCTCCCAGCAGAGTATCATAGCCTATCGAACCACGTTCGACAGTCTGAAGGAACAGTTTTCTCCTTCCGGAAACATGAGCAGTCTTGCCAACTCAGCTCAGCTGAGTGCTCAGGCTGCTGCGAATCTTGCTTTTCAGTTCTGCGTGAGTTTCGTAGTTTTATGCTCTTTTTGGGTGGAAAAATTAGTTTTTGTCAAATAATGTTTTCAATGCAGCACAATCTAAAGGTTGATTTAGCCTCCCATTTTTTTATCGCTGTTTAACTTAGTACCGACCTTAACCAAGAGGCTCAAAGACCCTGTCCCAGAAACATTCTGATTTTTCTTTATGTACATCCCAATTGTTGTATGCATCAGTGTGCGTCTCTGTGTGTGTGGTGTTTTTATGCTTTTTTTGTTTTCATTATTTTATTCTCAAAAACTTTGAATGTATTTATAAAATATTTATTAAATACTTAATATTTATATGATGCTATTATATTAGTTTTAATTAAAACCGATAGATTTTTATGACTCACGGTATCGGTGTTAGATCATTTCATATCCGGATGTTGACCGATAGGAATCAGTTCGTTAAGTACGATGCTTAAACGATGAGACAATTGATTTTCGGTAATATTGAAACATCACTACTTTGATTTTTGGTGATATTGAAACATCACTACTTTGATTTTAGGTGATATTGAAACATCACTACTTTTCTTTTCTTTTCTATTCAGAACTCAACACAGTCGTCCAATCTGAGCGTCGTCAACTCCATGTACAGTCTCTTTGGTGGTTTGAACCAGCTGTCCAACTCTAGCTTGTCACAAAACCTTCAAATTTTAAACAACATACAGAGTACAAGTCTTGATCAGTATTCTTTTCAGGTTATTAGCTCTTTAATTATAATATAATATATAAATGTCTAAATTTAAGATAAACACTTTATTAAATTCAAATTATGATTGATTATTTATGAAGTTTCTGGTCAAATCATTTACAACTTTGAATTGTAAAGTTTTATTTTTTCTTAGAATTAATAAACTTTTTTCATTTAATAAAAAAGCAGTTGAAGTACAATGTTACAGATATATTACAATTTTGGTTTTGCTGTGAAGAGAGATGCTGCATAAATTACCATTGCATAGCCATTTTTTTTTAAATTTGAGAACTTTTTTCTATAAGCATTAACAAGTTTTTAATATCTATAATCATTTAAAAATAGTCTCAGTTTAAAATGAATCTAATTCTGTTTTTTTTACAGATAGGACCACTAGTGAGTGCCATCTCAAATGCTGCATTCTCTCCGGACATTGCAGCGAACATATCCAGATACGCCGACAACAGTTCCGCTCTCGCACAAGCTCTCACTGGATCCATCGATCAAGCTGTGTAAGTATTACTTGTGCTGTTGCTATTACTGGTTTTCTTCTATGTTTCCTGACTATGGGCTGAAGAAGAACTAGATTTTAATGTTTGAGTTAATTTTTTTTTTTTATAAAATGACTTATAATAAAAATATATATAATTTATTTATTGTTATATAAAATGTCAACAAGATCAAAATAAATTAGATAAGAATCCGTTAATTCACTATTAATTGTACTATTGTATTAAAAAAATTGTTTTTATTGCATCAGTAATCAGACAAATCTGGCCAAATCAAAGCTGGACTTGTTGCAGGCAGAATTAAGTTCGGCCACGGCAAAAGATAGCCAATCACGCATCTGCCTTTCTACTGCGACGATCCAGTCCATGAACATCAAGTCTACAATAGCAAGTGTAAGGTCATATATTTTGTCTCGTACGATGGTTCGCGTTTTTTCGGACAGGACTTTCTGTACTTTTATGTGTTTGTGATGTGAGTAGATGCCGGGTTTGTGGATGGTGGTTTATAAAGTTATTCTGCTATGGGATTTTCTTGATGTTGTCATAGAAACTGCTGTTGGTTAGTGGCCAGTTCTCAGGGTTCTCCATATTTCTCCAGGTATCACTGAGAGCCAATCAGACGCAAGACGCCGCTCGATCGACGCTCGACTCCATCAACAACGCGACAAGCCTCTACGATCCCGTCAAGAAGAACTTCTCCGACATTTCCAACAACGTGGCCGACTCTTATAAGTCGATGCAACTGAGCAATAACACTCTCAACAATGCTCAGAGCGTAGGTTTTGTTGTGTGGATATAATACAATTGTACTATATATTGTAAATTTATTTTTGATCTAAGATAATCACTAATTGGATCGATTTTTTACACTCGCTATCAACGATGACATAATAGCGGCTACGACTAAAATAGCTACTATGACAACTACAGGCCCACATACAAAACTCAAACGACCTGGCGACATTGAATACGAATCTCAGCTTGAGAATGAATAACTTCAACACCTGGTTGACGACGAAGAATACCGTGGAGGCGTGCATCAACGACTTGTGGTCCTCCCTAAACGCCCTCAATACACCAATTAAATTGACTGGTATTTTTCATGATCAATTTTTGCTTCTTACAATGTGAGGGTAGAGGTTTTAGCTCTTTTTTTTACTATCTTTTCAATATTTGGATGAGTTATGATTGTTAAAGAATATTAAGAGAGTTAAAATTGAATAACCGATTAATCTTTAATAAATAAATAAATAATAAAGGATTGATTCAAGTTTATAATCCCCTACTTTTTTTTAAAGATCTTGTCTCACAAACCAACAATCAGGTGCTGCAAATCCAGCAACTGACAGCCGACATCGCTACCCTCGAAACAGAGATGAACGGCCTGTTGACAACCCTCAACGCTCTGACTCAAAGCAGTGCTACTTGTAAAGATGTAGTGTAAGACCATGTTAATAGTGATATCTCTACCAGTCACAATAATTTTTAATAACTTATTAAATTTGTATAATTTGATTGTTTCATTGACTAGCCTATCTTACCTGTGAAGCATATATTTTGTATATGAAACCACTTTTGGTTTTATATTCTTACTAAATAATTTATATTCTTACTAAATAATTTATATTCTTACTAAATACTATATATTAATGTTCCATTTGCAAGTCTGCATAATTATATCTATTTAGCAGGTTAACGGGCAAAAATATTTTTCAATAAATTTTCAATTCATTGTAATTTATTTACATAAGAATTATTTTTGCATTTGTATATTCTATTTTTGTTTCTTAACACTCAAACACTTCAAAGTGCTTTATTTCTTTTTTCATGCTCAATTGTTATTTTTATTTTCAAAATATTAAAACAAAAAAACATATTAGAAATGGCTAAATGAAACTTCTAACATACAAAAAAAAAATAAAAATAAAACTTATCTTTAGAAAAAGGCAATGAATTCAAGCAAATGACCAGAAACAAATGT
Source organism: Erpobdella octoculata (assembly GCA_963978895.1). Lineage (NCBI taxonomy): Eukaryota > Metazoa > Annelida > Clitellata > Hirudinida > Erpobdellidae > Erpobdella > Erpobdella octoculata. Next base: position 3,547,703 of record OZ022240.1, on the reverse strand, counting down.
CGTTAATGTATGGCGACTTTAAACGTATCTAATGTCAGTTTCAGCTGTGTGTATGTTATATGTGTATGTATGTGTGTGTGTGTGTGTGTGTTATATACGAAAGATAGAAATTGTAGCAATTCAATACAAACATCCAGCGACAGCTGCAAAAAATGACAAAAAAACTGCAAAAAGGACTACAAAATTTAAATGGCAGATTCAAGCGCACAAAAAAAAATTTATGTGAAAATGTTCGGATACCCAGTGGTTCTGTCACAGGACTGATGAAGTGCTATGCTTGTTTTCCTCTGTTTATTTATTCATTGAGTATGCAGGAAATAAGTGCACTTCAGAAAGAAAATATAAATGACATTTGATCAAAAATGTCAGCTATTATTATTATCGATGATAAGAAAAAAGATGATGATGACAGTATGCTATAATTATCGTAATTATAGCATATTATGACAAAGTTTTGATATTATCATTTAAAAATTACATATATATATATTAACGATGTACTAGATTTCAGCTGTAAGTTTGTTTGATTGATTTTGCATAAGCGACTCATAGCTAAAATTCTCATAATCGTGATTATCCTTTTTTAAATTATTGACGACATTGATGTCATCGAAGAGGTCGATGTCGACATCACTGACCGGCTCCACTGCGAAGTAGTCTTCGTCGCTGGCCATGCCGGGTCTGTAGTTGTCGTATTCCGACTCGACGGCCGAGCCGGACTCGCAGCTCAGGGCGGGATCGGATCGGGAGATTTCGCTGTTGAACGACGACAGACTCAGACTGTCCATTGCCGGTGACAGGTGAAGCGGGCGATGGTGGTGCTTGACTTTCAACTTCAGCGCATGTTTGGCTTGGAGAAATCCGGAACCCAACTGTCTCTGGTTTTCCCCGCTGGACGATCCGACATCTCCGAGCAGTGCGATGTTGCGTTTGTTCGATGCCCTGTGCAGCATCTTGGGGCTCAGATCACCCAATGATGAACATGACTCCAGTTCTTCAGCAGCCTCTGAAGGCATTCTATCCAAACTCTTACATCTGGAATTGGCGACGCCAAACTCTCGCTTGTTCTTGAGACTGTGAGAGAGAGGTGCAGTACTCTGTTGAGATGTGGAATTTGGCTGGTTTTGAACTGCAACGGAAGACTCCTTCTTGGAATCAGCTCTTTTTATGGCATTCTGATGAGACTGAATTTTAGCATTGAGACTAGCTGCCAGTAGGCTTTTGACTAAAGACGGATTGTTGCCATTATTCAGGGTTGATCGAAAGCTTTGACTAGACTGGTGTCTCACCCCTGCACTGCTACTGCTACTACTGTCACTTGTCTTGACGGGGCTGAAAGCAGAATTAGAGGGGTAGTGTAGAAAGCTACTCAAAGGTCTAGCGGCTCGTACATAGCCGTTAGAAGACGACCTGGCGTTTGCCTTTTCCGATAGTCTTAAAGGAAGGTGAAGTTTAACAAACGGTGTATTTGCATAAAATTGGTGCGTCGGTTGACTTCCGGAATTTTGACCGGGAAGCCTAAAGTGCGGCTTGTCGAACTGTTTTTTAGTGTAAATGATTCCGTTTCCAATCTGCAAGACCGCGTCGTCGATGTTGATGTCATCCTTCGAAGAAGTGGTAGTGGATTTCGTCGTGTCGAGAGTAACGTCTTCGGAAGGCGTCCGGTCTTGTTGGTCGAAAGCGTCAAAATCTTTATCCGTTTCGCAACTGGAACTCATGTTGCAGTTGACGTTACTCTCCTCTATCTCTTTCATTATCGCATTGATGTCTTCTAAGTCCGAAGGAGACAGGTCGTTTTTATTCCTAGTCACACCGGTCGGACCAGGGCCAGCCGAATTTTCGTCGACGCTTTCCGGAACCGAAGAAATTTTAAAATTCTCCGGAACCTTCTTATCCGAATGATGCCTCTCTTTCTTTCCGTTTTCCAGTGTTCTGACTCGATCGTGCAAAAATGAATCATCGTTGAAAGCTTGGCAGTCGGGATCTGAAGTTCTGATCTGATGTTCGTGTTGATGATTGAACGCCTGATCTTTCTCCCCCGCGGCAAGCTCGAGTATGTCCAAGCAATCGCATTCAGAATTGAACATCCCACCGATGATTTGATCATTCGATGACCTCGATGTCTCTAAAGCTTTCAACGATTCCTTTGCGTCGATTCTACAATTAGATGTGATATAATTATGAGAACTTCGAGCTGGAGAAAAAGCGGACGCCCGCCCGATCGTGAGCACGGGCTGAAATGCACTGTTGCTGGATTTTTCATTTACAGCCTCGCTGTTGTTGGCGAGAGACGTCACTGAAACCTGTGCCCGCGGACCGACCGGAGTGGCGTACTCGTGGCCGTAACTCGACCTCTTCGACTGATGATACGCATTATAAGGCTCAACCCTGTTTTTGTAAAACTCATTTGCATCATATATGTTAGCAGCAGGTTCAGAAGTTGGAGTGACTGCTTTATTGGATTGGTAATAGTGGACGATGTTGCTTCCACTGTCGTACTGGTGGTTGAAAGCAGAAGAATTTCTAGCGTTCAACTTCAGGGTCGTGTACGGACTCACGGCTTTCGGCTTTCTGATGGAGGGGCTGAACAGTTTCTGATCTCTAAGATCGTTGGAAGTGTTGTCTGAAATGCACTGAGGTAAATAGATCAACGAAACGAAACCATCTTTATCTTTGAAGCTGTTATTATTATTGTTATTATTGTTATTGTTGTTGCTGAAACTTTTTGTCTGGTTGTTGCCCATCAGGAAGTAGGTCAGTTTCTCTTTGTTACCGGTCAGCTTAACGAGACCCCTGCACTGAAACTCATAACACGTGCTCAGAGGTTGCTGCACTGCTTCAGACACCTGCATACGTTACAAGTAAAAAAAACTCTTAAATAAATTATCAGCATTGAATTACCACAAAAAAGTGAAGTAATTTGGACTGAGCTATAAAATTTTCATTTTGATTGATTGATTGCATGAGTCATGCAATTAAACACTTTCATCAAATCATACTGAACGATATTCTAAAGTGAAGAATTTCAGCGACCTGAATATATCCCGGCAGGCTGGTTGAACTCAAACAACAAGCCGCGTTGACGCAGTCGCCAAACAGTTCAAACTGAGGCTTCCTGGCTCCTACGACCCCGGCGGTTATTGGTCCCATGTCGACACCTGGAAATTAAAACCCGGTTCACTGAACGTCTTTAAAATGGAAAATCTCACAGCCATCCATCCTGTTTATCTGATTTGTATTTCTTTTCAACAATATTTAAAAACTTTTAAGATAAATTGTTAAATTTAAAAAAATATTTGAAGATTATGAAGAACCAAATTAAGAACAAACCAGCTCTGAAAAGTAATTTCCCCCTACACACTGGAACTAATGCATCCTTCATGCGCAGAAGAAGCTCCATTAAAATGCTCAAATGCAGTCTCTTACTTTCTTTGCTATCCTGGATTTGAATGGAAAAATAGAAAAAAAAACTGCTTATTTGACATGACTAAAAAGTTTTCAAAATTTGAACATTTTTTTCTATAATATTGTCTCAGTGTAACAAAAAAGCATGACTACCTAAATTGTTTGCCTGTTAACTGAAGCTTAAATCTAAAAAGGTTTTACGATGAATTCATCACTTTATATAAATTAAATGACTAACGAATGAAATTTTAAGAAAAATCAAATAACGACTAACATCGATTTTGTTGTTGGGTTTCAAACCGGCGGCGACGATGCAGGAGGAGCCGCAGGATTTGATCTTCACCGTCGATGTGAATCTCGGATCTGTCTGCACCTGGAAGCAAGTTATCAGATGGTTGAAGGGTAGAGAAAATAACTCACAAATCATAATTATTTAATATCAATACAAAATATATATATATATATATATATATATATATATATATATATATATATATATATATATATATATATATATATATATATACATATATATATATATATATATATATCTTTAAAATTACGACCCAGGATATGATAAAAGCAAGTTTTTTAATTTAATAAAAAAAACTGCCTCATTCTAATTCAATTACAATCAATTTTAACATTTAAAAAAAACAAGCATATATTATTATATTTATAAATTCAAAAAAAGAATATAATTTTAAAGAAAAATTTGGAATAAATTATTAAAAGCTGGCAAATCCTGAAATATAAGGGATTTGTGAAAACACCTAGCTCTTTGCGGCTTACTTACTTGTTATCAACAGTTTATGAAAGAAAATAACCAACCCCGTCAAATGCTGAGATAATTTCATTCAAAACTCTCAGACAATCATTGGTTCGTGTTTTGCTCATCAACTCGTTGTAAACATGCGCCATGTTAGAAACCGAGGCGCACATTATTCCAACGTTTGAATAGCTGTGACTGTAGAAGTCCTGAATTAATTTAACTCTCATTGAAACGTTGAAAAATTAAATAAATAATAAATTAGACTAAAAAAGAATAAACAAAAATAATATGTTGCGAGCACTTAAAGATCAGTTCTTTGGTAAAAAAAATAAATAATAATTATTAAGATTATTTTCAAATTAAATAAAAATAGGAATATTTTCATATTTAAAAAAAGAAGGAATATTTTCTAATTAAATAAAAATAATAATATTTTCAAATTAATAAAAAAGAAACTTTAAAACTCTAAAAGAGAGCTTTGTTTTATTCAAAGTTGATGAAAATAAATAAAAGCAAACATGAAATAAATTTAAATTATAAAAATCAGTTAATCAATTTTCCAACAGACAGACGAACCTTAAAGAATAAAATCTATAAATAAAAAAAAGTAAACAATTGAATTCAATTGGAGGAAAAAAAAAATCATACAATGATTTTATCATTAGGAACATTGTTGAAATATGGAACAACGTGCTCTGGAAGGAGGTTGTGAAACAAGTCTTGATTCAAACTTTCCATCGAGTGGACTTCTAGTTTCTGTTTCTTGGCCTGGACACGAGAATAATAAATAATACAATAAATAATAAATAATACAATAAATAATACAATAAATAATAAATAATACAATAAATAACAAAATGAGATAAACAATCTTAAGTTATAAATTCAGTTGAATTTCTATTGAGTAACAACCGAAGACACCTTTTAAAATTATTTCCTATCGATTGCATCAGTTGCATCGATCCAAAATTAGACGTTTTGGAAATAAAAGTACTGAATTAATTCAAATCATTTGTCCTCAAACATCAACGTTGTACTTCAACCTGCACCGAACTCTTCAATGATTTTTTTTTTATATTTCACTTTGATTTTACGTTTCATGATTTTCAATTTCGATCTTCAACTTCAATATTTTTAATGCAAGTAAAATAATTTATGACATCAGATTATTCAATAATGTTATTAAGATAAACTTATTTCATATTAATAATTATATCATTATCATTACTATTACTATCTATCACTATCATTATCATCATCAGTATCATTATTATTATTATTATTATTATTATTATTATTATTATTATTAATGTCACCAACTTGATCCTGCCATATGTATTTGAGCCTGTACAACCAGTCCGAGTCTCGACTACTGATGTAGAGAGCGATGAGAAAATGCAACAACATCAGAATGCCCGGTGCGTCGCTCGGAATTCCACTCCTGTTAATGACATTAGCCGGTTGAACGCGAATTAACGTCGTCGTGCGTGTAAACAGCGCATACGAAATCAGCCGTCAAGCAAAAACTCACCAGAGCTTGGCGTCGTAGTTGACGAAGAAAGCTCGATTGGTGAACTCCGTGACGGTCAGATAGCCGACGGACATGACCAGCCACACGGCCAGCTTGAACAGGGCGGACAGCCTGTCGTAGAGAGAGACGAGAAAGAGACAGGATAGGACGTTGAGGTAGATGTACTGAGGGGCGGGGCATTCCAGCTGTGACGAGTGGTGAAAGGAGATGATGGACTGAGAACTGGCCGATGATTTCTCTGGAAAGACCATCCCCCCTCGGCAGCAGAGCTGATGGAGTCGTGGGATCGAATATTGTTAGGATTTTAATTTTTAATAATTTAATTGATGTGATATTTTTTTTTTATTTATTTCATAGCGACTTGTTCGATCTCTTGTTTTTTTTTTATCATGATATCAGAAAAAATAAATGAGTAAATTAAGACCATCTCCCAGGATTTTTAAAAGTTGCAAGAAAAAAAAAGAAATCAATCATCAAAAACACGCGTGCATACGTCATAGATCTTTACAACTTTACAACTTTTAAATCTCGAATTTTTAAAAATGAATTTATCAGAAAAAAAAGTAAAAATTGAAAATAAAATTCTAACAGTGTTGAAGAACGACATGACAAAATGTAGAAGGATGCCAACGACGATGATGGTCTTGCGAGCCAGCGGAGACTGCTTGATATCGCATTTTATGCACTGGATGATACGAAAAAACAACAAAAAAACATTATAAGAAATGTTTGTTTTCAAACCGTAAGCTAAAAAGTATAATTTTATTCTATCAGCTACTGATGAGACCTGAGAAAGATTGAGTGAGAGAATCTAGATTTTTATTCAGAATATAATAAATAAATATTTATAAAAAAAAATAATGAGCAGAGACAGGAGAACTTGATGGAGCAGACAATGAAGTTGATTTTATGTCTTTATGTATATCTAGATTTTTATTCAGAATATAATAAATAAGTAAATATTTATTTTAAAAAAATAGTATAATATGAGCTATGAACAGTGACATGAGAACTTGATGGAGCATGAAATGAAATTGATTTTATGTCTTCTTTGAAATGTTTCCGATACAGCTTTCGGAGATGCTATGAGAACTTTTAGTACATAACATAAAGTGAAGCAACCTGAACCAGAATTTCCAGGGGCTTAATATGATGAAACTGTACAGTTGAAACTTAGTACAAAAAGTAACATTTGAAACGTAAAAACAGCTGCTGATAATAATAATAATGTTTCAAATATCTTCTTTCTTGAATTCATTTAACATAATAATAATAATAATAATAACAGACTTTATAAAAGTTATATATTATGGCCACCATTTAAATAAAACTCTCAACTTTGCAATCTAGACTTTATAGACTTTATAAAAAGTTATTATTTAATGGCCACTGTCTAAATATAACTTTCAACTCCGCAACCTAGATTTGATCTGACGAAACACACAACATTTCTTAATTCCTGATACAATCCACTGAAAATACAATCATCTTGTAAAATGAAAATGATCGAGAATAACCTACTGAATGTATATCAAATTAATTCTTTTCTTGTTAGCATTTTCATGTACAAATTGTTGTACTTAATTGTTTTGTTTCATGCTCAATAAATGTTCAAAAAAAAAAAACAAAACAAAAAATAAGATGAAAATTAATAAAAGAAAGTCGTACTTTGATTCTATAGCCAAGTACAAACATGAGGATGACAGAAATCCATGCAAAACAGATCAGGAAGAATGCTAAAAGGAAGATGGTCCTGTAGTAGGAAGTTATTGTTGTTACGTTTCGAGGAATGTTATCATTATTATTTAATGTTGTGATTCTTGTATTCATGCAACAGGCGTACTGAACAAATATATTTCACAAAGTTTAAAGGAATTAATTTGTATCAAATTATTAAGATTATTTTAAATTACGATTATTGTATTAAATTAAGATTAATGAGAATGATAAAAGAATAAATAAAACTGCAAATAAACAAGAAAGAAAAAGTTTCACAGCACAACTCCATTTTTATGGCACAAACACACACACAAATGAGTAAATACATACATACATACATACATACATACATACATACATACATACATACATACATACACACACACCCAGACACACACACACATACATACATACATACATACACACACACACACACACATACATACATACATACATACATACATACATACATACATACATACATACATACATACACACATACACACACATACATACATACATACATACATACATACATACATACATACATACATACATACATACATACATACATACATACACACACATACATACATACATACATACATACATACATGCATACATAAATACATACATACATACCTCGGTAGAACGACAGCATGGACAACCATGGACATAACTAAGATGATGAGAGACAAGAAGAGTTTCAAAGCAAAATGGACATCTTCGGAGTTACTGAACTGTGCGTCAAATTATTTATTTATTTATTTAAATGTTTCATTCGAAATAAGCCAAATTTTAATTCAGTGATGCACAATCTTATGATTCATATCTGCAAAAAATACCTATAAAATAAAATATATACAATTAAATAAACCGTACAGTAAACTAGTAAATATCGGATGATCAGTAACCTCTTTTTCGAATGAGGAAGACTTGAAGCAGAGACTGAGATAGTTAACATATTCACTCCTCTTCTTCTTCAGCGACTTGTTCGCAATCAACTGAACAAGGTGCTTCTTGTGGCGTTCAGAAAAACTTGCCGTGGATCTGCCTCTGAGATAAAAAATATATATATTACATTACATTACATTATATTATATTACATTACATTATATTATATTACGATTGAATGAAAATTCAAACATAAATATCAGAATTGATCAAATGAATTAAGATTTCATCATAATATAATGTGAAAAACGCATTTAAGATTCAATCGAGAAACCCGCGATCGGTCGAAATAAACAAATTCCTGGCAATCGTTCAACCAAAAATCAACGGATAAATAATTAATCAATCAAACAAGACAACTACTCCACCACGTATCTACTCCACCACGTATCTACTCCACCACGTATCTACTCCACCACGTATCTACTCCACCACGTATCTACTCCACCACATATCTACTCCATCACGTATCTATTCCACCACGTATCTTCTCCACCACGTATCTACTCCACCACACATCTACTCCACCACGTATCTACTCCACCACGTATCTACTCCACCACGCACATCAACTCCACCACGTATCTACTCCACCACGTATGAAGCCAACCGAGTGACGGATCTCAATCGAGTCAATCGACTTCAAGGAAAGAAAAAACACATAAAAATCTGAGCAAGATGCAGGTAGCGATGATGATGATTTCCAGGCCAAAAAGAATGGCAGCGCTTTCATGACGAAATGAATTGTAATGTAATGTAATCTAATGTAATGTAATGTAATGTTATGTGTATAATACAATGAAGAGTTATGTATTGTAATGTAATGTAATAGAAATTTGCATACTGTCTCCTTTTGAAAACATATTTATAACAATACCTCATGGAATTGATAATTTGCATAAATGTCCCGCCCACAAATATTAAAAAAAGACAAAATAAAAACCTCTTTGAAGTCAGAAATAGTTCTGCGTCCTCAAAAGAATTACTCTGCAAGAGAAAATAAAATATGAAAACGAAATAAAATAAAAAAGATCACGAAATAAAATTTGGAAAAAAAATGCAAATTACAAAGCAGTGGAGCGTATTGAGAAATGTTTGCTGCCGATTTTTTCCATGCGCATCAAAACAAAACCGGATTAACATTAGCACTCGATAATCAAGTCTATTTATCTACCTGCCCTGGCACTAGAGGAAAGAAGAATAAACCCACAAAAATAATATGTCTGTTTATAATATAATCTCCACTTGAGACACATTCATTTTCACATAAATAAAAAAAAATTTCTCACATTCATTTCTAATAAGATGCTGAATGCTCGCAGTTAAAAAAACTTAAAAATAATTTTAAATAATAAATAAATAACCTAAATAATAAAAAAAATAGTTATGAAAAGTAAAATCATGTCATCTCGCATCATCATCATCATCATCACAAGTAATATTTTATTCCACAGTGGGGACTCACAAAATCTTAGCTGCAAATTTAATGTGGCTTTTAGGCGTGCAAGCTTAAAATCAAACATAAAATCATCCCGCCACAAATTATCATCATCACCATAATCACCATCATCATCACAACCACCACCATCATGATCATTACCATCATGATCATCAACATCATCATCGTCACCATCATCATCACCATCATCATCACCGAGATGAATTTTCTTCAGCAAAAAAATACATTTCTCAACAAAACAAACTCACGGATGAAACATATGCGAGCGTCTTCGACACGACGTTGCTCAGCGGAAGTTCGACGTTGAATTTAATCGACGACAAAATCCCGCCGATGTTTTTCATGGAGTTTTTCGCTGCCGCGGCAGACGACATCTTCGGCAGGAAATAGTGCTGTAAATGAAAAAAAAAACAAAGTAGACTAAAATGAGGGTATTAATGGAAATGTGCATTGAAATTATTTACGAAAGAAAGTTATTTTACAACTTAAATTTGGTTATTATTATCTTAAAATATAAAAAAATTATTCATTTATTATTTGAAGAAATTAATAATTCAGATTTTTTTGCCTGCAAGTTTTAGATAGAATCTGCAAGAGCAATTTCTATAATCATTATCATAACCAACGTGGATGAAAAAAATGATCGAAACAATGAAAAGTCACGATGAAGAATATCAAGCGGCCTGCCTTTCTCGACTGTTCGCTGACCACGAAGAACGTCTTCAAGCCGAACGCTTCCAGTTTCGGGCAGCAGTTCCTGTTGGCAACGAGAGGGAACATGCCGTGGAGGTGTTCCATCGTAGAACTCGTTACCAGTACTTTTCTGAGGTGGAAAAAAATAAATTATACTTATTTTTAACTTCTTAATTAATTTTTTATATATAATAATAAAAAATATAAACAACAATAGGATATTGTGAAAATAAACTGTACACCTGCTTATGCCACAATCCTTTAAAATAACCACAATACCTCAAAGTCACATACGCTAAAATACCAACCCCGGCTGACTAGCTCGTTCGGCGAGACTTGCCAGTTCCGAGTCGATTCCGACTACGTCGTACTGCCACCTCTTCAATCCAACGACGCCACAGGTCACCTCACCGGTGTGGATGCCGATCCTCATCCTCAAGTTCACGCTTGTCAAGTTGCCCACAAAACTTTAAAAATTTGGATAGAAAGATTTAATATGAGAGGAATTTAAATAAAAAAAAATAAAAGAAAAATAGAAACATTTACTTCTGAGTGGAAATATAATGAAATTATACAAAATAAATTCATAATTATTTTAATTATACATTTACCTTTTTTAAATATTTACATTATCATCTTTTTAATACGTATTTTAATCGGTTAATAACGCATTTATTTTATTATTGTACGAAAATTCTTGTTCATTTTTATAGATTATTTTTATTCTATATTTGTTGTGTATTAAATTTATTATATACTAGCGGGGTTACCCGGCGTTGCCCAGGGTTTTTAGAGGTTTTTCTAATGTTTGTCCCTCTCGCTCCCGTTTCCTTCTCCACTTTCCCGTTTTCGTCGCGTTCCCGGTCGCTTTTCCGCTCTCGGTCGTTTTCCAGCTCCCGGTCGCTTTCCCGCTCAGAAGTTTTGTTATCGATTTTCTCTCTTGCTCGCGTTTCCTTCCAAGCTTGCTCTCCCGATTCCAGTCGCTTTCCGCGTTCCCGGTCGCTTTCCGCGTTCCCGGTTGCTTTCCCGTTCCCGGTCGCTTTCCCGTTCCCGGTCGCTTTCCCGTTCCCGGTGGCTTTTCCGTTCCCGGTCGCTTTCCCGTTCCCGGTCGCTTTCCCGTTCCCGGTCGCTTTCCCGTTCCCGGTCGCTTTCCCGTTCCCGCTCACGCTTGCTCTCCCGTTCCCGGTCATGCTTGCTCTCCCATTCCCGGTCACGGTTGCTCTCCCGTTCACGCTCATTTTTTCTTTTCCATTCTTTCATAACTTCTGTTAGCCTATAAAACGTAAAATAGATTTGCTAAGACTATATATATATATATATATATGAATGTTTGTGGGTTAGTTTGTCTATTATAGAAACGGGAAAGCGACCCGGAACGGACAGCGAGCGGGAACGGAAAAGCAAGCGTGAGCGGGAATGGGAGAGCAAACGTGAGCGGGAAAGCGACCGGGAGTGGTAAAGCGACCGGGAGCGGGAAAGCGACCGGGAGCGGGAAAGCGACCGGGAGCGGGAAAACGACCGAAAACGGGAAAGCGAACGGGAGTGGGAAAGCAGGTGGGAAAGGAAACGGGAGAGAAAGAGACAAACATTAGAAAAACCTCTAAAAAACCCGGAAAACGCCGGGTATCTCCGCTAGTACATACATAAACACACACACAGACACACATACATGCACATACACATACATACATACACACATACATACGCACATACATATATATATAGTTCCCGCTCGCTCACCCGCTCCGCTCCGCTCATTTTGTGACGGATTTCAAATTTTTTTTTTATTTGACTTTCCCCTTGACTCTCAAGGTTGTGTGAAAATTTCATTACGATCGGATGAATGGTGTAGCAATGCCTAAAGGACATTAACATACATAAATACAAACATTCATTTTTATATATATAGATTTATTAATTAAAGCAATTATTTTTAAAAAAAATTTATACTTAATTAAACACAGTTATGTGAGTTATGTCAGCGAGATTGATTTTATTCCATTGAAGTTTTATCTTTCATTTAAAAAAAAACAGATTTAAAAAAAATCACTATGATCAGAAGATGAGAAAAATAAAAATTAAAGTTGACATTTTGTGAAAGATTTTTCAGTCAAATGGTGCTACTAATTTGTTCCAAAAAACCATACTAATGAAAATTAAAACAAATGAACAACAAAACGAATGAACGACAAAACAAATGAACGACAAAACAAATGAACGACAAAACAAATGAACGACAAAACGAATGAACGACAAAACGAATGAACGACAAAACGAATGAACGACAAAACGACAAAACAACAAAACGAGTGAACAAAAGTAGGGATGGCATGCTAGACTAAAATAAAGAAGAAATAAATTCATCAGCAGTGGAGGAAAATAAAGATAACCGACATGAAAGGAGATGTGCTGGGATTTTTATGCTCAGTCTGTTGCTATGGAGATTCATATCAACCAATCAAAATATGGCATATAGAGCTTTTATATATATATAGAGAGAGAGAGGAGAGCCATCATCAGCACATTAAAATGAAGAAAGTTTCTACTGGTTTGAAGCTTTTCACTCAGGCAAGATACCAGAGATAAGTACTTTGAAAAAAAATAGAAAAAAAATTAAAGAAAGATTATATGAATTAAATTTAAATAAATAATTCTAAATCATAAATTTTAAAATCTAATCCTGTTGAAATGAGAGAAAAAGAATAACTAAATTTTTTTTAAATGTTTTTCTTTGATGGAAGAAAAATTTTAATTCGAAGATGAACTTACTTAATAAAGTCGATCATATCGAGGCCCATCTCCACGCAGCATTTGGCATGGTCAGGTCTCTGGTCGAGGGCGCCCGATATGCAGAAGTATCTGTCCCCTTGTATCTGAATGCGCTGGCAGTGGTTCTCCTGTACATATATATGTATGTATATGTATATATATATATATATATATATATAATATATATATATATATATATATGTATATATATATATATATATATATATATATATATATATATATATATATATATATATATATATAAGTGTGAGTATGTGTGCTTGTGTGTTTGTATGTTTGGTGTTGTAAGTATGAATAAAACACAGTGTAAAAACCGGTAAAAACATTATCGTATATCAGGTGGGATGAAAAATCTTCAATGATATGGAACAATTCAGAAGCTAAATCGAAATTTAATTAAAAGAGAAAGAGTAAAAAGAAATTGATTTGATTAGCATAATAGAATAATTAGATTGTTTTATTATTATAATAGATGTATAATAAATTAAATTAAAGTTAAAATGCATCAGAATTAGTACTATGCAATAGTTTTATTTACAAGAATTATTTCATTAAATCATACTTAAAAGAGTAAGCAAACTTGAAATAGCAGAGTTATTTAGTGCTGTATAGATGAAACATTAATGTTGAATAGTTTTGAAATTTATGAACATGTGTTTGGGGGTATCTGAGTGAGTGTGGATCTATGCGAGTGAGTGAGTGAGTGAGTGAGTGAGTGAGTGAGTGAGTGAGTGAGTGAGTGAGTGAGTGAGTGAGTGAGTGAGTGAGTGAGTGAGTGAGCGAGCAAGCGATTAAATCAGTCAGTCAGTCAGTGAGGATGAGTATGTTCAGTTCAGTGCACATATAAAAACTAAAAAACCACCCACGAATCATTTAAAAAAAAACTTCACATCCATAAAAATTTTTTTTAACAACAACAACCACGTTTGCAAACGAGATCGACGAGATTTATTATTTTCAGCAGCCACAAAACACCAATCACCACATAGCAGACTTAACATCTTTATCGCCCTTACTCTCTCCTGCCCTCTCACTCTCTCTCCACTTTTTCACTTACTCTCTCACTCTATTTCTCTCTCTCTCTTTTTCTTTTTTATCTCTTCACTCTCCATCAACGAAATCAACAAATGCCAAATTTCGCAATAAAACCAAAAAAGCTAAATATATTAAAATATTAAAAGGAAACGTACAGCTGCCAGCTGATCGAATCTTCCGATGGTTTCATTGAGGAACCTGACCAACTCAAGGGCACTGCACTGACATGTCAACAAGTTCAGTCCGACCAGATCTCCAAACAGAATACTTTCAGTTGTGAAGAAAAAAAAACAGAAATGAGATAACCTTATAAAAGGTGATTGATTATACTACTAATAAATAAATTAGGAATAAACAAATAAATTAGGAAATAATAAATAAATTAGGAAATAATAAATAAATTAGGAAATAATAAATAAATTAGGAAATAATAAATAAATTAGGAAATAATAAATAAATTAGGAAATAATAAATAAATTAGGAAATAATAAATAAATTAGGAAATAATAAATAAATTAGGAAATAATAAATAAATTAGGAAATAATAAAATAAATAAATTAAACTAATGAATTCAAACATTTAAAAAACATATGTATATAAATAACAACAGCAATAATAATAATAATAATTTTATAAATAACATTATGAAAATAAATATAATCAAATTATATAACAATAAGACAACTAATCTACTAAAAGAAGTTTGCATGAATGAAATTATCACAAGAAAGTTTACAAATAAACCAAATAATTCTTAATTACAGAGATCGTGGAATAAAAATTATGAGAGAAAAAATATAACTCCATCCAGCTATATTTTATAACATTCCACACTTCCACTTGGATGAAAATGCAAGTGTGGAATGAGATGTTTATACATAAAATAAGCACATAAAATTGTTTTCAATCCAATTTTGTGGAACTAATAATTATATCAAATGCGGACTTTGTTTAATCCTTTTCCCATCTATCTCACACGCACAACATGTGTACACACGCGCACGTGTATATTATACACACACACATATTATATACACGCACTATGCACATAAACACACACATACACATTCATATGAACACGTACAATAAATATAAACACACACAAACACACACACACAGAACCAGAATTAGTGATATTGATTTTAAAATCAATATTTCGACGCTGAACAAAAATAAAAAATAGCACATTTCCTCTCCTGGTCTGTTGAAATCTTTCTGTCATATTACTAATATTAAATATTACTAACATCAAACAAGTGGAGTAACTAAATAAATAGTTTAGTTATAAGAATTTAATCGAAGCGAGAAAATAAATCGGAATAAATAATTTAAACGGAAATAAATAAAAATAAAATTCGGAATAAATATAAAAGAATAAAATTCTTCCAAGTTGATTTTTCTACAATGATGGAATGGATGAAGTGAGTGAGAAAGAAGGAAGGAGGAAAACACGAAAACACCATCTGTCGACGGCATGGGAGAGTTCTGTATTGCACTTGATGTTGAAATGAAAATACAAAAAAACCGTTCCCCCATCAAAGTTAATTTTGCAAGATTGGAGTCGTTTATTTATTTGTTTGTCAAGGGGAGTCGGGGGGGGGGGTGGAAAACAGACATCGGAGAGATATGAAAAAGAAAGTATATAAAGAGAGAGAGGGTGAGAAAATGGAAAAAAGGTTATATAGAGAGAGAGATAGATAGATAAAAATAAAAGATACAGACAAAGAGAGTGCAGGACAGTACAGGTATTTAAAGAAAGAGAAAGAATTATATAGATGAAGAGGGGAAACAAGATACAGATAGAAATATGGCACACAAGCAGATCACATTGAACAAATTAAAAATTAAAAATTAAATTTTTTCCCATCAGGGTACGATAGGGTGACCCAGTACCTCCCCTTTCGGCCTATCCTCTCCCCTCCCCCGTGATAAAGAGCAAGACAAAGAAAATAGAAACATACATACGGGGAGAAATGATATAACAAATTACCGCATTGCTACCACCACCACCACAATAAGAGATGTACTTGAAAGTCTGATAAAGTTGATAGAAAAGCAGATTAAGAGGGAATATATATGTACATATATGTATATACAGAGAAGCAAGTAACCCAAGGAACACGATTAATGATACTGGACTCTGGAGCGCAATGATAAGAGGATGTATATATTTAAGAACATCTTGGAAAAATATTCGTTTTCCAGGAATATTCAACACTCGTTCGCTCAGGCGTGTGCTAGCTAAGTTGGATAAAAAAAATCATAAACGAAACTTCTTCAGACATTAGAGATACTAGAGATACTCTGGGAAGGAAAACATCAACAGGATACACAATAATACATAGGAAATACAGTAATGACATTATTGTCATTACATGAGATGACATCTCTATTTTAGAGAGAGAAAATCTATATTATATGGATGCATCTCATGACATTATTATTATTATAGGAGATGACATTATTGTTATTACAATGACATTATTGTTATTACAATGGCATTATTGTTATTACAAGTACATTACTGTTATTACTTATTACATGAGATGGCATCTCTATTTTTCTCTTTATATATATATATATATATATATATATATATATATATATATATATATATATATATATATATATATATATATATATATATATAATATATATATATATACATGGATGCATCTCGAGCCAACCTGACATTGTCGTACTGCTGCATGTAGACTTTCTGGAAGAAGTCTCTGAGATGCGGAGTCTGCAGGTCGCTCTTCATCTCCATGGCGATGCTGGAGGGTACCATCGAAGTCAACAACTTGTCCTGAAAATTCAAACGGCCTACATTGAGAGGGAGTTGATGATGATGGTGATGATGGTGGTGGTGATGATGATGACGGTGGTGATGATGGTGGTGGTGATGGTGGTGGTGGTGATGATGGTGGTGATGATGATGATGATGGTGGTGATGATGATAATGATGATGAATAAGATGATGATGATGATGGTGGTGGTGGTGGTGATGATGATGACCTGGATGATGCCATTGCAAAAACATGACCTTAAATATAAACAAATTAATATAAAGTGTTAAAATAAGTTCAGGATTGGAAAAATAATAACAAAATAAAATGTAAAATTATTACATCAAAACGACGAATGAATGCACCGTCGTGTTTAGTTTGCAATCATTTCGTGCATGGGAGCTTCAAAGCATCAATCCCGGTGCAGTGTTTACATGTGTACTTGAGAGTGAAACCATGCAAGCAAGAAGTCCACATTGATACATAATACACATACATGCAATGAATATAATATTGATGCATGCAAATATTCCACATTGATACATATTGATACTTGCAAATATTCCACATTGATACATAATGATACATGCAAATATTCCACATTGATACATATTGATACATGCAAATATTCCACATTGATACATATTGATACATGCAAATATTCCACATTGATACATATTGATACATGCAAATATTCCACATTGATACATGCAAATACTCCACATTGATACCTACAACATGCAACAAATGTAATACAAGTGGTAATACATGGGATTCGTAAAAAGTCTACATTGATACATGCAAAAGTATCACAACCAGAAAGCATAAATAAACATTGCAACGAGTTTTTATCACGGCATCATTATTGCCATAAACAAATATGCGAAACGCGAAATTCCTTTCCATTCAGTCGCCCGCACGCTCATAAACACATAATCACACACACACACACACACACACACACACACACACACACACACACACACACACACACACACACACACACACACACACACAGACATGCATATAAATACACAAAACAAAAGATCAACATAGATTGCCGGAAAGCATAACAAACAAAACAAGATAGATCCGGTGCTTATATAAAAATAAATATCAATCTTTTCTTCTTAAGGCAATAAATTGGACGAGAAAACTAAGCCAAATAAAATGTGGAACTAAGAGTAAAAGAGTGAGTGAGTGAGTGAGTGAGTGAGTGAGTGAGTGAGTGAGTGAGTGAGTGAGTGAGTGAGTGAGTGAGTGAGTGAGTGAGTGAGTGAGTGAGTGAGTGAGTGAGTGAGTGAGTGAAAGTATAGAAAGATTAAATAAGAGAGAGAGAGAGCCAGCAAACCACTAAGGCAGCAACATACGAAACTTCGCAAAAGAAACTTCTCCTTTGGAAATGAAAACTGAAAAACCTAAAAACAAAAAACAAAACCAACCGCTTTATCGTTTTCGTCCTGCATGCGAAGTTGAAGCGCCGTACTGGACCTGATGCAGTCGAAGATGAGCCTCAGCTGACCCTCCCTGACCCTGTACAGGTAGGCACACACCACGTTCACTATCAGGAATATGAACAGGTTGGCGATCACCTGTTTTTTTCGTGAAGGAAAAGAAAGAGAGATGGATTTGTAAAGGAGATATAAAAAATGTTTATGGCAGTGTTATTGAGATTATCTATTTTTTTTAGCTCTTTTTTATATTTATTTTTGTTTTGTTTTTCTCATTTTTGATTATTTTTATTTTGTTTCAAGGATTTTTTTGTTGCTCGTCTGATTTGCATAATTGTCATAGCGAGATATCGTCTCTGATGATAGTGAGTGTTGTTGACGCGACCTCCCACGAAGCAGAAGCAGAAGATTTCATAACAACACATCATCAGATATCAGATTCGCACACACGTGACCAAAAACGATTTGGATGAATTCGAAATAAATTCCTAAATAAATATTCTCTTTAAGGACAACTGATCACAGCAGAGCAACAATCACCAATCCTCATCTGGACAACAACGCCAACAAACTGAACATTTTAATTTAAAACGATTAAAATGTATATTGATAAGAAAGAATAGCCAGCAACGTTTATGTGTAAAAGGTTTACATAAACAAAGTATGCAAATACAAAATACACGTACCTATAAAAAATATACATATACAAGATATACCTATAACAAGATATACCTATAACAAGATATACCTATAACAAGATATACCTATAACAAGATATACCTATAACAAGATATACCTATAACAAGATATACCTATAACAAGATATACCTATAACAAGATATACCTATAACAAGATATACCTATAACAAGATATACCTATAACAAGATATACCTATAACAAGATATACCTATAACAAGATATACCTATAACAAGATATACCTATAACAAGATATACCTATAACAAGATATACCTATAACAAGATATACCTATAACAAGATATACCTATAACAAGATATACCTATAACAAGATATACCTATAACAAGATATACCTATAACAAGATATACCTATAACAAGATATACCTATAACAAGATATACCTATAACAAGATATACCTATAACAAGATATACCTATAACAAGATATACCTATAACAAGATATACCTATAACAAGATATACCTATAACAAGATATACCTATAACAAGATATACCTATAACAAGATATACCTATAACAAGATATACCTATAACAAGATATACCTATAACAAGATATACCTATAACAAGATATACCTATAACAAGAATATAAAAAATAAATTTTAAAAAAAGCTTTTATTTGCCTCTTTATCTGAGTTAACGAACTAAAATATTTGAATCTAAAACAACCATTACGCTCAATCTTGTTAAGTATTTTGACCCTCTGGCGACTTATAAATAAACATCCGTACTGTTTAATTATTTTGGACCTCTGGCGACTTATACATAAAGAACTTATTACTTTATTACAGTCGCTAGATGGCAGGAATTAATTTGATTTGATTAATTTTAATTGATTAAAGGCCTAATTCATGTCGGAAACATTAAATTCATGTATTGTCATCCAGAATAAAGCTTTCCTGAAAGTTTTAAAGCTTTAGGTGGTCAAAAAGTGGATGAATTTTTGTTTCTAAGATTTGATCACCACAGACAAACAGAGAGACGAGTGAAGTTAAATAAAAGCATTTAATAAGAGCATTTAAAAAGTATACATACAATTATACAAGGTTTAGATATATAAAGTATACTTAATTAAAATATATAGATATACAGGTATATACCTATAAAAAAAGTCTATACATATAAAAGCTATATAAATTCAAAGAAATACAATAATGAGGAAACCTCTACTGTTACTTAACTTAACGATAAGCAAACAAACCAGTTTATCATCTCCCACTTGAACTAATTAGCTAATTACTGCTAATAGGCCGAATAATTGAGTTGAAACGTCAAACATGTTATTATTATAAATTTATAATGTAGCAGCTCAGCAGCATTCGAAAAACTTTTTAAGCCATTACGATGATGATGATGATGATGATGATGACGATGATGACGATGATGATGATGATGATGATATTTTGATGGTCAGTATGATTATGTCGGTTACTATGACGATGACAATAGTGCTTGTGATGATGATAATAATTTCCGTAATTCTAATGTGTTTCAAATGGTTGAACTATAAAGAAGCTTTTTATCATGGAACAATTTTGAAGAAAAAAACACTACTGAAAGACACACAAACACACGCACACACGTATGTGTTATAAGTGAATGGCGGGTTTCGTTTTACCGAAAACTCCGAGAAAAAAAAATTAGAGCGAACTAGGGAGGGAATAACACAAAATCCACGTCCCGTCGTATTTCAGACGTACGCCTAGATGTACTGCTTCGTATCCGTAAACGTAATTCTTCTCATCTCTAAACGTATTTCTTTGTTAATTTCATAATTTCCTCTCCTTCTCCGAGAAAACGACCGTGCAGATGTACGAACAAACACGGGTGTACTTGCACGTGATTACACACAAGCGTGCGTGTGTGCGTTTTATATTTTCGTGGGGAAATAATTCTAGAAATCCATGGATGAGGGTCACGCCCTACCACCCCGTACGAACTCTGTCACAATAAAAACAGATCCCAGTATAATCTGAGAAATATTTTCCATAGTGAGAAGCGAGTGAGTCTCTCTGTTCTTTTCTTTTTAATCATGCACGAGGTTTTCCAGGCCAAGCACATCAGATTCATCTACTTCTGGACTTTAAAGAAAAAAACACCAGTGGGAAGAAAACCGACCAGTTCGCTTGTTAAGAACGCGCGTGAACGGTTCTTGTGTGTACACATTATTGTACGTACATGTTAACTATGTAAACATGTTTGTGAATGTCAATATGTTTCTCTGTACGTGTTTGTATTCGTGTGTGTGTGTTGTGTGTGTGTGTGTGTGTGTGTGTGTAGTGTGTGTGTGTCTATGATAGAAGCCCAATTAACCAGACATGACAGTTGATGTCCAAATCGTCAAATGACATATGGACTTAAGGCAAGCAAAAACAACTTCAAATAAAAAAGAGAAAATAAGATGCATTGAAGTGAATTCTCAAGTGCAAACATTTGCTTAAAAAATGTCGGCCGGATGTGCATGGGGGGTGGTGGGTGGTCTATGACGGATCGTGTGGGAAAAGACAGCCCACGCCCCGTGCTAAGTCAGAGTGTGAGAGAGAGAGGGGGCGTTTCCGCTACCATAACTGGGTGTGGAAGAAAAAGGAAAACTTCTTCCAGCATCATTGAACGGATGGATGAGATGGTTGATTTATGTTTCAAGGTCTTTTCAGGTTGAGAGAAGAAGAAGGAGAAAAAAGAGAAAGCTGTTCACATGCGTTCGTGTAGGAGCGTTGTAAGCTCTCCTCGGTTGTAGCTAACTGAATCTAAACATAGCAAAAAACCGTCTCCGACTCCGTTTGGAAAAGAAATGGAATATCTCTCATTTTTTTTTCTTATTCTTATTGAGATATGAAAAGAGAAATTTATAGAGAATCATGGAAAGGTAAAACGAGCTCTGAGCAGAAAATATGTTAACCTTATTATTTAGTCAATAAACAATTGAACAACCGAACATAGAAATCTAATATTCTCAAGCATCCACGTTGGTTGATGATGTTTCGAGATAGAAATATAAAAACAAATAGAATTCATTTATATATATATATATATATAACGTCAACTTCTTTCACGCTAAAACCCAAGGTTGAAACGTTCTCCCCTTATTACTAAGTTACAGACAGTCGATCACTCACTCTGACATTTGAACATGATTAATTTCATATTCGTTTATTCACATGCCCAACCGCATGGGCTAACAATAATCAAGTACAGTAATAAAGGAAAAAAATAAATATAACATATATGAGTGAATAGGTCCGTAGTTGATTCCTAAAAAAAAAGAATAAAGATAAATAAATAAAAGATTAAAACTAGTGTTTTTATAAGGTTTAAATGTTTTAAAACATAGCTACGTTGGCTGTCCAGCGTGCCATCACCTCCCTCTGTCCACAATTCACAAGACACAATGTAGAGATAGACTTTGAAAGAGAAAGCTACATTGATTGATCACATCGCTCTGACAGAAACAACAACAGAAGAAGAACTGCAATCGATATTGAAGCTCCATGTTTAAATTTAACGATTTGTTCTGTGCAGCATTAAAGTATATATAAAGACATAATAAAACATGTTTAATTCTATTTTTATAAAGCTGAAATTTTACACAAGCAACACTTTTAAAACAGGTGTATCTTTTTTGGCAGAGGCAGAGATTTATGTTAAATGATGAAGTAGCCGATGGCAGGATGGGAATGAAAAGTTAGCAAATTATCCTCCAAAAATAGTCAAAAGCCTATACTGTCCCCCCAACAAAATCACTGTGGAACACGTCCCCCCCCCGACTTCTACACCCGTGTTTTCTTTTTTCTTTGATAGATTGACCAATTAATATGTTTTTGAAAGTTGCTTCATACATTGTTGCTTATCATCGAATAGCATAACCATCGAGCATGGCATTCTGAGGAACACAGCGACTGAAGTTGTGGATTCTTCTTCTTCTTCTCATAAAACGTCTGAGCCGCAAAGGCATTTTTTACGAAATAAATGTACAATTCATAACTTTAATTGTAGTTTCAGAGAGACGCATAAGAAAATGTTTATCTCGTTTGGCGATCTTCGGATCTTATAGTAGCAGGCAGGCGATCAAAAAATACTGTAAACAAGAATTGGCAGGCGGGGGAAGGGGGAGGGGGATCACACGTTCAATTGGATGGCAACAAGCATCATCAGGTGCACTGTGTATTTAGTAGCACCTCTGGAATATAAACAAATGAAAATAATGGAGCCCCGAATGAATGTTTATAAGTTCGCACATCTTACGATAAAACTCCATCCCTCCCAGATTAATACCGTGTGCACTGAGTATTGAGTATCAACTGTTTATTATTTTTTTTCATACCGGCTTTATAAAAACTAACATCGGGTTTAAGAAATTCCAACTTAATTCAGTTCAGATATATTTTCCTTCGATCTTTCTTCAGTTGAAAGACTTGAAAAAAAAATACAAAGTCAGCAAAGGAAGATGGATGGATGGAAAGGAATGAGAAAATAGACTCCAGCATCTCTTTAAAACGGCATCCGAGCGGAATCGGGAATGCAAGAAGAGAACAAAGAAGATACTAAATACGATACAAGAATGATACAATCGCTGTTTGTCTACAAATAGATGCTTAAACATAAATACACGTGGTCGATTGGATGTATCCATTTATCCGTTCTACGTTCGAGCGCTGATTGGCTGATGAGAGCTTCAATGCTTTTAAGTATCACTCTAAATTTGAAGTTATATGTCCCGAAACGATTTTCAACATTAACTAAAGCAAACAAACATCGTCCATCCGTTCCTCGAGTTTTTAAGATGCTTTATCGTCATCATCATCATTATCATCATCACCATCATCATCATGACCACCATCATCGTCATCAGCATAATCATCATCATCATCATCATCATCGCCGTCATCACATCGACAGATCATCACTACTGTCGGCATATCCGCTACATCATCATTTCCATCATCATCATCATCAGCAGCATCATTATATCATTCATGGATGAGTTAGGAGACCTCCGTTCATTGTATTTCATATGCAGATGTGGTAGAGAGAGAGAGCGCTAGAGAAGAATCTAAGCCCGACATCAAACGCAGACACAGCTGATAATCTAAAGAGAAAGAAAGACTCATTCAACAGATTGTGTAATCAAAAAACAACTTTTAGTGATTCATGACTGCTCGATCGCACCACACCACGAGGAAAATGATGAAAATCTGTCGAGAAACAAAAGAAAAAAAAATTCATGCTGTTGTGATGTACTAAAACATTTTACATCCTGAATATTATCAGTAGCTCTTTGGGGGGGAAGTCAACACAATGCCGTATGGAGGTGGGACAACAGGGGGGGGGGGAGGGGGGGAAAGGAAAAGAAGAGAGGAAAGGAGAGAGGAGGAATTGATGTTATGGAAAGAGAGAGAGAAGAAACATGATGGAAAATCTTTCAAAAATTCGATTTTCCCATGTGATTATAAGGCCTTCCTTTCAATTTTTCAATGCTTCACAATCCTCGATGTAACTCATGGGATCTGTGAAACAAAATGAAATAGAAATCAGGAAGAAATACTGGACCTTCAAAACTCCAACTCAATTCTTAGCAAATCTATTTTAAAGCGAAATAACCGCACAAAACCTTTATTTTTTTCATAAAAAAACTAAAAAAAAACTCAGTACTTCTCTAAATGTTTACTGATGAAATAAAAATACTGTCTTCGTTTGCATGCAATTACACGTAACATTTAAATTTATCTTACATCAAGGTATTGTTTGCAACAAAAAGGTGTACTTTTATACTCAGTAAGCATTTTATAAAAAGATGTATTTTACAAGAAGATGCATTTCACCTGAAATATATATAATAACACGCAAAAAAAAGTTTACATAAAGAGATGCATTCCACACCGAGTTTTACATTAGACATGGTTAGACTGTATTTTACACAAAGATATTTACTATGCTAAGATCATATATATAGAATAATTATATATAATTATAGAATATATATAGAATAATAATAATTAGACATATTCCACCCTATATATTCTATGTGGATATTATTTGATAAAAATATTTTTAGAAACAATCTATGCCTAAATGAATAAATATTCAATTCCACAATTAACAACTCTGAAGTGACGGCTGATGGCCCTTGGGGCCACCAACCCCTGGCAGCCATAAACACTCAGTCACTATTTAATTCTATCATTTTGTTGGCTCACTTGCTACCACAAACAAAACAAACACCAAAGCCAAACAAAAAAATTGCAGGAATGTAATGGCATCATTATCAAGATACAGAGCAAACATGAAGTTTACATCATCGTGCATGCATGAGATTGTTTATAAATATTTAAGGTCTTCCTATCAGCATAATAATTTTTATTCAAATCAATTAATTATGAACAGATTAAAAAGGAAGAAATTCCAGCTTGTTCCACTGCCTGGTTCGTCTTAATTATTAATAGAGTAGAATGTAAAAAAGGAGAGCATAATAAAAACGATTAAACTGGAATGCATTTCTTGGACAGAAAAGTTGAAAGCACCTTATCAAGCCAGACAATGTGTTATTGTGTTTTAAACACATTGCGTAACTTCATGGCTGACTAATGTGTTTTTAAATGCATTAGTCTTTCGTTTGTTTCAGATTGACCATGAAAAATTACCAACAAATAACACTGCAAAATAGAAACTTAACAATGAGTTCAACCCATTCTTACATCTCCATACTTTTTTTTAACATCCTGTACGCCCCCCCCCCAGTCAAACTTCCCCGGTGCCTTTCCAACAAACTTCCTGCTAACCAAAAAAACTAGGTAGAAACACGGAAGCTCTATTTTTTATCAGCCTAGCCACGAAAAAAAAACTTATTTGAACTCCGAACCCAATTAATCAAACCTGTTTCGGTAGCAGCGAAGACGTGCCGGGCTCGTAACCGGGAAGTACCACGGCCAGGAGGCAGTGCAGCAGAGAGACGAACGCCCCGATGAACAGGGGCACGTAAAACCTGAGAGGGACGAAAGCGTAGAGAACGAAGACGACGTAGCAGACCCTCCAGACCGCCTCGGCCCTGGAGAAGACGAACCCGCCGGACATGATCCGCCTGAAGTTGACGCGGCGATAGTCGACCACGCCCGGGGACAGGTTCTGCTCGTCGACGGCGAACGACACGGCGCAGAAGACGAGACAGAGCACGACGATCAGGAGGGTCACGGCCGGGAGGAGGCGGGGGGACATGAAGCGGGTGTGGAGACAGATGAGGATGACGACGTAGGAGAGGCAGAGCGAAGAATTGGCGATGTTTTCGAGAGAGAGGCGAGAGACGAAGACAAAATTCACAATGGACAGCGATACCTGTTAGGGACGAAATTTTTTTTTTATTTCTAAACAAATAAAGCAAATGACCTCGGCTGCTTTACGACTTTTGTTATGTTTGTTTGTGTTTTTATTCTGGAGGTGTTGCTTGGGTACAAAATAAAAAATATATAATTCAATTACCTTGAATCTAATTATCGAATTAAAAAACTGGGAACAATCGATTCAACGAAAAATATGCAAATAAATTAAGAAAGTATAAATAATAAACCTATTGTTATTATTATTATTGAAATTTTTTTAAGCATACAAAAAAACATTTTTTTTAAAAACCCACAAAATATGTCACTTCTACATAAAACAGAAATATTAAAAGAGAAACAGAGATCTTTTAAAAAAAACAACAAAAAACTTACGGTGAGCGCAATCATCAAAATGAGAAGACATCTCAACCCATCAAAACAGGACGGATAAGCGTAGTACCGAAACAACTTCTCCATCTCTTCCGACCGATACTCGTGCGGGAAAAGAATCTTCCTCCACAGTTTGACCCGTTGGCCGGCAAACGTTGCTTTTTCAGCATTCCCAGAGTGGACGCCGTGGGAAACGTGGTGGTTGACGACCCCGTAACCGTTCTGCTGTCCGGCCTGGTAGCGGTGGAAGTGCGGAGAGTGGCAGTTGCTGCTGTCGTTGGCGAAGAGGTAACGATAAGAAACGAAATCCTCCGGGTAGACTGATTCGTTCATTTTCGTGACACAACTCTTCCAGAAATTATCGTGAGGTAGGTTTCGATGGATCGTTCGTTCACTCCACAAACAAGTTCAACTAATTTTCCATTATGAATAATCTTTAAAAATTATGCTAAGCAAATATTCTTAATAAACAGCTGCTAAACAACGATAAACTTTATTCTTAAATTCATGATTTTTTTTGGTGAAAATTGAGATACACATATACAAAATCCACACCAGCACTTTATCAGTGTCAGCCACATAAGGCTCCTGAGATGCAGAGCAGTTTTCTCTGTGTTATCAACATCAACATCACACACACACACCAGCAGCCAATACTGTTTGTGTTGTGGAGAAGAACTAGTTTTTCTTATTCATTCAGATCCCTGCATTCAATGGAGGGAGTATAGTTTCATGCACAGATCAACCAGCAGATTCATCTTCTGCATGTAGCTCCATTAGCTGAAAAGCAGAAAAAAATCTGATGTTTCCATAAATAATTTTAAAAGATGGCAATCAACTGGAAGCATAGCAAATAAAATAAATTGCACTTATTTTTTTTTAAACTTTAATGACTTGACAAAAATACGTCCAAATAATTTATAATTTAGACTAATACAGAAAATGATAGATCTGTTCACTTTATATAAAAAGTACAAATTATATATAAATTTAAAAATAATATAAACTTCAACAACAACTTTTCATTTTATCCATGCACCAAATCAACAATCAACACAACGAAAAAATGCTCAGCAAAAAGCCAATTAAAATAAGAAGGTAATAAAATCTATTCAAAATACTTTCACGATCCGGTGAGCCGCTAACCAACCTTTTACAGCGGCAATAAACGTTGAGAATATCATGGAGAATGAGTTCAGTCAACACGCCGTATAGAAGAGAAGTGGAAGAACACCCCCGTGTAGAAGAGATAATTTGCCATGGCCTCATATCTTCTCTAATCTAATCATTCTAATCTAAATAATCTGAAGATAGACGATGACGGTAGTGATATTATCTGATCTCCTGGGATCGGCATCGGAAAGGTGTGTGCTGATAATTGGAACGATATAATTGCGGATGGAATCAACCTTCCTTACCTCTACTTTACCGCCTTATCTTATTCCTAATACCTACCTATCATAATTCAATCTGAATTTATGTTTTTGTTCTGTACGGTCGTTAATTAACATCATCATATTATTTATTATTCAATGATTCCATGTATAGGTCGTGTAGGACGTGTAGGTAATTTGTGATTTGTACCATCATCATCTTCATCGGGTTTAAATTTTAAAGCGCTCTCGACTCTCTATATATAGTTCACTCGGTACAATAAAAGTTTTTTTTACTTTACAGTTTGAAGCTTTTTAGATTAAGTTTAAGAGATACCCATACAATAATATATTATAAGCTACAAAGTTTTAGTTTTAAGCTCTAAAACCACGCGCTACTAACTCTGATTTATTAAATATAATATAATAACCGAGCTTAGTTTTATAACACTTATATAATACTAATAGAAAAGTAAATTGGTCTCTTAGCATCTGACTCACATTATTTATTTACAAACACAAAAAAAACTGTTTTCTCAGTTAATCAAAAACTCAAAAGTTCTTCGCTGCTCTCTCTGAACTGTTTTTATTTATTTTTGACGCATTCATTAATTTGGTTTCCATTTTTTAATGTTTTAAAATTATTTTATTATACTTTGATGTAATAACGCTATAAAACTGGTTTAATTGCCTGAAATAACGTGTTAAAAATGTATTGATATAAATTCATTCGTCAGGTGTCGCATAAGATAATTGAAACAAACAATTTCATTGAAAAGATCAACTAGCGATAAACAAAAAAAATTAAAATTGAATTTAACATTTAGAGAAAAAACTCATTTGATAGTTCCGACTTCCTCGCAAGTTCTAAAGTTAAGTGGCAACCTTCCAACTAAAAGAAGAATGCAGATTTACAGACTCGTGAGTCGTGGCTAAATTGTCCCTCATTAAACGGGTACTTGGTGAACCTATTGACAATAATTGTTCCTTCTCCACCGAATCGATAGGTTACATCATACCTACCTATGTATAGAATAGAATGTTATTATACTGAGGTTTGTATGGTTTATTTCGAACTATTATACTGATTTGGTTTTTTTGCTTATAGAATTTCATTTCATTGTCACCCGATGTCAATTTTTTCTCTCAAATCGAAACAAAAAAGTTCTTTGCAACTAATAATCCTACTGGTTTTTAGCAGAAAAAACTAGAAATAAAAAAAAACTAAAAAATTAAATTTGATTTTTTTCTTATTATTATTATTATCATTCATCATCTGAGGAAATATAAAATAACTATAAAGGAAATAAATAACCAAGAGCTTTTCTCTCCAAGGAATAATATCGCTTAGTTATAAGCATCAATATGGATTATATACTCGTATATATATGGCGAGAGTCATAAAATAAAAAATAAGAATAAAAACTCCCATTTTATTACAACATTTTTATTAGGTCACTTAGTTGTCTGCATGAGTATTTGTTTGTTTGAGATTTTGTTATGCTAAAGACAATAACTTTTTGCAAACTTTTATTTAGGTTACAATCTCTGTATGTGTGTGTATGTGTGTGTGTGTGTGTGTGTGTGTGTGTGTGTGTGTGTGTGTGTGTGTGTGTGTGTGTGTGTGTGTGGCTTTCTCTGTACGCAAATCTTGCAAGTAAAATTTAACCAGCTTTTTGACTAGCTAGGAAGCTGAAACTTTCAGCATATCTTTATATTGGATGACAATACATGATTCAATTAAAAAAAACGTAATTTGAACATCTTTCGTATACATACACACATACACACATCGAGTGTATTTGAAATCAAAGTTTGTGTTAAAAAACTCGTTTTTTCTTTTACTTGTTTCGTTTTAAAGAGGGGCGGTATGGATGTCAATCAATGCTCTGTGTTTATCTGTCTGATGTCATCTGGAAGAATTCATCACCACACGTCATATAAAATGAAATATTCTTGCTTGCCAGCCAGGCCATCGAGATAGAAAGAGTGTAAAAGATAGGAGAAAAAAGAAAAGGAAGAAAAATAGAGAGAGAGTCTTAAAAAGCTAAAATTTTCTTGTTTTAAAACCTTTCACACGAACGTTGATCCTTCTTCGTTGATTTATTAAATCTCCCTAAAGATATTATTGACCCTATATATAATCTACGTCCTGTTCGTCCCTGTATAATCTCCGTCCTACAGGGGGGATACAAAACTCTGAGAACAGGGGGTGAGATGGGCGCCATGCATTTGCACAAAGGAAGTATGCGTCGTAAATCTTCGCTTTACCAACATTTTTTCAAGACGTAGCTTGGGGGCAGGGGGAACACGTGTCCCAGGTGCCCTTTGGAAGGAGCACCAAAATTCTTTTGGAAGGGGCGCAAAACTTTTGGAAAACGTACCTACGACTACCCCCAGTTATCAGCTATTGTTGAAGACAAAAGTGCATGATTTTTTGGAACATTTTTGGAGAAAGTACTTGTGACTCCACCCCAGATCGTCAGCTAGTTTTAGAGGAAACGTTTACAGATTGTAATTTCTAGGAGCGTATTTGTTAGACCTTGTCCCCGGGCGCCTAAAACCTTAGCACAAAAAGTATGACCCACTAATGGAAAAATCCTCTGATTACTCTTTGTTAAATTTTATGTTTTTTTTTAAAGAAAATGCATTATGCGACCTTCCGGCTTATACAAACAATTTTATACGACAAAGAAAAAAATGCCTAAAGTTATATCAAGATATCCACGCATTGTATATATATATAAATAAATAAATACAAATTTATTTGAAGGGGAATGGAGACGCGCGCCGCTGGCTCCCCCTTAAATCCGCCACTGTCCAATTCGACCCTATGTAATCTACGTCCTATCTCACCCCCGTCATTTTGTGTATTTCTCCTCTCACACGGAATAAACTGTAAGTAAAGTATTATTTATTATACTATCTCCAGCAAGTAGGTATACGTAGGACAACATTACATTATACTCTAATAACGAGAACTGGTTTCATCATTTCACTTCATCTCGGAAAAGTTGATTTAGGTTTTACTTCCCTTCCCCCGATTATTGACTTCAGAAAAGAAATGAATTGGAAAATGGTGGTGAAATTCATTTTTTCGTGGGACAAAATGTCTCTCCGCCAGGTAGGTCGAGTTGGGAAGGATGGGAGTCGAATAACGAATGTATATATCGATTTGTAAAAACAATGGAAGTAAATTGTATTGTAATTTGAAATTCAGTTTTTATTTTAATTTTATGGTTTGATCTTCATA
The DNA here is from genome assembly GCA_963978895.1 of Erpobdella octoculata. NCBI lineage: Eukaryota > Metazoa > Annelida > Clitellata > Hirudinida > Erpobdellidae > Erpobdella > Erpobdella octoculata. The sequence continues at coordinate 3,516,061 of OZ022240.1, read as the reverse complement.
CTTTCTCTTTTACAAGTCAGCGGATGAGACCGTAAAACTTGCTAATTAAATTGTCAGAGAAATAAGGTTTTACGGTCGGTTGTTTATAGTTCCCGAGATATCGGAATCCCATATCTGAGTCTCATATTTCCAGTTCTGAGTTTATTCAAGAAGGAGAAAGAAAAGAAAAACAAAGAGAGCGATAAAGAAAGGGAGAAAGAGAGAGAAAGAAGAAAGAGAAAGGGAAACGAAGAAGAGGAAGAGGAAAAGGAAGAGAGAGAGAGTGTGAGGGAGAGGGAGAGAGAGAGGAATCGAACTTACCTTCTTTGTATCGAATTCCACTCGAGTTCCAATTACACACACGGCCGATACATCAGTTTATACGATGAAAACCCGTTACAGCTTTCGTTTGGTTTTCTCTTCTTAGGAATTTCCCCGAAGATACAAAAATTCCTTTACAAATAATGTAGACATTCGCAAGCTATACACGCAGGCATATATTACACGTGCATAAGTTGCATAAGCATGCGTACGTGGCACGAGCATGTGCATAAGTTCACATGTGTTGACAAGTATGGACTATCAATAAGTTTTTTTCATCTGCTTAATAGCCTACCTAATATGAGAAGGCTGGAGGCCACCACTGGATTGGTCAAGTTACACATTCTCGTCTCCAGCGGAAACAACGGCGCTGTTAAGGCGGTCAATCTATTTCCGAATCGATTGCTTAGTTAGCGACTCGTAGATTCTAATCACTTCTTCTCGAGTTTTGCCGTGTTTGTAGAGCGAGTGGGTGAAAGAGAAAAACAGAAAGTGTGTGTGTATGTGTGTGTGTGTGTGTGTGTGTGTGTGTGTGTGAAAGAGAGAGAGAGAGAGAGAGAGAGAGAGAGAGAGAGAGAGAGAGAGAGAGAGAGAGAGAGAGAGAGAGAGAGAGAATGAGAATGCGAGAGTTCTGAATGTCATGTCTGCGCCCTGCGGACGAATTCATGTCATGTTTAGTCCGTCGGAGATGCGGCGATTACATATTGGAAGATTTTTTTTTCTTATTCATCGTATTGTCAGTTTTAGTTTTCGGACATCTTCAGTCGGTCGTAGAGTGACGACGCTCCGTTGTTCGGACTTCGGAGGAAGATGCTGACGTTGTTGGTGGCGGCGATCGTCATTGGAGGTGAATTAATTTATTTTTTAATTGATGATCGATACCCGAGTTTTCAACCGACCATCATTTAAGCTTTAAGTTAATTTACTGTGTTGTCGTTATTATTT
>OZ022240.1:3484816-3509816 GCA_963978895.1 Erpobdella octoculata | reverse complement strand
ACAATATTGCAGACCTGTCACAGGAAGATAGCGGCAATTACTCGTGCGAGGTCCGAGGGAAGAAGCCTTCAATAGTGGCATTAGTAACTCACTATCTCTTTGTTCGAGGTCGGTGGTTGTTTGTGTCTGTGTATAGTTGAGGGTTAGTAAGATGATTTGTATGGTTGAGGGTTAGTAAGATGATGTGTATGGTTGAGGGTTAGTAAGATGATGTGTATGGTTGAGGGTTAGTAAGATGATGTGTATGGTTGAGGGTTAGTAAGATGATGTGTATGGTTGAGGGTTAGTAAGATGATGTGTATGGTTGAGGGTTAGTAAGATGATGTGTATGGTTGAGGGTTAGTAAGATGATGTGTATGGTTGAGGGTTAGTAAGATGATGTGTATGGTTGAGGGTTAGTAAGATGATGTGTATGGTTGAGGGTTAGTAAGATGATGTGTATGGTTGAGGGTTAGTAAGATGATGTGTATGGTTGAGCGTTAGTAACATGGTGTGTATGGTTGAGGGTTAGTAAGATGGTGTGTATGGCTGTATCAGTTGCAAGGGTGTTTTATACTGTCCAGAGAGAATGGAGTGAAGTTTTTTGAAAAAAATTGTTTTCACCATTTTGAGCGTGCTTTCTGATGTATCCATGTGTCCATGCTCATGAAAAATTCCGGTTGGTTTCTTTAAATAGCGTCTTGCAAAGTGCTAAAAATCTGCCCCGGCTCCGTCTTGATCTATTTGTCAATTTCTCGGTTTTTTAACAAAAATGTCTTGTGTTAATTGTAGTCAGGACATTTGAATAAAGTTGAATCGTGGATATATTTGGGTTATAGCTTTCGTTTTTGTGTACTCAGTGATACATCCATGAAACTGTAGACCCTGGAATTTCAGCAACTTGTGAAATTGCTTGACATGTTAGATTATTTTGCAGACACAGTGTGGCTCCCATTATTGTATGGCTCCCAGTATTGTTTATTGTTTGTCTCAACAAGTATTTTTTGAGAAATCAATGTCTTGTCTTGTTTTGATGGTGGCTCATCTGTCTTTTTTTTTGTCGGTTCTCGAAATTCAGTGTCTCGTCTTGTCTCGGTCTCGGTCTTGGAGTGAAAAAATAATTTCTTAATTTTGACTTGGTCCATAAGTCAGCAACTCGGTCTTAGGAAAAACGACATGGCCCCATCTCTGGTCCAACCCTCCAATAATTGCTTCCTTTCCCATGATGCTTCGTGAGGAGATTGTTTATGTTGTTGATTGTTTACAGCTGGAAAGAAGGAATAAAAAAGTGTTGGTTTATTCTTATGATCATATTTGCTTTGTTTTAATTTGTACGCGTTTGTGCTGAGTATTGAGTATTAATTTATAACGGAAATTTAAAAACTGCATTGAATAACTTTTTTAGAAAATGTCTTAATTGATTGTACAGAATTATTAAGTAAACAAATATTGTTAAAAAAATATTAATAAAAAACATTAAATATTATTTATTAAATAGATATTATTAATTAACATTTAATTCATTGAAGATCACATCTCCAAAATCACCATCAGTGGCGAAAACTCGACAGTCTACAAACATTGGGGGCACAACAGTCCCTCTAGACCATCATCACCGACTATTCTTCCGCCACCACCTCCAACTTTTCTGAAGCCCTTATCAAATCTATCCTACTTGACATTCGTCGAGGGCCAACCGAGTACCCTGAGCTGTACCTCTCTGGGCGGATACCCACCGCCACAGTTATTTCTGAGCCTGTCCCAAAAAGACATCAGTCCACTCTTTCACTTTTTCAGCAATGCCTCCTTAAAAGGAAACGTGGTTAAAACTTTAAAAAAATCATTTGAAAGTTTATATTTTGGCTAAGTAGTTGTTTATGCAGCACACGCAAGCCAAAAGTTAATTGATATGTATATATATTAAAATATTTTAAATTGAATTTTAAACCAAAAAACTAAAAATGATATATAAAATTAAAGAAATAGGAAAATGTCGGATGATAAATGGGAACTTATGTGAACTTTAAAGCGTTGAACTCTTTAAAAGGGTCTCAGATTGATGATTCAGAATGTCATCCGCTGGAGCGACAGATTGTTCTTCAGACCGGAAGACGACGGCAAGCAGATCACGTGCTCCTCCACCGTTTCCGGTCTCGTCTCAAATGCCTTCACCTCGATACGAATAAACGTCCTTTGTATGGGAGTTTATTTTTTTACGTGTTGCTCTTAATAGCAAAGATTCTATTAAATGTGCATGCGAATCAATTTTAGGTATATCTATACAAACAATTGACATATGGCGCGCTACAAATTGTATTAATAATAATAATAATAATAATAATAATAATAATAATAATAATAATAATAATAATAATAATAATAATAATAATAATAATAATAATAATAATAATAATAAATATAATAATATTATTATAATAATAATTATATTATTATATTATTATAATAATAATAATAATAATAATAATAAATATAATATTATTATTATTATTATTATTATTATTATTATTATTATTATTATTATTATTATTATTATTATTATTATTATTATTATTATTATTATTATTATTATTATTATTATTATTATTATTATTATTATTATTATTATTATTATTATTATTATTATTATTATTATTATTATTATTATTATTATTATTATTATTATTTAGCTTACAATTTCTTCCAATATAGGTTTATATATTTTTTTTACTAAAGATATAATATATTCATTAATATATTTTAAAGTTTGATCAAAAATCGAAAGCTGTTTGTTTTATCGATTGGTTCATTGATGTCCAATGAACGCGTATTTATCCAGAGATAGTTACTTGTAATCCTTCGCCTTCAGAAACATTATTCTAATAGCGTTATCAATTCTAGCATCTATAAGGAACCGCTTCTCTCTTTATTTTTGCCTGTTTTCCAGCTGACGATGACGATGATGATGCCATATGGAGTCGTACCACCGACATTCAGACAATCATGCAAACGCACCACCACCACAAATTTCTGAACAACACAAACGATGTTTTTAAAAAATTAAATTAAAAAATGATTAAATTATGGTTACTTTATTATTATTATTATGTTTACCAGTTCGACCAATCATCAATTGCTTCCCGGCCTCTTCTTTCCTCGACGCACGTAACGTCTTTCTCAAGTGTCAGGTTCGATCCCAGCCTGAGTTGACGGCTCTTTACTGGACCATCGACTCCAACGGCACTTCCCTACACGAGGGAAAGATCGTTTCAGAATTCTGGACTCTGGTTACGGTTAGTCAGTCGGTGATGGAAAATTAAACGCCAACCAAAACCGTATGTAAACTGATTGATTAAATATAAACTTTTAACTCCGCCTCGCTAATTGCGAGCCAGTCCCAAGCCTGGATAAAGGAGGAGGGACAGTTGAAAAGATCAAATATGATCTACGACAGGAAGTACTTATGTGCTCCCTACATACAGCCAATTCAGTCTTAAAACACTTGGTGTAAAAGACTATAAACTATTATTAAAAAAAAATAATATAAACTTTAATTTCTTGAACTTCATGAAATTGAGATTTCTTGTAAATTAAAAATACATGGCCCAAACTTTAATTACTTGTAAATATCACATTTTTTGGCTGCTCAGGTTACCATATGCTGTTAAAACTATAATATGAAAAACTACAATGTGAAGTTTCAGATGATTAAACGAGGTTATTCTAATTAAATATACTTGCCGACTTATTGAAACCTCGTGTTAGTCCCCCAAACTGTATAAAAATTATAAAACAAATCTGATCAAAGTATAATTTTAATAATTTAAATAAACTGCGACAAGAAAATAAAAGAATTTGTGATTTCCTACATAGTGCTGTTCTTGTCTCAAAAGACTTTAGTGTAATAGTGTAGAAGAAAAAAACAATAAATTAATATTTTTTTAATTCTGCAATTCTTTTACGGATGGCTTACAATCAATGACCAGTCCCCAGATGGCGCTATATTATTTGTTTCTAATTCTGTAATTCTTTTACGGATGGCTTACTATTAATGATCAGTTCTCAGTCCCCAGGTGCCGCCATACTATAAAATGATACGAAGCTTGAATTTCCAACCTCCAATGACAATTCTGAGAACGGAGCTTGCTAATTAAAAGCATGCTTACTGGTTTTTCATGAAGTTTCGATCCACAAGTATTATAAAGAAGATTAAACGTTGCAGAATAGATTTCTATAGGCTAGTATAATTTGTATAATGAATCTTGAGGTGAGTATGAATTAAGTTGCATTAGGCTCGACCCGTGAGGTATCTGGGCGAAAGACATCAACCCTCCTCCTACGGATGCATTTGCACTCCGTGGGGATTTACTTGAAATTAAGAATTCGACTCGACTTCTCAATCCATGGATTTCTATACATGGATTTCTAGAGTTCCATACTCAAGCTAAGCTTACTCAGAGATAATTAAACTGAAGTTTTTGTAACTAATTTAAAGATAGACTGTCAGTTACAGTTACAGTCTAAGGCCTAGGCTAAGCACACCGGTGAAGCAAACTTCATTTAGCACACGTTCCAATGTATTGGAGAGGTCCTTCGGTTCTTCACGAGTTTCACTTCAGTAGAGTGAATTGAAATAATAAAATCCATCGATTTAATTGGTTTGTAAGCTTTTATTAACTTTCACTTGTCCGGATGTCCATGGGATGTTCTTGGGATGTCCGCAGACGTCTTGAAGCTCGAAAGATCATTATAAATATCACCTACTATAAATTTTTTTTTATAGTTTAAATAATAAAAATTAAATTTAAGAAACAAATATGCTTAAAAATAAATTAAAGAAGCCTATGATGACGACAAAAATTTTCATCGTCATAGTAGCTACAAACATCTTTTATTTTACTATTCACAGGAGTAATATTTTTACAATACGATGTCGTATTGAAATTTGTCGGCTCTCTTAAAAGGAGGTTTTTAATTTTTTTTTCAAACCAGGACATCAAGAAAGGCGTTATCGAAACACAGCTGTTCATGAGAAAAGCCACTCTGTCTAACTTCCGTAAATACACACTGGTTGCTGAGAACCTGGTCGCCTCGGTCTTCCAGACTGTTGAACTTGTCATGAGTTAGTGACGTTTCAATCGAACCAATGCCTTTAATGAATAAATCCTATATGCTTTTTTATTTTATTTTATTTTTATTATTTTTATTTATTTGTTTATTTGTTTATTTGTATGCATAACATTCGATTATTTGTCCCTTGCACATAACAGCGGTCTGTCTGTTATATTCAAAAATTTAAAGTTACTATAGTTATATGTATATAAATATACAAATATAAGTATCTATTTTTAAATATGAAAATAATTAATCAATTTGTTACGAAATTTCAGTTTTTAAAAATAAGTGAATTAATGTTCTTCAGTTTATAGCTATTTGTATGGATGTACTGTAAAGAAGGTCATGCGATCTAGGATTGTAATTTTTATCATTAATTCAATGTCAACAATTCACTTAAAACAACTCCACACCCACCCGCGGTCAGGAGAGAGTGTGGAATCAGAGATCGAAGAAGGAAATCTGCCCCATCAAGATCATTCCACCAGCGGACACCATCTTCGCTTTTCAACCCACAAAAACGACGAAGACCCCAGCCCCAACCACGGGGGACACAACCACCGAAGTTCCCACCTTCCACGAAATCTCACCGGGATAAACGTAACAAAACATTCAAATGCCTCAAACGTCTATCCTACTTATAAAATAATATCAACCTCGTCTAAACTGGCTGCGGCTAAATCGCAAACGAATGCTTTCATTGCGGTGTCACTAATCGTAGGAAAGTTACTCTTGCTGACATGTTGTTGAGTTGATTTAAAAGTAAACTCCCTGAAATTATCGTTTTGGTGAAGCGTTCTAGAAAGCAGGCCACAAAATCGAACTTGCTGTTGTTTTTTCGGAAGTGTTTTTCCATTATATTCGTGGGCGTGTTCACGTCGTAGAGATAGATAGATAGTTTTTTATCTCTATACAGATCTGAAATTTGATTTCACGTATCGTATATCATACGAGCGCTGAATAGGTCAAATCATATAGCACAGCAATATAACGACGACGATAATGATAATGATGATGATGACGGTGATGATGATGGTGGTGGTCGTGGTGGTGGTTGTGGTGGCATAGGCGTTAGAAGACAGGGGTTAGGGGGGGCTAATACCCCCAATCTCAGTGGGTCGCTAATTTTTCGGGCAAGCGGATGAATTGCAAATATTAAAGGTCGTACAATTTGCAAAAACTTGTTTTACGTTGGCATTTTGTATTAAAAACATAATGTTTTAGAAATGTTATTGAATAAAAAATGCATAACACTGCAAATAAATTTGTAAATAAGTAAATAAGTTAAGTTAAAGTAAGGTAATTGGAGTGAAGTACCTCCGACTAACCCCTTTTTGGGAAGAAAAATAAAACGAGAGTTTCGAAAATTTTTGCAAAAATTACCTTCGACTGGTACTCTCCCCCCCCCCCCCGATCATCAGCTTTTTTGATGAAAAATGAAAAAAGGGTTTTGTGAAAATTGTTGGGCTCTGAGAACAAGTTTCCGCCCTGAAGGTTTTGCTAAATGAAGTCCCTGTCCCCCGCATAAACTCTCCCTACGCCACCTGGGCGGTGGTGGTGACGATAACTTCATTCGCTAACCTTCAAAATAATTGATTTCGAATATGACAACGGTGGTACGAGGAGCAAGGTGGCCAGCCAAGGCGTGGATAAATTGCGGTGACGCATACTCTCGTTCTCGATCGAACATAAAAAAACGACAGCCGTTTTAAAACATCTGTCGCCGCATATTCGAGCTGGAAGCGACTGCCCCATCCCAAACGGCCCTTCATTATTTCCCCCCCCCTCACTGCCACTCATAGCCTCCCTCAAGCCGACGATAGCCGAAATATTCATTACAAATGAAGCGCTAAATGTGTATAATTTTGCGAATTGCTCACAAGTGTTGTTGGTCTGTGATCTCTAACGACCAATTTGAAAACAACATAAAAAGATATATACTGTGAAATTGCTTTTATTCGCCGTAAGTTTTAGCCGATATACACGACATACGTACTACAGTAGTATACAATTTATAACAATATGATAGCCGATTAGCTACATACATACATGTACAGTAGAGCCATAGAGCGACCTGTTTTTATACTGAAATATTTTGTTATTTTTCTACTAAATGTTGTGTTTTTTTATGTTTATTTGTCTTATTAATCCCAGTTTGTAACTTTAGCTGCTTCATCACGTTACTAGTGTAAATTATTTTCATTGCCACTCAAACGGTTGACAATATTTTTCAGATGGAAATATATAAAATAGAATGAATAAGTTTTATAATTATTTTTTAAAATACTGCTTCACACAAATACTAACACACAATTTAACTAACAGTAATTATTAATTAACATGCAGTAACAGTCGATAATACAGCTGTGGGCTGCGCGAACAGCTGCAAGGACTTTTGTGAAAAGGGAGAGACACTGATGCGAGAGAGGGGACGAAGAGAAAGACAGTGTGTGAGAGAGCGAGAGAGAGAAAGAGAGAGAAAGAGAGGGGAGTTTTCTAAACAGGTAGAAGAAGCCGGACCACTCGCAGTTCGCAGGTAAGTCGGTTTCTTGCATTCTCTCGACAGTTAGTTGGTTTTCGTGCACGTATCCGTAAAACGTATCCTTATAGTAGTGTAATTGTAATAATAAAGAAAAAAAACGTTTTTTAATGTTGACGTCGGTTATCTGATATTAACGATCGGATTTATTCGATTTGTTTAAATCATTTTGAATTCACGTCGATTCTGATAAGAGGTGAGTGTACAACTACAAGTGTTGTTATGGTTAAATATAACTCACAAGCTTCATCTATACTCTATAGCAGGCCTGCCCAACCTTTTTATACTAATGATCTACTTTTTTTAATCCAACTACCTCGAGATCTGCCCATGTCCCAATAATTTAGATCTTCAATTAATATAACTTCAGTTTATTTCACTTCATTTTAAAATTCGTATCGCGATCGACTGATACAACCCTGCTCTACAGGTACCTACGTGTCTCAGGCACTACGATACAATTGTTAAAGCCATGTTGCTTATTAGAATTATATAATTTAACATAAATTATAATAAACTTTATATCGGTAGTAAAAATTTACGAATGCCAAACAAACCAGGATACACTTACCAATGTAAACAGTAAACACTCAATTACCAAGTGGAATGAACCACAAACTGGCCCTTCCTATCACATGTCGACAAATATTTGTCCAGTCCCGAGAAGAGTCGTCGGCCTTCCTTGTATTGACCAACTTTTTCTCTGTTGTCATTAGCTCTCGAGAATTTTTTTTTAAATATTTCTTTTCTTTGTTTTCTCGTAACTTTTCTTCTAATATTTTCACACTTTGTGTCTTATTTGTCTGTCCCGTACTATGCAGTACTACAGAATGGTTCTCTGTGTTCATCAAAAATCGTGTCTATCTTTATTTTATTCAGCCAGACTCAGAGTTTCATTCGGTTTACTTCATATTAGTCTCGCTCGGTCAATCGTGTTGATTTATGTCTCATGATTGTCCCATCTTGTCACAGTTCTTAATTTCCCGTTAATTAAATTTTCTCAAAATTGTTTGTCTCGTATTGGCCTTACTTTGGCTTATTTTAGTCTTATAAAATAAATATTCCACGTTCACACAGTAAGATATTCAGCCGCCTGCCTAAATATTTAGCATGTATTCAAATTGGTCACACTTAGAGATTTTCAAAATATCTCAAGTATTCATTAAGTAAGTTATATTCAAGTGCAAATGTCTTCACCAACGCATTAGACCTTACTTTTAGTTTCTTCGTCGGGTTTATTAGTGTTATTAAATGAAACATAACAACACTTTAAACTGTGTTTTGTATGATTTTATTGAAGCTTTTACGAATTGAGTGAGTATGATTAAATTACGCTTTCTTTGTTTCTAAGTCATCGTCCTATCTTGGAAGGTTTGAGTCATGGACTTCTTATATATTAAGAAGTCCATGGCTTGATTATGGAATGACACAGTTTTATCTGCCGCCGAAGCTATTCTTTTGCAGTGAGAATGTTCTTAAACTTACTGGCACCATCCAGTGAATTGATTTTAGTTTTCGACTAGCAATACCAACTCGGATGAACTTCGCTGGCTAATTGCAGATGTAGCGCCACTGAGAGGGGGGGGTGATGAATCGAGCGTTATACATCAGCTACGGAAATCGAGCTCAAAAGGCTGTGAGCTAGACGCCACACGGCCTACAATCGCGGGGCCATCTGTAGTTTTACATAATTATATGGTTTCCATTGAAAGAGTGACGCATGGCTGGCTGCAGACATTCCACGTTGATACCGTCTCGTGCAAATTCACAGCAGCATTCTAGTAAATACTAAAATACATTAACTGTGTGTGTGTGTGTGTGAATGTTCACTGAATGTCATAGTAGGAATTATGTATGCTTGTAATGTGTATTTAAATGTCATTGGACATTGTACGTGCAGTGTGCTTATTGTTAGTAATTTTACTTGGCAAGTTTGTGTTGTGTTTCGTTATGTTTTGTCCTTCGTTGCGTATGTGTGACTAAGCGCGTGACCGTGCAAGTAATTGCCCCGAGGGGGACGTAAAGAATAGACATATGTTGTAAAAATCAGGATCTGCTACTAGAGTCAATATATTTTGATTGGAGTTGCACAGGAGAGAAAGCGAGTAGTGGATGTGTAGAAAGAGAGTAAGAGAGACAGAAGAAAAGAGATAGAAAAGAAAGAAAGAAAGATAGCTGGGAATAGAGAGACAGTGGCGTTACTAGGCGATTAGGGGGTTCGAACCGCACTGGGTGATGCCATCATCTTGAGCGACACCAAAATGCTAAATATAACTATCTTTCTTTCTGTGATTATATGTCACCATGAAATTATTCTTAAGCGTTGTTTCAGCCCAGTTACAAAAATGCAGTATTTCACCTCTCTACACCCGACCAGCAAATTTTTTGTTATGAGATAAAGTTGATTGGCGTTTATACCCTTTTCCAGTCATGGACTTGTTTGGAGAAAAAGTTCACTAGATTTTACCACCCCCCCTCTCTCTTGGTCATCAGGTTTTTCTGGAGTTATTACCACACTGTTTTACACCAACGCTTGTGGTACCACTGGAAATACAAATGTAGACATTACGTATAGGAGATAAACCGTAAGAGACAGACACAGAGACAGACACAGAGACAGACACAGAGACAGACACAGAGACAGACACAGAGACAGACACAGAGACAGACACAGAGACAAACACAGAGACAGACACAGAGACAAAGAGAGAGACAGACAGACAGAGAGAAAGAGCAACGAAAGTGAACTACACAACCTAGCCAGTTCAGAATTCTTTCAAATAACACAACCCAGTTACTTTTATAAGATTGGTGGTGGCCCTCATACAATCTAGGACTCACATGACAGATGTTCAACACAGCTGGCTTTTTCTGGGTATGGTTTGCATTCTTAGAAAATGAATTGATCACCAACCATCCAAGCAATCTCCAACGAAATGTTTCGCAAAACGTATTTGCAGTGTTGAAGCAACTTCGTGTAGTTGTTGTTGTAGTTGTTACGATACGATGTCATGTTTTGATTCTCAGTTTTCTGTTAAAATTGATTTCTAATATGAATTAGTTTTTTGCTTGCATCTGGGAACTGAAAAAAATTCCGGTTAAGAGAGATATTAACAAAAAGAGATAGAGAGAGAGAGAGAGAGAGAGAGAGAGAGAGAGAGAGAGAGAGAGGGAGAGAGAGAGAGAGAGAGAGAGAGGGAGAGAGAGAGAGAGAGAGAGAGAGAGAAAGAGAAAGATGGACGGAGAGTTGGAGAGAGAAAGAAGGATGAAAAAGAAACAGAAGCTGGCCAAGGAATTTTTAAAATTTCCCTAAACAGCAGTTTTTAAAGAAGACTGGAGGAAAAAAATCAGAGCAACGGAGAAGGAAAAAGAGAGGAGAAAAAGAAACGGCTATCAAAAACTCGAAAGCATCGAATAGAGAAAACGGGAAATCAAAAAAGATAAAACGAAATTGTTTTGTTTTCCCCAGTAGATGTCGCACACAACCACACACGCCTGGATCGTGCGTGAATTGACGTTCGGAATAACGTTTGGAGCGTTGGCGCGTGACTGACATGACTGAGTGCTGTGGAAGAGGAAGTGGTGAATGAATGGGTGAATTGATGGATGGATGAATGGATGCATTCATTTAGATATCGATTGCATATATGGGGAAAAAGAAATAAGTACGAAACGAAAACTAGAAGTAGAGACAGAGATAGAGGGAGAGAGAGAAAGAGAAAGAGAGACAGAGAGAGAGAGAGAGAGAGAGAGAGAGAGAGAGAGAGAGAGAGAGAGAAAGAGAGAGAGAGTGAGTGAGAAAATGTGAGTAAAACCAAGAATATCTACTATTTATTAGTATTTATCACTCTCAGAAGCCGATTACATTATAGTTAAGTCAAGAATGTTATAAGTATGATGTAACAACAGACGTTTTTAAGGTCAGTTATATTAATTCATTCATAATCATATAATAAACAATAAAACGTTAGGCCTCTTAGAGTAGAATGTGGATCCAGTAGTTATATCAAGATTAAACGGTATTTAAAGAAAAACAATGTATAAGTAATTTCAATTGGCCAAGTGATTTTTCGATTTGATTATCATCATATTAATGCCGTACCATCTCATCTATTTTGTGTATTCTATATCAAGCTGTGTAAGTATATGTTGTTGGTAATTCTTAATACTCGGTGTATAATATCCTCCCTCCTGTTTCACCCTTCTTCTTTTTCTCCCCCCCTCTAAATACTTGTTCTCCTACTTTTTCAATCCTTCTATCCTTCACTCCCTCTTTTTTCTCCTATGTTTGATTTCTTCTCCTGGTCTCTCTTTTTCATTCGTTCCTCTTGTTGTGACTTGTGACACGAAAACGAGGTCAAACTGACTTTGTAACGGGCCACGCATTGTAGTAGTAGTAGTAGTAGTAGTAGTGGTAGACCAATCAAGTTTGGCCTAGTAATAAGGTCGTAGTACAAAGCTGTTTGTTATCGTTCATTTATCTATTAAAACAAAACGATTGTCGTTGTATGTGTGTTTGTATGTGTGTGTATGTATGTATGTATGTATGTATGTATGCGTGTGTTTGTATGTGTGTGTTTGTTTGTTTGTGCATTTTAACCCATGTGTCGGTAAAATGTTTAATAATTAAACCATTTTTACCAATGCTTTTATTAACTCGTCGTCTCTGTTTGTTTCTCTGTCTGTCTGTTTGTTTCTCTGTCTGTCTGTTTGTTTCTCTGTCTGTTTCAAATCTTGCAATCAATTTTTGAGTCACTTCCTGATAATAGATTTTTTTCAAATTTTGCATACATGCTCAAAATAGAAGACAATGCAATATTCAATTATTAGTTTTACAATAAGTCAATTAATTTAGTTAATTTTAATTAATTTCGATATTTCGATATAACTAAGATATTTCGACTTTAATATAAAATAAAAGAGTAATATAAGAAAAAATTGATTGCAAAATTTGTGTTTTAATTACATATAAAAGCATTGGGTTTTAAAAATTCGTTTTTAATTTACTTGTTGCTTATATAAATAAAAAAATTTCGGTTTAACGTTTTTAACGTGATGATTTTTGTTGTTTCAGAAAATCGACAAAGTTTTCCCTAAAGCTACTTTTTGACTCTCGCAGCTCGGCAGCCAAGGACTTTCTTTTCCCGACAAACCAGAGATTATAAAAAAAATGTCCATCCACTTCGACGGCTTCGCCACGATGTACATGCGCATGCCCATGTCCTCTTCCACCCTGCCGGTCCAGGGCTCGTGCACCGTGGACGACAAGCGAATCACCCTCAAGTTTCCATTCACGGGCATCGAGTTCGACCTTCCCAGCTCGCCGAAGGACACGCAGAACGACTTCGACTTTAAAATCCGCGGCGCCCGCGGGGACATGACGATGACCATCGGCTACGTGGACGAGTTGAAGGCCTACACGGGCGTCGGCAGGCAGGAAGAAGATGACATGCCCGTCCTCACTTTCTGCTTCTATCCGCCGGACAGCCCCCTATCTCGCTTGCCAAGAATTTAAACAGAGTTATGATGATGATGATGATGCTAATGATGACGATGATGATGATGATTGTGGTGATGGTTATGGTGATAGCAATGGTGATGTTGTTGATAATGATGAGGATGATAAGAAATGTATTTATCAATTTATTTTATTTTATTTCGCTATTTATATATATATATATATATATATATATATATATATATATATATATATATATATATATATATATATATATATATATATATATATATATATATATATATATATATATACATTTCAATGGAGCTTGGCTATTTGCTGCTGGTTTTACAAAACGCATACTTACATCTGAAAAGTTTGTTCTTCTCTGCTTCAAGCTGACGACAGACAGTACAGAATGGCTTTGCATGCAGTGGTACCTTGATGACTAAATTCGAATATTTACGACTTCTTGTTCGCGTTTGATATAATCTAAATAGATAAATAATAAATATAATAAGTTTAATAACTTGCTTAATAAATATTAATTTTTTCGTGTGTCATTTCTCATCGTCCAGCTCCATTTCTTTACCTGTATGTATCCATCTCGTTCTTTTTTCCATTCTCAGTGTTCTAGAATGGCTCAATCTCGTCCCACTCCCCGATGCTTCCTTATTGTGCGCTGCTCGTGTTAGCTTGTCATCTCGTCTTGTGTCAACAAAATTCTTTTCTTTCCAAAAAGACTTCTTGCTGCTTTTCAAGCTTTGCAACTTTTTCGTTTTATTATAATTGTTGTTTTCCCCCCCCCCTCAAGTTCATCATCGCCCATGTAACAACTAGCTGGCAAGAACATTAGCATTATACTGGTGCCTAAAACACGTTTATCTGACTCTTTTTATTGAATTGATCTATGGAAAAATTTTGCTCTTCAATACGTTGAATATCACTGGACTTTCCAATTACGTTGACAATTTTTTTTTGCGCGCGATGTTCATAGTTTTGGAATTAAACTGAAACCTTGCATGACTCTGCTTTATCTAATGATCAACTTATTTTCGGTTGGTAGAGTTAGTAGAAGAAAACATTTCATTTTTTCGACTGCAAGATATTTTTATTTTTATTTTTTCCAACCCCTTGAATGCGACTGCACCGTGGTTTTGGCGTTTTTTCATATTCCACACCCGTCCCTCCCCTCCCCCCCTCTCTCTCTCTCTCTCTCTCTCTCTCTCTCTCTCTCTCTCTCTCTTTCTCTTTCTCTCTCTTTTTCTTGTTTCATCTTCCAGTCTGTCTATGTCTCTGCTTGAATTGTTTTTTTCATCAACATTAAAACGGCGTGCTTCATTGAATTGTTTCGTGTTGTCCAAAATAAATTGATTTGACGTGGGGGGAGTGAACAGATTACGCGCCCTTGAGTAATGGAGCACGGGTTTTAAACCCTCTCATTTGAAACATTCCCTTAAAAAAATCGAATTTTTCCATGTACACACACACACACACACACACACACACACACACACATATATATATATATATATATATATATATATATATATATATATATATATATATATATATATATATATATATATATATATATATATATATATATATATGACGTTTCAAAACTGCTGCATCATTTTCTGCTCACCAAAAGCTCCGACACTTTTAAGGCTTGACTGTACTGGAAAACACTGCATGATATGAAAATAAGAGCGTTTTTGAAATCAATTAAATTTGTTAAATTACTGGACAGTCATTAATGGACTGTATATCATATGGGAAACGTACTCAAAAGGCTAGGAGCAATTAAGTTAAAATTAATTATCGTCCTTAATCCTTATTGAGTGTCTTATAAAAATAGATGCTTATGTTATCGAAATGTGGCACTGGCAGTGATGACAAGAAATCTGCTGGATGAAAAAGGCAAAATTAATTTTTTCACCAGAGCTTTTGAATGGTTTGGGAGACGAACAGCTGTGATGATTTATTGGGGGGGGGGGGGGGTGACGCCCCGTCTAGGGTACACGTTAGACGATGATATCATCATTGGAGAGTGAAAAAAAACCATCATTGATGCGATGACGATCTTGGTTGCAGTATGATTCATACTTTAGTAATTAACCTTAACACTTATAGATTGCTTTGTGGTAATTTCATCTCAAGATAGCTGTTAATCACTTTTCTTCGTCATTTCTGAATGTACTTGCCACGAGAGAGGCTGCTAAGCTAGCAAGCTCCTTTTGGCTAAAGCAATGCATTCACAATCAAGATGTTTACAGAAACTTTTTAAGGTCAAACTATTTAAACTCTTACCAGCTTTCGTTTGATTGCATTTATAAATGGTGCTTCATATATCAGTTGATTTGGTTGGTCAGCCTATGTTAACTCTTTGTTTACTAGAATCTCCAACCACGTGGCATGCAAAAGAAAACGCCAGCGATGTATGTGAAAGGCGCTTTATAAATATTTACGAGGTAACTCCGCCTTGCTTTTGCCTGGAGAAAGGAGGAGTGGAAAGTTAAAAAGATCAAATTATGATCCACGACAGGAAGTACTTAGGTGCTTCCAACATACAGCCATTTCAGTCTTAAAACACCTGGTGTGAAGGAATATAAACTATTACAAAAAAACTATTTACGAGGTGATGTTGATTTTAATAACTCCGCCTGGAGAAAGGAGGAGGGAGAATCTAAAAAGATCAAGTTATGATCCATGACCGGATGTACTTAGGTGCTTCCAACACACAGCCGTTTCAGTCTTAAAGCACCTGGTGTAAAGAACTATAAACTATTATAAAAAAATTGGCTTGAACGGTTTTCAAGTATTTTCTATTCGATCCTCTACTACCACAAACACAATGGGACTGATGTGGACCAAGTTTGTTCCCTTCATGCTTGGAATATTAAGGATGAGCACCTTGTTATGAGTATAAGACCTTGTATTTATTTAATGACACTACAACTATAAAACTTTTAACTTATAAAAATCATTCAAACTGATACTCTAGCGAACGTCTAGAAAACAAACGTCACGAGGCGAAAACTCAGAAACATACTCTAGCGAACCTTAAAAATACATCACGTGCAAAAGTCTGGTTTTATTTCTATGAATTTTCAACTTCATCTAGCCTTTGCAGGTAATCACTTACTTTAAAGGGTTTAGCATACAGTAGTCACGTTACAGACCTACAGCAGTCCCGTTATGAACATTTCTCTAACCACCTCAACCCGTCAAAATAAATGATTGTCCATTAGCAAGCTAGTCCTAAACTCTAGATAAAAGAGGAAAACAAAGTTTTCGTCAGAATTTTATTTATATTTTGTAACTCGGATTGATGCAAAGCAATCTTTTATGATGATAAATCTTGAAAATAGAAAAACTTCGGCCACAGTTATTAAAATACGTGACATGTAAGTTTGAATATATATATATACTAGCAGTGCCCGTAGCGGCTTCGCTCGCATGAAATTAGAGAATTTGAACCGTGCTTACATAGTAGAGTACTGCACGGATCAATTTTTTAGGTCTCGGCTCGGCCCGTCGACAACTTGGCCCAGCCCGTTTCAAAAACCAAAATTCCTGGCCCGGCCCCTTTTTTACAGGCCTAGAAGTTCTATATACTTGATGAAAAACTTCGGCCCGTCCCACCTTGACTTCAGGTTTAGCCCGGCCCGTCTGAACACCCTAAAATCACTAAAATGTCTATATACTTGGTTAAAAATATTGGCCCGTCCCACCTTGATTCAAGGTTTGGGCAGGGCCGTATGAAGACCCTAAAATAACGGCTTGGCCCGTCCGTCCGGTGATAAACTGAACTCATCTACTTTTAACCGGCACAAAACCTCAAAATACTAATTTTCACATCTGTAGCACTTACAGTTTATGAGTAGCAGTTATTTTAAAATCAAATAACCCTTTTTCCACTTCACATTTGAGGTCCTGGAAACCAAATTTTCAAAAAATGGTGAAATACGTATATCATTATTTTTAGAGTAGAAACTAAATACTAATTTTACTTTTGTAGCATTTACAGTTTTTGAGTAGCAGTTACTTTAAAAACCAAGTAACCCTATTTTCCACCCCATATTTGAATTCCTGGAAACCAAATTTTCAAAAAATGGTAAAACACGTATATCATTATTTTTGGAGTAGAAACCAAATACTAATTTTTACTCCTGTAGCATCTACAGTTTTTGAGTAGCAGTTACTTTAAAAACCAAATAACCCTATTTTCCACCCCACATTTGAAGTCCTGGAAACCAAATTTTCAAAAAATTGTGAAACCCGTATATCATTATTTTTAGAGTAGAAACTAAATACTAATTTTTACTTTTGTAGCATTAACAGTTTTCGAGTAGAAGCTACAAAATTTTAAAAACCAAATAACCCAATTTTCCAACCCACATTTGAGGTCCGGGAAACCAAATTTGTAAAAAATGGTGAAACACGTATATCTTTATATTTAGAAAAGAAACTAAATAATAATTTTTACATCTGTGGTATTTACTGTTTTTGAGTAGAAGCTACTTTAAAAACCAAATAACCCAATTTTCCAGCCCACATTTGAGGTCCGGGAAACCGAATTTTCAAAAAATGGTGAAACACGTATCTTTTTATTTTTCAAAAAGAATCTATATACCAAATTTCAAAATCTCTTCATTTTTGGTTTTCGAGATATACATTGTTTTAGAAAAAAGTTTGTTTTCCAGTTTTTTCCCCTCAGGAGCAAAATTTTCAAAAATCCTTTCTTAGCGGATGTTTACGCTATAAAAGTAATATAAGTTCCAAATTTCACGTTCCTAGGATGAGGCGTTTGAGCTCGGCGTTGATTATCAGTCAGTCATCTGTCAGTCAGGACATGTTCTTTTATATATATAGATATATATATATATACTAGCAGTGCCCGTAGCGGCTTCGCTCGCATGAAATTAGAGAATTTGAACCGTGCATACATAGTAGACTGAGTACTGCACGGATCAATTTTTAGAGTAGAAACTAAATGCTAATTTTATTTTTGTAGCATTTACAGTTTTTGAGTAACAGTTACTTTAAAAACCAAGTAACCCTATTTTCCAGCCCATATTTGAAGTCCTGGAAACCAAATTTTCAAAAAATGGTAAAACACGTATATCATTATTTCTGGAGTAGAAACCAAATACTAATTTTTACTCCTGTAACATCTACAGTTTTCGAGTAGCAGTTACAATAAAAACAAACCAAATAACCTTATTTTCCACCCCACATTTGAGGTCCTGGAAACCAAATTTTAAAAAAATGGTAAAACACGTATATCTTTATTTTTAGAATAGAAACTAAATACTAATTTTTACATCTGTGGTATTTACAGTTTTTGAGTAACAGTTACTTTAAAAAACAAATAACCCTCTTTTCCACCCCACATTTGAAGTCCTGGAAACCAAATTTTCAAA
Organism: Erpobdella octoculata; assembly: GCA_963978895.1. Taxonomy (NCBI): domain Eukaryota; kingdom Metazoa; phylum Annelida; class Clitellata; order Hirudinida; family Erpobdellidae; genus Erpobdella; species Erpobdella octoculata. The sequence goes on along the minus strand of OZ022240.1, from coordinate 3,491,299 downwards.
AAATGTTAAAACACGTATTTCATTATTTTTGGAGTAGAAATTAAATACTAATTTTTACTCCTGTAGCATTCACAGTTTTTGAGTAGCAGCTACTTTAAAAACCAAATAACCCAATTTTCCAACCCACATTTGAGGTCCGGGAAACCGAATTTTCAAAAAATGGTAAAACACGTATCTCTTTATTTTTTAAGAAGAATCCATATACCAAATTTCAAAATCTCTTCATTTTTTGGTTTTCGAGATATACATTGTTTTAGAAAAAAGTTTGTTTTCCAGTTTTTTCCCCTCAGGAGCAAAATTTTCAAAAATCCTTTCTTAGCGGATGTTTACGCTATAAAAGTAATATAAGTTCCAAATTTCACGTTCCTAGTATGAGGCGTTTGAGCTCGGCGTTGATTATCAGTCAGTCAGTCAGGACATGTTCTTTATATATATATATATATATGTATATGTATATATATATATATATATATATATATATATATATATATATATATATATGAGTGTCTGTTTGTTTGTTTCTCTGTCTGTCTGTTTGTCCTTTGTTTTTCCAAAATAACTTTTTTAAATAATTTGAAAAAAATATTCTAAATAGCGATAACCTATCCTCAGACCTATCAAATGTACAACAAAAATTTCATAAAAATCGGTTCAGCCGTTTCGGAGAAGTTCAATTTCAAACACTTTGACACGAGATTTATATATATATATATATATATATATATATATATATATATATATATATATATATATATATATATATATATATATATATATATATATATGAGGTCTTATATATATATATATATAAATATATATATATACTAGCGGGGTTACCCGGCGTTGCCGGGGGTTTTTAGAGGTTTTTCTAATGTTTGTCCCTCTCGCTCCCGTTTCCTTCTCCACTTTCCCGTTTTCGTCGCGTTCCCGGTCGCTTTTCCGCTCTCGGTCGTTTTCCAGCTCCCGGTCGCTTTCCCGCTCAGAAGTTTTGTTATCGATTTTCTCTCTTGCTCGCGTTTCCTTCCAAGCTTGCTCTCCCGATTCCAGTCGCTTTCAGCGTTCCCGGTCGCTTTCCGCGTTCCCGGTCGCTTTCCCGTTCCCGGTCGCTTTCCCGTTCCCGGTGGCTTTTCCGTTCCCGGTCGCTTTCCCGTTCCCGGTCGCTTTCCCGTTCCCGGTCGCTTTCCCGTTCCCGGTCGCTTTCCCGTTCCCGCTCACGCTTGCTCTCCCGTTCCCGGTCATGCTTGCTCTCCCATTCCCGGTCACGGTTGCTCTCCCGTTCACGCTCATTTTTTCTTTTCCATTCTTTCATAACTTCTGTTAGCCTATAAAACGTAAAATAGATTTGCTAAGACTATATATATATATATATATGAATGTTTGTGGGTTAGTTTGTCTATTATAGAAACGGGAAAGCGACCCGGAACGGACAGCGAGCGGGAACGGAAAATCAAGCGTGAGCGGGAATGGGAGAGCAAACGTGAGCGGGAAAGCGACCGGGAGTGGTAAAGCGACCGGGAGCGGGAAAGCGACCGGGAGCGGGAAAGCGACCGGGAGCGGGAAAGCGACCGGGAGCGGGAAAGCGACCGGGAGCGGGAAAGCGACCGGGAGCGGGAAAGCGACCGGGAGCGGGAAAACGACCGAAAACGGGAAAGCGAACGGGAGTGGGAAAGCAGGTGGGAAAGGAAACTGGAGAGAAAGAGACAAACATTAGAAAAACCTCTAAAAAACCCGGGCAACGCCGGGTATCTCCGCTAGTACATACATAAACACACACACAGACACACATACATGCACATACACATACATACATACACACATACATACGCACATACATATATATAGTTCCCGCTCGCTCACCCGCTCCGCTCCGATCATTTTGTGACGGATTTCAAATTTTTTTTTTATTTGACTTTCCCCTTGACTCTCAAGGTTGTGTGAAAATTTCATTACGATCGGATGAATGGTGTAGGAATGCATAAATGACATTAACATACATAAATACAAACATTCATTTTTATATATATAGATATATATATATATATATATATATATATATATATATATATATGTATGTATGTATGTATGTGTGTGTGTGTGTTTGGACAGTGGCGGATCTAGACTTCTTTGGCGGCCCAGATCAAATCAAATCAAATCAAATTTATTTAACGCCAATGTCGTAAACGAATCTGAGGCGGGAAAGATAGCAATTTAAGTGTGGGCCGCCGGGGTAAAATACCCGTGGGCCACTGCAAGGGTCAACAGGCGGTAGTTCGCTGGCGTGCAATAATACCACATATGAGATTTTGATGTCTACCGCACGGAATGTACCTTAACGCCACATCACGCCCACGTCTAAGCCACATCACTTCATGAGGCATTCTTACGTTTCACGCATAGGCCCCACATATGCCATATGTGAAACTTCATCGAAACCCCATGTTGCAACCCTCTTTATATATTATTTGAAACTGACAAAAAAAATTAAAAAAAATCAGATGAAAATGACAAAAAAATTGCGAAAAAAAAAGTCAGATGTAAAATATATTTAGGCATAACGCGGTAGTGTCAAGTTTAGCTCTTTTTCGTCTTCCACCATCCCGATCACGGGCCTCTCTTATCTAAGACCTCATTTTCTCTTCGATTTTTTTCTGGAATCTTCAATTTCATTTTTTAAAATTGCTTCTGTAATAAATTAATGGTCAAGTTTAGCTAAGACAACAAAACGACAACTTTCAAAAAAATAGTTTTAATAACGAGAAATAACTTTAGCAACATTTGAAAATTTGAAGTTTCTGTTCATATTAGCTCCAATCCAATTGAACTCTTGTGCAAATTGATAAAAATAAGCTCATTATGGAGCAAACGGTTTTTGTAAGTTTGAACCTGATAAGGCATGGCGGGAGAGGCAAAAAACGGCGGGAAAAGCAAATATTTGATCTTAGATCCACAAACACCACTGGAAAACAAATGCCTGATGCTAAATTTTTTTTTAATTTACCTAAAAAGTAGTCTTTTGAAACCCAGGAGGGCACCGACCCTCCCTGGATCCGCAACTGTATATATAAATATAAATATATATATATATATATATATATATATATATATATACAGCGGGGTTACCCGGCGTTGCCCGGGGTTTTTAGAGCTTTTTCTAATGTTTGTCTCTCTCGCTCCCGTTTCCTTCTCCACTTTTCCGTTTTCGTCGCGTTCCCGGTCGCTTTTCCGCTCTCGGTCGTTTTCCAGCTCCCGGTCGCTTTCCCGCTCAGAAGTTTTGTTATCGATTTTCTCTCTTGCTCGCGTTTCCTTCCAAGCTTGCTCTCCCGATTCCAGTCGCTTTCCGCGTTCCCGGTCGCTTTCCGCGTTCCCGGTCGCTTTCCCGTTCCCGGTCGCTTTCCCGTTCCCGCTCACGCTTGCTCTCCCGTTTCCGGTCATGCTTGCTCTCCCATTCCCGGTCACGGTTGCTCTCCCGTTCCCGTTCACGCAAGCGTGAGCGGGAATGAGAGAGCAAACTTGAGCGGGAACGGGACAGCGACCGGCAGCGGGAAAGCGACCGGCAGCGGGAAAGCGACCGGCAGCGGGAAAGCGACCGGCAGCGGGAAAACGACCGAAAACGGGAAAGCGAACAGGAGTGGGAAAGGAAACGGGAGAGAAAGAGACAAACATTAGAAAAACCTCTAAAAAACCCGGGCAACGCCGGGTATCTCCGCTAGTACATACATAAACACACACACAGACACACATACATGCACATACACATACATACATACACACATACATACGCACAAACATATATATATAGTTCCCGCTCGCTCACCCGCTCCGCTCCGCTCATTTTGTGACGGATTTCAAATTTTTTTTCTCTATATTTGATTCCCCTTGACTCTCAAGGTTGTGTGAAAATTTCATTACGATCGGATGAATGGTGTAGCAATGCATAAAGGACAAATATATATACAAACATTCATTTATATATATATATATATATATATATATAAATTATTGAAAACTGTAATGTGTTTCTCGTCTGTAAGAATGTCATCAAGCGTTTCACTGCAAAAACAACTTACTTCACCTGATGTAAATGACTATATAAACTATAACAAAATTAAATAAACTGCAAGGAAATAGTTAAAAATGGAAGTTTATAGAAGTCAAAGATGTGAATCACTTAAAATATTTTGCCAAGAGTTTTGCGTTGAAAATTTTCCAAAAGTATTTTTTGAGCAGATTGAAGTTGGCCGTCATCAAAATTATAAAAGGCTAAAGAAAGATATTGTTTTAAATCATGTCTTGTTTAACGATATTGTTTTTAAAATCATTGAAAATATTTGCTATATACCTTTCATATATCTCTACAGATGTCTGAAAAATTCAAATCAAATTAAATGTTCTAATCTTGTATTGAACATATTTCAACGGGACGTTGATGACGCAGAAAACTTGATTGGCCATCTTTTCTCTGTTTCGAAGCCTACAACTTTTTTCTTCTCTGATTGTAGTCATTCTGAGAGTTTCAATCTCACCCGCCACTTTCGTCAAAACTCTTTTAAGAATCTCACGGTCCTGGAATTAAAGATAAGCTGCAAATATCAGTGTCCAAAATTGTTGTCCACGTTGCAGCACGTGGAGGAAAAATGCAGTTGTAAATTCGACAACCCTTTTGACTGTCCAAACCTGGTTGAATTATATCTTACTTGCCACTATGAATTATATCTTACTCGCCACTATAGAATGAAGTGTTGTGGTATTTTAGATGTCTTGAATATCTCTTTTCCGGCTGCAAATCTCAAGCGTTTTTCGTACGACTCATGTAAAGTGACGCTATCAGTATTCGAAGTTTTATCTAGATGTATGAATCTCGAAAAATTGGCAATAGTTAATACGTATTTAAGTTATCAGAGTTCCTTCACACCAGGTTTGTTCAATGCCATTTCTAAGTTAGTCAACTTAAGCTGGTTAGATCTTAGCAATAATGATTACTCACTGGACTCTCATCAAAAAGAATTGCTAAAGGTTGAACTTGTGAATATAGTCAGCCAGTTAACTAACTTGCAGCATTTAGAAATGTGTGACTATTTATGCAAGATTTATAATGACACCACGCTGCTCCAGATGAAAACATTTGACTACGTTGGTGTGATGGAATGTCATCCCAAAAATATAAAAGCCACAGTTTTAGGTAGTTACAAAAACTGGAAAGAATTGGTACACAAAATTACGTTTTGCCTGTGGTCAGAGAATTCTTTTCACTTGTGTATAAATGAAGTAAATAAACGATTGGACTTAAAAATTACCATTGAGCCAACGGAAGTGCACGGCATTGTGCAACTGGTTTACAAAGGGTTGAAGTTATATCAGCACAAAGACGTTATGGTCGAAAAATGTCTGCGCTGTATTAGACTTCTGTCATCGTCAAATCCCAGTCTTGACATCACAAGACACTTATCAGCTGGCAAGCCTTTTCATGAAAGATACATTCTTAACTTACGGAGTAACTCAAACGGCATTTTATTACGTCAACGGCATTTCGATACCTAATGTTATATGGAAAGTTTTGCTCAGTAACAATGAACTGATAGAAAAATATATCAAACAAGCTTCTACTGAACTTATTTTCCTTTACCGTTTGATGCCATTGTGTGTAATGAACCTTCAACTTTATGAGGAGGCGCTATCTCAAACATTTACCGCAATTGAAATCATAAGGCATTGGTTGGATCATAACCCTTTTGAATCTTCCCAGCTATACACAATTATATACTAATTTATGAATTTTCTGAGAAACAAAAACTATTATAATAATTCTGACAACACTTATATTAAAAAGGTTTATGAAAAGATAAATAAAAAATTAGCCAAAACTTCTGACCTATTAAACAATATTACCTAATTGTGCTAAAACATCGGATGCCATTAATTTTGAAAATCTCTTTAGCAAACGCACAAGCTTATAATATAATGTTCATTATACTTTTGTATCAAGAAATTCTTAACAATGTTATTCTATATTTTCTTATCGAACAAACTTTAATAAAGATTCATTAATAAACTTGATTTTTGTCAACTGTTTGAGTACTTTCAACAAGTTTCAAGTTATCTTTATTTTAACGTTAATGGTAATCTGTCAGAAATGATCGTCTGCTGTTGTCCCTGGTAGCTGATGATTAGTCCGTGATGCTGCTTTTGCTGGCATCACCAATCGTCATCTGAGAACCTCAACCTCGGTTAAGCAGTCTACGGATGATTAGTTATTATTTTGTGTCACGGTTGCTGTGCTTTGGTTTGATTTATTTATAAATGCTTCGATTTGCTATTGAATAATTGATTCGATCAATCAATATATATATACTAGCGGGGTTACCCGGCGTTGCCCGGGGTTTTTAGAGGTTTTTCTAATGTTTGTCCCTCTCGCTCCCGTTTCCTTCTCCACTTTCCCGTTTTCGTCGCGTTCCCGGTCGCTTTTCCGCTCTCGGTCGTTTTCCA
>OZ022240.1:3459816-3474816 GCA_963978895.1 Erpobdella octoculata | reverse complement strand
TATATATATATATATATATATATATATATATATATATATATGAGTGTCGGTTTGTTTGTTTCTCTGTCTGTCTGTTTGTCCTTTGTTTTTCCAAAATAACTTTTTTAAATAATTTGAAAAAAATATTGTAAATAACCATAACCTATCCTCAGACCTATCAAATGTACAACAAAAATTTAATAAAAATCGGTTCAGCCGTTTCGGAGAAGTTCAATTTCAAACACTATGACACGAGATTTATATATATATATATATATATATATATATATATATATATATATATATATATATATATGTGTGTGTGTGTGTGTGTGTGTGTGTGTGTGTGTGTGTGTGTGTGTGTGTGTTTGTGTGTGTGTGTGTGTATGTGTGAGTACAGTGTATATATATATATATATATATATATATAAGTTTAAGTTTAAGTTTATTTGGATTTCAAGCGCCCTTTTGTGATGTGTGATTCTGTTCGTTCGTTTATTTTGGCACTGCCGCCTCGTGCTCTGAGAAATTTTTCTTTTTAGAGAGCACGTTAAATAAATAAATAATAATAAATAACACCTCAGGGCTCCTTTTACAATAAAAACAACAAAACAAAACAATAAAAATAAAGCAAAAAATAATATAAAACACAAAAATCAGCATGTCAGGAAAAATGAAATAATTTCTCTCTGATCATCAATTTGGATAGGATTTTGCAAACAGAAATGTCTTTAGCTCGGCCTTGAATAAACTCAATGTAGTGGCTTCTCAGATGCTGGCAGGCAACATGTTCCATGTTGCCGGTCCTGCTATACTGAAGGCTCGAATGCCGTAAGTTTTTGTTCGAGTTATGGGAACAACTAGATCACCACGACTAGCAGATCTGTGACGAGATAAGTAAGAATTGTTATCAGACACAGTAACACACAGCTCTTGCAATTATGAGGGGGCTTCGCCATGGAGCGCCTTGTAGACTAAAGTCCCAATTTTTAAAGTAATTCGCTCAGAGATACCCAGCCACCGCAGTTCAGTTTTCATTATTGCAGTCACATGATCATGTTTCTTTAGTCCACCAAAAAGACGAGCAGCTGCATTTTGAATACGTTGAATCTTTCCAACAGCACTAAGAGGTAAGCCTGTAAATAGAGAGTTGCAGTAGTCAAGTCTACTTACAACAAACGAATGCAGCAAGAGACGTGTTGCTTCACTTGTCAGAGACCTTCGTATGGTTCTAAGTTGTCGTAGTTGGAAAAAACAGGTTTTTGACAGTTTAGATATATGATCTTTCATGGAAAGCTCAGAATCGACATAAACACCTAGGTTTCGAACAACTTCTGTGGGGGCAACCAAAGCCCCAGCAACTAGCAAAGCTTTTGCTTTACTCTGTTGCAAATTTGATCTTGCACCTATCCAGATTAATTCAGTCTCATATATATATATATATATATATATATATATATATATATATATATATATATATTATTGAAAACTGTAATGTGTTTCTCGTCTGTAAGAATGTCATCAAGCGTTTCACTGCAAAAACAACTTTATACTTCACCTGATGTAAATGACTATATAAACTATAACAAAATTAAAAAAACTGCAAGGAAATAGTGGAAAATGGAAGTTTATAGAAGTCATAGATGTGAATCACTTAAAATATTTTGCCAAGAGTTTTGCGTTGAAAATTTTCAAAAAGTATTTTTTGAGCAGATTGAAGTTGGACGTCATCCAAATTATAAAATGCTAAAGAAAGATATTGTTTTAAATCATGTTTTGTTTAACGATATTGTTTTTAAAAGCATTGAAAACATTTGCTATATACCTTTCATATATCTCTACAGATGTCTGAAAAATTCAAATCGAATTAAATGTTCTAATCTTGTATTGAACATATTTCAACGGGACGTTGATGACGCAGAAAACTTGATTGGCCATCTTTTCTCTGTTTCGAAACCTACAACTTTTTTCTTCTCTGATTGTAGTCATTCTGAGAGTTTCAATCTCACCCGTAACTTTCGTCAAAACTCTTTTAAGAATCTCACGGTCCTGGAATTAAAGATAAACTGCAAATATCAGTGTCCAAAATTGTTGTCCACGTTGCACAACGAGGACCAGAAGTGCGATTGTAAATTCGACAACTCCTTTGACTGTCCAAACCTGGTTGAATTATATCTTACTTGCCACTATGCAATGAAGTGTTGTGGTATTTTAGATGTCTTGAATATCTCTTTTCTGGCTGCAAATCTCAAGCGTTTTTCGTACGACTCATGTAAAGTGAGGCAATCAGTATTCGAAATTTTATCTAGATGTATGAATCTCGAAAAATTGGCAATAGTTAATTCGTATTTTAGTGATAAGAATTCGTTCACACTAGGTTTGTTCAATGCCATTTCTAAGTTAGTCAACTTAAGCTGGTTAGATCTTAGCAATAATGATTACTCACTGGACTCTCATCAAGAAGAATTGCTAAAGGTTGAACTTGTTAATATAGTCAGCCAGTTAACTAATTTGAAGCATTTAGAAATGTGTGACTATTTATGCAAGATTTATAATGACACCACGCCGCTCCAGATGAAAACATTTGACTACGTTGGTGTGATGGAATGTCATCCCAATAATATAAAAGCCACAGTTTTAGGCAGTTACAAAAACTGGAAAGAATTGGTACACAAAATTACGTTTTGCCTGTGGTCAGAGAATTTATTTCACTTGTGTATAAATAAAGTAAATAAGCGATTGGACTTGGAAATAAATATTACTATTGAGCCAACGGACGTGCACAGCATTGTGCAATTGGTTTACAAAGGGTTGAAGTTATATCAGCACAAAAACGTTATGGTTGAAAAATGTCTGCGCTGTATTAGACTTCTGTCATCGTTAAATCCCGGCTTGACATCGCAAGACACTTATCAGCTGGCAAGCCTTTTCATGAAAGATACATTCCTAACTTACGGAGTAACTCAAAGGGCATTTTATTACAACAACGGCCTTTCGATACCTAATGTTATATGGAAAGTTTTGCTCAGTAACAATGAACTGATAGAAAAATATATCAAACGAGCTTCTGCTGAACTTATTTTCCTTTACCGTTTGATGTCATTGTGTGTAATGAACCTTCAACTTTATGAGAAGGCGCTATCTCAAACATTTACCGCTATTGAAATCATAAGTCAATGGTTGGATCATAACCCTTTTGAATCTTCCCAGCTATACACAATTATATACCAATTTATGAATTTTCTGAGAAACAAAAACTATTTTAATAATTCTGACAACACTTATATTAAAAAGGTTTATGAAGAGATAAATAAAAAATTAGCCAAAACTTCTGACCTATTAAACAATCTTACCTATTTCTGACCTATTAAACAATATTACCTAATTGTGCTAAAACATCGGATGCCATTAATTTTGAAAATCTCTTTAGCAAACGCACAAGCTTTTAATATAATTTTCAATATAATTTTGTATCAAGAAATTCTTAACAATGTTATTCTATATTTTCTTATCGAACAAACTTTAATAAAGATTCATTAATAAACTTGATTTTTGTCAACTGTTTGAGTACTTTCAACAAGTTTCAAGTTATCTTTATTTTAACGTTAATGGTAATCAGTCAGAAATGATCGTCTGCTGCAGTCCTTGGTAGCTGATGATTAGTCCGTGATGCTGCTTTTGCTGGCATCACCAATCGTCATCTGAGAACCTCAAACTTGGTTAAGCAGTCTACTGATAATTTGTTAATATTTTTTGTGTCACGGTTGCTGTGCTTTGGTTTGATATATATATATATATATAAATGAATGTTTGTATGTATGTATGTATGTATGTATGTATGTATGTATGTATGTATGTATGTATGTATGTATGTATGTATGTATGTATGTATGTATGTATGTATGTATGTATGTATGTATGTATGTATGTATGTATGTATGTATATATATGTTATTCATGCTACACCATTCATCCGATCGTAATGAAATTTTCACACAACCTTGAGAGTCAAGGGGAATCAAATATAGAGAAAAAAATTGAAATCCGACACAAAATAAGCGGAGCGGAGCGGGTGAGCGAGCGGGAACTATATATATATATATATATATATATATATATATATATATATATATATATATATATGTAAGACTCTACTAGGAATCGAACCCACGTGTCTACGGCAACACCGCCTTGCCTAAATGCAAGCGCTCTTACCAACTGAGCCGCCGACTTCTAGCCATCCTTTTTTTGGGGATGGTCGGTGGCTCAGTTGGTAAGAGCGCTTGCATTTAGGCAAGGCGGTGTTGCCGTAGACACGTGGGTTCGATTCCTAGTAGAGTCTTACAAATATTTGCGTTACTTGTGGTGACAGTTAGTCATCCTATTTGTGGCCTCTCGAAACATTTCAACGCAATGTTTCACTTCATAAATTATCTATCTGGCAGCAGTCTAGTTGTCGAACCGAAATAAGGAGTTCTGAGCCTATCATAGTCGTAGTCTAATGTTAAGTAGCTCCGAAAGACTGGGACTTCTAGCCATCCTTTTTTTGGGGATGGTCGGTGGTCAGTTGGTAAGAGCGCTTGCATTTAGGCAAGGCGGTGTTGCCGTAGTTACGTGGGTTCGATTCCTAGTAGAGTCTTACAAATATTTGCGTTACTTGTGGTGACAGTTAGTCATCCTATTTGTGGCCTCTCGAAACATTTCAACGCAATGTTTCACTTCATAAAATATATATATATATATATATATATCGCGGAAAAGCGACCGGGAACGCGACGGGAACGGGAAAGCGGAGAAGGAAACGGGAGCGAGAGAGACAAACATTAGAAAAACCTCTAAAATCCCCGGGCAACGCCGGGTGCCCCCGCTAGTTTATTTATAAATGCTTCGATTTGCTATTGAATAATTGATTCGATCAATCAATATATATTTTTTTGTCTATTATAGCAAACTAGATTAAACTTTCAACCTTTGAAAATTATTGAAAATGATACTTTAGCGAGCATGGATGTCTAACACCACGCGTATATTTAGAAACATACTCTAGCGAATTTTATAAAAACAAATCAAGCATCGTTTTTATTCTAGCGAACATTTATAGAAGAAAGTTCGGGTAGGTCATGTTTAATGTTTATTGTTTATATATCGCTAACGAGAAAAAAAAGTAGCGAAATGTTTTGTCTTAAACGTTGAAAAAGTGACAAATTCGTAAATAAATTCTACGCGATCATGAAACAAAACTTTTTACACAAAATTTTGATTCGTTTGACCTTACAACTTTTAATAAATACAATCCCTATTCTCTGTCGTCTATTACCTACCTCTTGAAGTCTCAACTCTTAATGTCGCGAAAATTGTAATCAGCAAACGTAAACTCATCTGCGTCACTCTTCGATTGTCACCGAAGTTGTTTGAGCGTCGTTTTATGCGTCCCCGGCCATTAAACTGACGAGGTCTCGTAGCTGAAAGGAAATAAAACTTGCACTTTTCAGTCGAAGAAACGTCGAAAGCCTGTCAACACTAACACAGTCGTGTGTGTGCCTGCGACTGGCTCTGCCTGACCACACGAACCTGTGTGGCCTATTAAAAAAAGTTGGGCCGTCGAAGTTTAAGTAGTTCTTAAGTTGCGAGAAGTTTTCAAAAAAAAAAATTGAACTTTTCAATAGCAATAAACCTACAAATGGTGGTTAATGAGGGAGGCTGAGTGAGAATGTTAGCACTGAGAGTTTTTTTTTTGGTTGTTTTGTGATCTAGAGAACGTTGTCTTTAAATTTGGTCACACTTAATGCTTGAAAATTTAACCATTTCAGCCATAACGGGAGTCCATTAACCATTTGAGTGAGAAAAAAAACTTGATATTAGACTGATTGTCTTTTCAAAGCATGGAGTTGAAGTCTATTTGAACGTATATTTGATGCAACTGCATGGCAATGAAGCGGCGACATCGTTCTCTCCAAAACCGCTTTAAATTAGATGGCCGAAACCTAAACTGTGCTCTACTCTCTTCCTGTGTCGGGGTAAAAAAAAACTGAAAACAATAAATATATACTACACTAAATGTAAACATCCTCGGTGTCCCTACTAGACTGTCACAACAAACCTCATAGCTGTAAATCAAGCTGAAACAGCAAAAAAACCTTCCGTTGAATAGCAACGGTAACAGTGTTGTTTCAGAGCAGCGGACAAACTATCAGCACTCGATTGACTGCCATTTTTGCGGCAGCCTGTGATCTGATCGACTTCCTACGTTCGTGTGCAGACACTGTTCGTCGCAAGCGCACTTGAAATCGAACCCAGGACACTGAAACTCGGTGCAAACTGTCGCCGCCTGTCGTTTTTCTTGTCCTTTCGTTTTCTATCCTCTTTGATGAAGAGTTCGCGGCACGACTTTCGAAACGTTTTCTATTCATCTGAATCGTTTATTGGCAACTTAATTAGCACTGTATGTTACACATAGGTATTCTGCTAAGGATTTTCTCTGTCTTTTCTCCCCCGAAACGATTTTTCCCTGCCCCCCCCGCCCAATTTACGTCCCTGACAATGTCAGTAAGGTTCCGAAATGTCACAGACTATCCCGGCGTGGGTTCTTGGTACCCCCCACCTCAGCCAGTAGTGTCGCTAGTGGAATGCGGACCATCGCGGGTGGGGGGGGTGACGCCAGCTTTCGTTATACTCCTGTCCCTCCTCTTTATTCCGTCTCCTACCCCGTCTCCTTCCACCGTGATGGAGTCCGATTCGTCCCGCTACTCTTTAATGGCTTATTGCCTCCAACAAGTAACCTGATTCGGCATCGAATTGCTGTGTAATGCAATCTCGTAGTCGTTGTATGTCGTATTGTTCTCGTCGTCGTTGTCGTTGTTCACCAATATTATCCTTACGGGAAAAGATTCGGATAAAACTGATTCTACGCTAATTAGCTATTTTTCTGTACAATTTTTTGTCACAAAAAATAAATGGCGACTAAACTGACTAAACGTAACGAAGTTATAAGTCAAGTAGTTGCAAAACATCTGAATAGTGAAAACTTTACTAACTTTTGTAACTTTAGTAAATCAGTTTGGTCAATGAATGAAAACATCGTCTTTAAGAAAACGGCTACTAAACAGCACGTAACACCATCGATGAACGTGACTCGATTACCAATGAAAGATTGTAACTGAGCGTGACCACTCAAGTCAAGAAGAGTGATGTGACCAGGCTGGTTGTGGTCACAAAGTCACAAGCAGTACTCGTGAAATCGTTTATTAGTTAGTTTGAATGCGACGCTTTAGCTAACTTTCCGGTCAGTCTTTGGTTGTCTGAAAAAGGTTTACTTCTGCTATGTTTAACTGGTTTTTGTTTAATGAGGGACACTGGTTTAAAGAGGATGGCTTTGGCTGTTTCCATTATTGGCTTTATAGTCAGAATGAAACGACGAATTTAATTGTGTAAGTCGAACTCAAGTGTACAATTTTATTGTTAAATACGCGATTAGCACTGATGTCATTTTTGTTACTTAAAAGGAAATATTTGAAGAACAGCATTATGGTTACTGGCAGCTCCTAATTCTACCCAATAACCCACAATCACACACTTATATCGACACACACATGCACAAACAAACACACAGACATGCGTAGCTCTCACAGCTGATTTATTTATCGATGAACATTGCCGATGAAGTTGCGATTTTTTCGGCAATATAAGTTTTTGATCGGTGGCGAAGAAATGTTGCTATAATTTAGTGTTGTTGTTGTTGTTGCTGTTGTTGTTGTTGTTGTTGTTGTTGTTGTTGTTGTTGTTGTTGTTGTTGTTGTTGTTGTTGTTGTTGTTGTTGTTGTTGTTGTTGTTGTTGTTGTTGTTGTTGTTGTTGTTGTTGTTGTTGTTGTTGTTGTTGTTGTTGTTGTTGTTGTTGTTGTTGTTGTTGTTGTTGTTGTTGTTGTTGTTGTTGTTGTTGTTGTTGTTGTTGTTGTTGTTGTTGTTGTTGTTGTTGTTGTTGTTGTTGTTGTTGTTGTTGTTGTTGTTGTTGTTGTTGTTGTTGTTGTCATTACTGTTGATGTTGTTGCGGTGAGTTGCTGCTTGTCTTTTGTTGTCGCCCATCAAATTGCTGCCAACTCGTTTTAAGTTGATATAAAAACTCTTAAATGATGTTCATGTTGTTGCTGCTGTTATTGTGAATTGTGATGATGATGATGATGATGATGATGATGATGATGATGATGATGATGATGATGATGATGATGATGATGATGATGATGATGATGATGATGATGATGATGATGATGATGATGATGATGATGATGATGATGATGATGATGATGATGATGATGATGATGATGATGATGATGATGATGATGATGATGATGATGATGATGATGATGATGATGATGATGATGATGATGATGATGATGATGATGATGATGATGATGATGATGATGATGATGATGATGATGATGATGATGATGATGATGATGATGATGATGATGATGATGATGATGACGATGACGACGACGACGACAACGACGAAGATGACGATGACGATGATGACAACGACGATGACGATGATGTTGATAATGATGTTGCTGCTGTGACTTGTGATGATGATAGTGTTGTTGTTGTTGTTGTAGGGACTTGTGAAGATGATAATAATGATAATTGCATTTTTATTGCTGTTGTCTCAGCAAATCGACGACGACGACAAAGCAATCGCAGGGAAAAGAGAGACAGCTCTCTAATTGCAAGAAGAAATTGAGTAGAAGAGAAACTCGAATCCGTTGATGAGTCACCTTCTTCACTGTCACTTGATGCAATCAAAAAACGTTCCTTAAAAAAGAAAAAAACGTCAAAAACGAAAAATTAGAAAATTCCTCTTCCGCACACACACACACACACGCACACACACACACACACACACACACACACACAAACACAGAAAAAGATTCTTTTCCGCTAGAGCGGAGTCTACAATGATTGTGGCAATAAAAATGGCGACGATTTTGAAGAACTAGTCCGCTGAGTGCGCGCGCGGGCAATTTCACGCTGTCGCCTAATTACCAGTCGCGTGGTTTTTGGCGACGCAAAGCGGCGTGGTCTGCCAACGTTTTGATACGAAAAAAATTACAAAATATTTTTATTATTATTATAATTATTTTTTTTCTGTTAACTAGTAATTAAGAGATGTAAAGAATTGGTGTCAGAATAAGATTGAGGTTTTAAAAGTTATAGTTTTATTTACTTTTTTGTTGAGCGCATTTTAATGAGTGATACTGAAAAATTATATTTATGTCAGATATATTAATATTTTAGTCAAACTCTCGATTTAACTTTGCATAAAATTTTGAAATTTTAGTTTAAAAATGGAACAAAAAATATCAAACGAGGAAGCCGGTTGTTTGTGCGCTTGTTGATAATCGCTCGTAAATCTTCTTTTCTTGCGAAAAAAAAACATTGACCATTTGGTCATTTGCCGCTTCGTGTGGTCCTCAGAACTGCCACATAAACACGCACACACACACACACACACACACACGTGTGAGCGTTCAAGCGTACAAAGCAAACACGACTTGATCTTAGTGGTAGATTGCCGGTAAACAACTTCATCTTTGTTACTTTTGAATTCTTATTTTTTTGTGCGAAAAAAATTAAAAACATAGAAATTAGAAGCAAAAATTTGCGCAGAAAATAAAGTAAAAAAAAACAATTATTTTTCAAGACTTTTGCAATCTGTAGAAATTATGCTCTTTTTTTTCTTATTCTCATAATTTATCTCCACGTTTGGTCAGAAAAGATGTCAAACTGTCCGCTTAAACTTAAGACAGAGCTAGCTGACACTCAAAGAGAGTGAGTCACCAATTTCAAGGTGGCTGTGCCCCTCTTGCACCGCCGCAGATCCGCCACAGGGACCGTTTAGTCGAGAATCAGTCACACGACGCCGATGAGTACACAGTACTGAGAAGACGATAGATTTATTATTGGAACCGATGTCGTCAGAACCCAACCTGTGGGCGAATCGCCATAAAAGTTGTATGTAGCAGTAGAAGAGTGGCCCGAGCGAGACGGGGGTAGTAAATCAGTCAATCAGGCGCTGATGGGTGTAGATTTTACGACGCGCAAATAGTCCCACGGATTGGTAAAAGCAGTGACAACTTTTACTGTAAAGTTTCTATACGTACTTACGTAGGTTGTAACGTGTAATTTAAACAGATAACATTTGCAAAGAAAAATGTCATGTAATGTAGAATGATATGGTACATATGTTGGAACGTAATATGTAATTGTAAATTAAAAAGTTAAAATTGAAAGTCTGTAATCGATTTAACTAATAAATGGGTAAATGAATCTACCTGACATAGAAAAAATGGTAAAAAAATAAGGAGTCAGTGGTGGATTTTAAACGGACTTAAGACTACTCTGAACCACCTTGAATTTTGTTAATTATTATAATTATTATTATTATTATTATATGTAATTGTAACAGCTTTACAAATTTTCCTAAGTACAGCAACATTTACAATTTACAGTGTAAAGTGTAAATTGTTCTTGTAAAGATTTTTTTTACAAATTTTCGTAAGTACCGCAGCCTTTACAATTTACAGTGTAAAGTGTAAATTGTTCTTGTAAAGATTTTTTACGAGACGTGGCGCTGAATAATCGTGGCGCCGTCGTCACCGCCCGGATGTTAAAACATGCGATTCTCTCGTACTTCTCTTAGGATTATTATTATTATAATAATAATAATAATAATAATAATAATAATAATAATAATAATAATAATAATAATAATAATAATAATAATAATAATAATAATAATAATAATAATAATAATAATAATAATAATAATAATAATAATAATAATAATAATAATAATAATAATAATAACAATAATTATTATTACTATGTAACCAAGCTAGTGTAACAATATTAATATATGCTAATGTATTAATTACATGCTAATGAACATTTGAAGCGCATAAATTAAAGAGTACTTGGACCGGTGCACCACGAATAGCAGCAGCTTGTGACTTTCTCACCTTCTTTGCCTCTGTCAGCGTCGGTGTCTGTTTGCTGATGCCTCTTTGTTTTTCTCAGTCTGCCTGCTTATGTGTCAATTTTTCTCAGTCTTTCTGCTTATGTGTTAATTTTTCTCAGTCTGCCTGCTTATGTGTCAATTTTTCTCTGTGTTTGTCTACCAGCATGTCTCCGTGTATCCTCCTATTTTGTGGCGTTGTCTGTAACGGGATTTCGAGGTAAAGTTGTCATACAAATCTAGAAAATGATATTCGTGCATGATGTTTACCAGTTTTATATCTTATATTTATTTTATATTTTCATATCAAACTTACTCTTTTTACGATATTTTTGAAAGGGTTAATGTCAACGATGACAATTTTTTTTTATAGAAAACCAGGAAATAAAGTGTTAAAGAAAGAAAAAAGATTTCCAAGTAGGAGAAAAGAAGACATTCAGACATAGAAAGACAAAGATTGAAAGCACAGATAAGCGTGATGTAACGATACGGCAGTGTACATACAATGTGTGTGTGTGTGTGAGCTATGTGTGTTTATTATGTGTATACATGACTTATCAAAGCGTTGATGTTCGCCGCTCCGTCTTTTCTCATTAACTTTTTCCGCCTCATTAACAGGCGCTCGATTAAGTGACGCATATATTTCTTTCCATTTCATCTGCACGCTCCTATCTTCCGTCTCAATCTCTTCTCCTTTAATTTGTTTGTCTGTGTGTGTGTTTATGTGCACGTGTGTGTGTTTGTGTGTGTGTGAGTGTAGTATAGTCGGTGCACGTGTGTGCTCTATGCGGTGTGATTTCACAGATCATTGAACATCGAGATAAACATTTCAACGTTTTCAAAGAGAACTCATTGTATAGGTGGGAGGAGAGAGCGCGTGGGAGGTAAAAGAGGTTGGAATCAGAAAAACTAAGAAAAAGGATTGATGGGTGGATGGATGGATGGATGGATGGATGGATGGATGGATGGATGGATGGATGGATGGATGGATGGATGGATGGATGGATGGATGGATGGATGGATGGATGGATGGATGGATGGATGGATGGATGGATGGATGGATGGATGGATGGATGGATGGATGGATGGATGGATGGATGGATGGATGGATGGATGGATGGATGGATGGATGGATGGATGGATGGATGGATGGATGGATGGATGGATGGATGGATGGATGGATGGATGGATGGATGGATGGATGGATGGATGGATGGATGGATGGATGGATGGATGGATGGATGGATGGATGGATGGATGGATGGATGGATGGATGGATGGATGGATGGATGGATGGATGGATGGATGGATGGATGGATGGATGGATGGATGGATGGATGGATGGATGGATGGATGGATGGATGGATGGATGGATGGATGGATGGATGGATGGATGGATGGATGGATGGATGGATGGATGGATGGATGGATGGATGGATGGATGGATGGATGGATGGATGGATGGATGGATGGATGGATGGATGGATGGATGGATGGATGGATGGATGGATGGATGGATGGATGGATGGATGGATGGATGGATGGATGGATGGATGGATGGATGGATGGATGGATGGATGGATGGATGGATGGATGGATGGATGGATGGATGGATGGATGGATGGATGGATGGATGGATGGATGGACGGACGACGGACGGATGGATGGATGGATGGAGGGAGTGGTGGATGGATGGATGGAGCGAATGTATCGTTGGAAAATAAACTTGGACATCGTGCTTTGAATTGTAACTTCAATCCTGCGATTGTACATCCGGAAAATCAATCTATTAACTTTAAAATAAATAAGAGATGATGAAACAAGTATGAAGAGAGTTAGATAAAAAACAGAGAGAGAGAGAGAGAGAGAGAGAGAGAGAGAGAGAGAGAGAGAGAGAGAGAGAGAGAGAGAGAGAGAGAGAGAGAGAGAGAGAGAGAGAGAAAGAAGGAAAGAGATGCAAAAATTCAGTGTACAAAATCAGAATTAATTTCAAGGCCAATGGCCAATATCACAGATTTTGAAAAAGAGTTTCATTAGCGATTAGCAATGCGGTACCAGAATAAAACTTTCAAGACTTTCAATAATAGCTTTCTTCACAAATAACTTTTTTACACCATTATCATCATCATCCGTCGTTGTCATCATTATCATCAACGTCTGTATCATTATAGCAGAGATGGACATGGGATATGTTGACCCATGAGATGGATAAGTTGGGTTGGAATAAAGAAAAAAAATTTAAAAAAAATTTTAGTTAAAATTTTTTTTGCTGTGGGTTGGCTTGAAAAATGGTGGTTTGAGTTGTCAAAAATGAACCCATGTCTACCTCTGACTATAAGCAGTATTATTATCGTCTTCAACATTGTCATTGTCATTGTCATCATTATGATTCAGCACATCATCATCATCATCATAGTCGTCATCATCATCATCATCATCACCATCATCATCATCATCATCATCATCATCATCATCATCATCATCATCATCACCACCACCACCACCATCATCATCATCATCATCATCATCATCATCATCATCATCATCATCATCATCATCATCATCATCATCGTAGTCGTCGTCGTCATCATCATAATCACAATCACCATCACCATCACCATCATCATTTACAGTAGTAGCGTTGTCACATGTGTAAATAAATAAGTCACGAAGTAATGATGTCTCAACAACCTACCCCGTCAGAAGAACCGCAATTTTTCAGCAAGTGCATTATTTGTTGATTGCCACTTAATATTCACGAGCTTAAAGATTCGCTCCGCCCCCCGTGCAGCCATCTCGGGCAGGGAGGCGGAGCCTCATAATGACCAGCCTACGGGACGATTGGCCGGTCGGTACGGCATCCTTGATCTCCATTGGACGGAAAGTGAACGAACTCGAATGATATTTATTGGGACACAACAGCATCGGCGGCGGAACAACAATTATCGCTTCATAATGACAAGAAAGAAGAAGTCTTCATTACACTTCAGTAGGTCGCTCTTCTTCCTCTACATATAAGCCCGAAACTCCCTCGTAATACTACTGCTCTTCGTCATCTCCATGTCTGGATGGGACTAGCTGTGTAATGCCGCATCCGTTCTAGATTGTTCACCATTGGATTGAAATAACCGAGGACACTCAATAGAGTTTTTAATCGAAAGTTTTATACCTACTGCTACATACATTGCAATATGACGACGCTTGTTGCAGAGGCGACGACCATGAGGAACGAAAACGAAAGTGGAAAAGTTGAACATTCACAGAAGATTGCGATGGAAATGGAGAGCCGTCAGTCAGCAATCCCACCACCACCGCCGCTACAACAACAGAAGCAGCAGCAGCAGAAACATTCGAATCTCTCCGTAAGAGCTTGTGCATTCTCCATCTCTTCCATCATCGCTGAGTCTTCAAAAAGGACTGAAAGTCTACCATCAGACGATGCCGTGGTTGCCAATAAAGTTAGAAACAGTTAAACTTTTGAAAATAGTCGAAATATGTAGCAAGTGATAGTTATTTAACATTTTAAATTAGTTATTCTATGTTATTATCTATCTAAACATTTATATTACATATTAAAAACCTGTCGCATGTAACACAATGAAATGAAACTTAAATTTCTTCCGATATCAGTGGCAGCCCATCAGTCCTGATCAACTCCCTCGACATTCCCAAGAAGCTGACCTCATCGGCTGCTCGGCCAAAAATTCCAGTTTCATATTTTCCAACAGTTCGGGAGTTAGCGACAGGAGTTATGTCAGGAACAACGATGATGATGATGATCATCATGATGGTGATGATGATGATCATCATGATGGTGATGATGATGATCGACTGGTTCCTGAAAGAAAGAAACGGCGTTCTTTGGAGGAATGCCATCATCCATCGCCATCCAGGCTGTCTATCGGTTAGCTGTGTTTCCATATCCAGATGTAGTAAAATTTCGTCGTTTCTGGATTGCAAAACTGATACATGATAACTTCTGTTTTCTGAATATTTTGTAGTTGAACAGCTATTTG